>LFZN01000068.1:0-125433 GCA_001578235.1 Pseudocercospora eumusae
ATTTCGGATACGCTACGAGGGGCTTCCTCGCTCTCTATAGCCGATTCTATTACCTATACTCCTACCTATTTAACGCCGTAGAGGTACTAGGTTAGGGCCTTATTATATCGCTTCCTTAACTACTATATACGCGTACTACGAAGCTACTATAGCTAAAGATTAGTATATTATCTCCGGATAGGTGCTTATAGTAGTATCTACTATTACCGAGGAGGCGTTACTAGTATCGCTAGGCGAAGATTTAACTAAGCGATGCCTTAGTAGGTTAACTCGGTACGCCGTACTTCTAACTAAGAAGGCGTCTACTATAGAGATTCCGGTAGAGGAGGTAGCGATAAACCTCTTCGTAAAGGTTCCGATAGGCTTAGCTTCTATAGGCTAGTTAGCTAAACTATCTATCCCTACTCCCGCTAATTCGGAAGAGGATTATACTCCGGAAGAGGATAGAGCGGTATATCTACCCTAGGAGGCGTTAAACTAGCTAGCTAGATAGTCTAGCGCTACGTTTCCGCTAATTCCGTAGGCCGGTCCTCTAGTATTAGCGGGATCGGGATAGCTAATAACGCTAGCGGAACGTAGACCTACTCCTCTATAGGTAGTAACGCTCGTAGAATAGGGATTTGTTCCTCTAGAGCTAGTACTACTCTAATAGCTTATAAGGTTAGGATTTATTCCTCTAGGGCTAGTATAGCTACGGTAACTAGTAACGCTTATAGTATCGGGATCTATTCCTCTACTAGTAGGAAGTCCTTATCGTATAATAGGACTATTCTTACTATAGCTATTATAGCCGACTTATTAACTACTTACTCTAGGGGGAATCCTAACGTACTTATACCGCGTACTTAGCTATCTACCGCGGGCTCGTATTTAGCTAGAGGAGGGAATTACGTAACGATAACTTAGACTAAGCGGGTTAGTTACTCTCGTCGCTTATAGTATATAGACTTTAGGTACTATAGGTTCTTTAGGAACTCGGCGAAGCTATAGACTAAATTAAGGGTATATAGGTCGAGTTCCGGGGTCGTCGCTACGGTAAACGATCGTCCGCCTCTCGTAAGGCCGGACCCGTAACGTAATATATAGAAGTTAGCGTTAGGGTTAGTCGGGGGTAAAGAGTACCTCTACGGTTAGTAGTTTCCGTCTTTCGGTCCTAATCTCTAAAGGAAGCTAGGAGCGTACTAATACGGGTAGGAGGTAAGGTCGGTATCGGATAGACCCGATCGCCTAAAAGGGAAAGTACTCGCGAGGTACGAGAGGCTATATAGTAGTATAGGGTACTAGGGTAGTACTACTAAGTAGCTTTTACCGTTGTATCTATGCGGAAGTTTCTTCTTAGAGGGCCTTGTTTCGTTGCGAGCTCTTTTACTAGGGCCCGGGTAGGCCGGGCGGAGCTAGGTAGAACCGGGTGCCTTAGGTAGGAGGGGTAGATCTCGGTCGTCTAAAGCGTATCGATCGCTTATTTTAATCGAGAAGAAGGTCGAACCCGTAGTACTACTAGTTAGTACGTCTAGACTAAATAAGAGCTAATGTACAAGTGTATGTAATTAATATCTATCTATAAACGCTACCTCTATGTCTATCTACTAGAGGCGGCGGTGTACTCCTGCCTCGTGGAGGCGGCGTACACCTGCCGCAACACTTTTATTCTACTCGTAATAAGGTACGCCTACTTATAAGATAAAAGCATATAGCTAGCTAGTAGCTACTCGAGGTATTAAGTACGGACGTATATAGTAAATAATAGCTAGAGAGGCTTATTTATACTATGCGTTAAGTTTAGTAAGAATAAGCCGCTATAGTTACGAAGGAGCTAAAGTTGCTAGGTAGAGGCCTAAACGAGGCTAGTACCCTTCGTACCCTTCGTACCCTTCTTATCCGAGTAGATCTACATAGCTCGACCGGTCGTATTAAGGCTATATAGGTTAAATTTAGTAGATAGGTATTCGTAGGCCTACTAGAACTATAGGTCGATCGACTAGTCGGCGCTAGACCTACATTTATCGCTTATTCGAGTAATTGTAGCCTTATTAGTATTTCTAACGCGATTACGTGTTATTCGCACTATACCTACGTCTCGCTATACCGTCGCTTATTTAGGCCTTCTTATTTCATTAACTAACTCGGCGATAGTGCTTAAGCCTAGAAGGTTAGGTTAGTACGTAACGTAAGCTACTAAGAACGTACTTAGTCGCTTACCTACTCGAAATTCGAGCATTTCCTTCTAAATAGCCTTTATACCGTTATTTACCTAGATTACATTAACTTGCTCGAGAGAGTACGAATAATACTTAGTATCGTCTAGCGGTAGAAGTACTACGTGTAAGGGCCTTAGTACCGTCGCATTCCTAGGTAAGTAGTCCGCTAGTACTATATTATCGAGAAACACGCCTAACTAGGCGTTTTAATCCTACTTATAGAACTCGAGAATAGTTAACTTCGTAGGGTAGTCGTACGGCCTCTACGCGACACGCTTACGATACCTCCTACGAGCGATACTAACGTTACTACCCTTAGCGCCCTTAGCGCGCTACTAGTCTATAAAGCGCTTATAAAGACGATACTTATACTTTACCCTACGAAATAGCCGCTTTACTAGGTCTACCGAGAGCTTGTTCGGCCGACTCTTTAGGAGCTAGATATTAGTAATAAACGATCGATATTCGTCGTATTTATAGCCGGTTATTCGTACGCCTAGCGGCTTACGTACTATACGACCGGATCTAAAGAGAATTTTATCTACTTCTACGTAAAATTCGCGGTCTCGAGGGTAGAAGAATTAGTACCTTTAGTAATATATGTTAGGTAGAAATAGGCTCTTAAACTAATAATAACACGCTTTAGCGACGATTGCGACGATTGCGACGATTGCGACGATTGCGACGATTGCGACGATAACGATAACGACACTTACCGGCCGCTTACACTCTAGCTTACTAAGCAACGCGTTAACATCTTTAGGCGATAGATGCCTAGCATAATCCGCCGACATTGGCATTGACATTGCGACAGCGACACCGACAGCGACACCGACAGCGACACCGAAAGCGATAGCGATAGCGAGGTCGAAAACAGGCGAAAAAGAGGTGGAACAGGACCGACGAAAAAGAGGTGGATATTAGCGCTAGATAAGGCCTAGCATACCCTCGTTATGCTTAGTAGACAACTCCTCATTTATAGGCCTATACCATGCGATAATAAGGCTTCAATATATACCCTATTATCGACCCTATAAGTGGACAGGCCGCCGTAGAAAACCTAGCCGCCGTGGCGGTTCAACAACCTCGCATTCTTGGTCAGTATACATAGACCTACCTCACATATGATACACTAAATCGCTCTTCATGTTATGACTTCTTCTCTACACTACAGCTCCTTCTCCGGATCACTCTCACTACTCTTCTCCATCGCCGCACCAGCAGCCACAGGGAACGTAGGAGCAAAATGACTCCTCTCTCTAATCTTCGCACCCTTCAAATAAAACAAAATCGGCATAGGCACACACGCCAGCGCTACACAACCCAAAAGCGTCCCTGCCCATTGTACACCCAAACCGTTGATCATCTGGGTTGCGAAGAGAGGGAAGCCTGCGCCAGCGAGTGATCGAAGGAACGTGTTGGCTGCGATCGCACTTGCTGCGAACATCAGATATGCGTCGATCAAGTAGTTGAGGCATTGCAGGAAGA
Organism: Pseudocercospora eumusae; assembly: GCA_001578235.1. Taxonomy (NCBI): domain Eukaryota; kingdom Fungi; phylum Ascomycota; class Dothideomycetes; order Mycosphaerellales; family Mycosphaerellaceae; genus Pseudocercospora; species Pseudocercospora eumusae. The sequence continues at coordinate 3,687 of LFZN01000068.1, forward strand.
TGGACATGATGCCGAAACCAGTGAAGAGGCCGGAGAGAGTCGGGGCGATCCAGTGGATTGAGGGGTCGAAGCCGGTCCTGTGAGAGAAGGGTTAGTATGAGAGGTGTTGTGGAGAGGAGAGCCCGACTCACCATCCAAACCAGAACAGTCCCAAAGCGAAGAAAGTGCCTCCTACGATGACTGGAGGAAGACGCCATTCTGGAATCGGCATATTGTTGTTCGCTGCCAACCTTTTGTTGTACCCGGGTTGCAGGATGATCATGTAAATACCCGCAAAAATCTCTCCTGTGATCATACCGAAGAACGGCAAGCCACCGACTCCTGGACTAAAACCGTGGATCTGTTGGAACACGATGGGGTAGAATGTCAGGAAGAGGTATAGCAGGCCGTATACCAAAGCCATATAAAGACTGAGTAAGAGGACGATTGGCTCGGTGAACAGCATGCGCATTGGTCTACTCAAGTTCTTCTCGAGCAGTTCTCGCAGGTCGACTTCGATTTCTTCTTGCTTGGCGTGGATTCCCCAATTCTTCGTCCTTCTTCTAAGATCTGCGGCTTTGTTGACGAGGATGACAGGTGGATAGGTTTCTTCCAAAAAGACGAGCGAGAGGCCGAGTCCCAGGAAACCCATAATGGCCGTGATATATTCAGTCCAGCGCCATCCGAGGTATGAGGTTACGATGAAACCGCCTATGAACGGTGCGAGCAAAGGTCCTGAGAACACCGTCATACTGAAGACTGTAATCGCAAGACCACGTTGACGGTTTGAGAACATGTCTGCGAAGACGGCTCCGACACAAGTAATTGGGCAGGCACCGAAGAAGCCAGCGAAGAATCGACAGATGAAGATCGTTTGAGTATCCTTCGCGACTGCGACGGCGATATTGAAAATGGAGAAGCCGAATGATGCTAGTAGCAGTGGAATCTTGCGTCCGTACAACTCACTGGATGGTGCCCATACAATGGGTCCTGTTGCGAAGCCCAGCACGTACAGCGAAACACCTAGGATACCGACTTCCCTGGAGATGCCAAATTGCTGCGCAACGACTCGAGTAGCTGTTGAGAAAATGGATGACCCAAACGCCGCTGTAAGGGTAACGAATCCCAAAGTGATCGCAACCCGGAGCTTTTTCTTCATGGGCCAGTTCTGTGCATGGAGAGGATCGTTCGGCCCATCGAACTCAACCACATATTCCTCGCGATCCGGAAGGTCTGGCGGGTAGGGCTTGCCGGCGCCAAAAGCAGGTAAAGGTGTCGTCTCATGTCGCGTCCTAGTTCGTGATCTGATACTCTGTCCAACCGTGGCACTATGCTGACTGCGTCCGGTCTGAATACGGCTTAGAGCTGTGGGATGTCGTTCAAGGTCGACGTCGTCTCGCTGCGTAGCCATTCTCGACACTCCGATTTCTGCTCGTTCTATTGATGCGCTGGATGAAGAGGCGCCTGAGCTCGAGGTACTGGTTCCAGTGACTGTGCGCTCCAGCGCTTCCCTTCCCTCTACTTTCTCGATATCGCTGGAATCCATTCCTCTGGTCGGCACGGGACGTGAATCGATACCAAATCTCTCTGGACTAGCTTCTCGTTCTGCCGCAGACATTCTGCGGTCTATTGAATTCATGGCTGAAGTTCTGTCTTTTCAATTCAGGCTGGTTGCGAACTATGAATTCCCAATTCGCGTGCAGTCCTCAGGTAACTAAGCAGAATCGCAATTTCCTCAAGGAGAAAACACCCAATGTCGATCGATCAGGCCAAGTCCTGTTTGCCACTCATAGAAGTATTATGACCAGATAATTACGTCCTACGGCTGTCGTCGGTATATTCTAGAAGAAATCCAATCGCTATCAAAGATGGAAGAAAAAAAGTCCAAGTGCACGGATCGGGAAGGATGTTTGTTATTATAATGGACAACGTCTTTTTGCCGAAGTCCCAGACCGAACGAAAAGCCCTTCTCCGAAGAGGTTCTTCTCTTGAATCTTCCTCGACGAATGATGATTTGCCTGTTCCTTGTCGGTGCACGGAGCGTATCTGGTTGACAAAAGGCCGATATGCCGAAGATTAGGTATGGATCCTAGTCGAACCGATGGAGAAGGCGAGAAGCGAAATGCCGTGGATTTGTATCCAGATCGGATTGCTCTTGGAATTGTGATGGAGATGATGAGAGCTCAGCTGCGATCGTCTCGGGCGTAAAAAGTCGGGTTGAATTGTTTTTTGCGCCTGCAGCGATGCGGCTAGCACGGCATCAACCGACGCATTATTCAGCAGATGACAAAGATGTGAGTGACGTCTTGCCTCAACAATCGCGGAATGTCCGAGGAAGATGACATTGGACACAGCGGAAACGAAGGTACCATGCTCTCGCACAAAGTGGCTTCATGCTTTGTAAAAGTCTATTTGTGCGCACCTTCTCACCAGCCCGAGACCGATAGCGTGCTATGCTGTCGTGCGCCGTAACATCGTGCTACTGTACATTATGCTTGATGTGATGCTTCGTGATGAATGCGACTCATTATCGCTTCTTCTCTTCCTCCTCGGCGGTCTTCTTGACACCCTTGACAAATGCTTCGACTGCATCGCCACCACCTAGTGGAACGCTGCCGCCGTGAATGAGACCTCCATTCTCAATCTTTACCTGCAATGCTTCACCGATCATGGGAAGGCCACCATCTCGCAGAGCTACCGTCAGCGAACCAAGGCTTTGATGAAACTGTGGCGATCGTAGCACTCGAGTGAGGATGTCCTTCTTTTGTGCCGTTGATAGAGCTTCGACGGCTGCCTGCGCAGCAGCAGGGCTGGGCTCGGTGCCCGAAGTTGACTCTTCTGACTCCTGGGCAAGGAGAAATAGCTCCGTGGGTAGGTATGTGCAGAGATGGTCGATCTGTTGCGGTGATGCTGATGATAGATAGGCAGTCGTGGTAGAAGACGGAAGAAGATCAGGGAGTGTTGTGAAAGGTTTGTCCTGGTGTTGCGATTGCTGTGATCCGCTGCCACCGCTGCCTTTGAGAGAGTTGAGAAAGTTTTGTACAATGGCATTTGTGTCTTGTGGGCCTGAGGAGGCACTACCTGGGCCATGCATGTTAGCGAATATCTTGCTTCCGAGAGTCAGAAAAAGAGACGCAGCCAAGAAAGCAGACAATCCATGAGTGTAGCAACGTGGTTTCAGCACTTTCGTACATGATGCATCCTCACAAACGCCGTCTTCCCTGCCCATACTCGATACAATGATGCTGCTTCTGCTGCAGCTGATGCATTTCGCCCCCCAGCGCCTTGCTTGATCACGATGAGACTTCTAACAACTTACGCTCTGCCTCCGTCTGCACCACCTTCTCTGCTTGCCTCGCCCTCCTCTCTTGGGTCGCCACCGGTAGCATCAGCACCAGCACCACCAGTCTCCTGTCGTTCTAATGAAGGGCCGCCCTGATCGATCTCCATAGCATCCGCATCGCCGTTTGGACCAGCGCTGTCGTCTCCGTTCCTGATGTGTTGGATTTCACGCTCGACATCAACGCCCTCGCCTTGCAGCAGCGCATCGACGATTTGACCGATCCGCTGATCCCGCTGGCTGAACCAGCTCAAGTGTCCTTCTCGTGACTGTGCCTTGCTCTGCATCCAGAAGAAGTGCTTCTGACTGCTGGATGTAAAGCGGAGAACAAAGATGCGGCCGGTAGTGGGAGAGTGTAAGTCTTCAGCACCTTGCTCTTTGAGGAGTGGATAGAAGTGACCGTCTTGTGGGAACATGATGAGGTCGAGTTCGGGTTCGGTGGCAGGTGCTGAACGCGGCCGCCAGCAGAAGTGCAGCAGCTCGTCTTCTTCGTACAGGTAGATGTAGCCAGGTGTTGGATCTGGCTTGACTTTGCGGCCGCTGAAGTCGCATTTGCCAGCTTTGAATGTGATGAGGGGTGTTGCGGCCATGCTGGACGGATGTGGTGTGCTTGGTCGCGTGTCGGTGTTTCGAGCTGCGTGTATTGGTGAAGGCGCGGCAAGCTTGCCTGGGCCCTGATGTCAGTGAGCGAGATACGAGCCTGGATTTTAAGGCGCAAATAATTGCCTCGTTGGGAAGAGCTTGGCACTGAGCCCACGGCTGGCACAATTCAACCTCCGACTTGACTTCCAGCCGAGCAGCACTTTCCTTTCGGCGCGATAATACCACGACAGTCGCAGTCAAAATGTCGACCGTTCAGAAGACGCCTGCCGACGGCTCCCAGAAGGCATCGAAGTATTACCCAGCGGACGACGATGCACAGGCAAAGAAGGTATGGATTACCTGATATCGCAGAGAAGAAGGGAGATACCAAGAACATGCACTAACAATTCGATACACAGTCTCGCAAGGCCATCCGCCCATTCAAGCCGCGCGCATCTCTACAGCCAGGTGCTGTCCTGATTCTCCTCGCCGGTCGCTTCCGTGGCAAGCGCGTTGTCCTCCTCAAGGTCCTCGACCAGGGTACTCTTCTCGTTACTGGCCCATTCAAGCTGAACGGTGTCCCACTCCGCCGCGTCAATGCTCGCTACGTGATCGCAACCAAGACCAAGGTCGATCTCTCCGGTCTCGACAAGGCATCTATCGACAAGGTCTCTGGCGAGAACTACTTCGCCCGCGACAAGAAGGCCGACAAGAAGGGTAGCAAGGAGGCTTTCTTCCAGCAGGGTGAGAAGCCACAGAAGAAGGAGGTCGCTGGTGAGCGCGCAGAGGACCAGAAGAAGGTCGACAAGGCATTGCTCGCCTCTATCAAGAAGGAGCCTCTGCTCCTCGGATACCTTTCGACTAGCTTCAGCCTGCGAAAGGGTGACCGGCCGCATGAGATGGTCTTCTAATTGCATTGCACAGCGAGATGGGAAAGATGGGATTCTATGGCGATGGAGGTCATTGGCGTTGCAAACTCGTACTAGTTTTCTGTGTCGCATAGACGAGGTTGTGGGCAGAAGCATGATCCCGCTGAATCATTGAACTTCGTAAAATGCAGGACAACCACAAATGAATGAGAAGCTACGACAAAACAGCCCCGACACCGTTCCACGGCACCATTCCATATTTTGGTTCCAGGAAGGTATTGCTTCGCGTGCAGTAACGACTCAATGTTTACGTGGTTCCCAAGCATAGTATCAGCAGCATTGCTGGTATACATGCAGCCAGTAGCGACGACTTGGACAATTCGAGACCGCCAGATTCGAATTCAAAAAATGCCCATCATTACATCTGCCCTCGCTTCTCAAACACGAATTCCCAAGGTCGTCATATCTCACTCAGATCATACTATTGAGTACTGTAACCACCGACGAAACGTTGTAGAGAATCCACTGCAAAGAGTCTATACACCACACTCAGGAGTCTCACATTGTCAGTATAGATTGTCATTTCCAACGCAAAACCATGGGCAACAACGTCATGTGTGAACCAAATCTTGGCATGAGCAACTTCCTTCTTGGTATCCCTCTTCTGCGAATAACATCAACAACATGCATCTCCTCTGCTACGGAAGGCTTGCACTTGGTATTGCAATACCTACAATCGCAGTCATGATTACACCTAGAGACGGCGCGACAGAATCGAGATCAACCACAGACACCACAAAGCCTAATAAAAGGCTGAGAAGAAAGTCGGATAATCATGATCTTTGCATTCCATTCCTGGATCACGTCTTGCTTTGCCGGTAGAGCACATCTTACTCTTGGGATGCATTATGTACAAGCAATTGACCGGCTTGCGCTCGAGCCCCCTTCCGCTATAAGGGGAATTTCCAAAAACGCCTGGCAAAATCGCCGCAGATGCCATCAATCCCCCGTCCTCGTGGCCCATTCATCGTTGCGCCATAAAAGAATTTGCTAGGCCATGCTGCACGACACTAAAGTAAAGGGTATGAAGGAGAGCACCGCTGCTCAGAACGATCATCATCGTCTTGAGTACCGTGTCCCGTGTGTTCTCCTGTCATCAGAGCTTGCGCTGCCTGGAGAGTAAAGTCAGTATTTCATTCTTAGCGACTTCGTCCCGGGCTGTACTCACTGGCACTAGTGTAATAATCGCTCGAATAAGAGTACTCAGAGTACTTCTCATCGTTCCTCCTATTATCTCTCTTTCGCTTAAGACCAAGCAGAGCCCACAGAGCCGCAAGACCAGCTCCAACGCCGAGCAAGTTCCTTCCATCATGAGACTTCTTATCGCGGCGATCGACACGAGCTGGCGGTCTGGAAGCGCCGTACCAAGTTCGTCCACCACCAGCGCCACCGTGGTGCGAGTGGTGCGAGTATCGCTCTTCTTCCACGACTTCTCTTCTCCGTCTGCGTCCTCCGAGACCAAAGCATGCGAGACAACCATCGAGAAGACCCTTGAGACAGCAGTAGAAGCAGAGCAAGCCAAGTAGAAGCAGAGCCGCAAGCACGCCAATGACGATACCAGCGATCGCACCTCCGGAAAGTCCTCCGCCTCCATTGTCTTCCTCAGATCCAGTCACGGTGACATTGGCGCCAGTAGCGACAGGCGACAGGAATGGGACTGTGGTCGTCGGGCTGGCTGTGGCAGTGATGGTCTGATAAGCCGAAGAAGTCGGCCGCACTGGCGCACCAGCTGTTGCACCGGCTCCCCCAACAACAGTGTACCCACCAGGATACCCAGAACTTCCACCACCAGCTGCCTCTTTGCATTGCGACTGCTCATGGCTGAAGCAATACTGATTGCTCGCGCAGCATATGGTTCCGCAAGATTGCTGGTTCTGGCCACAAGAAATTCCTGTCGCGGCAGCTCCTCCGATGTACGTCGACATGACACTCGTCACAGTCACCAGATCTGTCTGGACGTATGTCGTTGTGTAGACGGAATAATAGCCTCCCGCAGCTGTGGCCTGCGTGCCGCCATTAGTTGTACACGACGCTATCGACGCAGCATCGGTATAACAGGCTTGACCAGAACCACAGCATAATTGTCCATAGTACCCGCAAGTCGTGCCAGCGCAGGCTTGTCGACCGAAGAGTTGATTTAGTGAGAAGCCGGCTAGTTTCGCTGGAATGGGATCTGGGAATGCGAGTGTCGATTGCGGTGCGAGTAGAATGGTGGTGAGGAGATGCAGCAGTGGCCGTGGCATCTGATTGAAGCGCATGGCCGTGTCGAGCTGAGGAATGTAGGCGTCGTCGAGTATTGGAAGTCCGGAATGCACCAATGCTGCACTCCACCCCGCAGCTGGTGGAGGTCAAGTCAGCTTTTTTGGTTACGTTCACCGCTTCTCGAAGTGAAAGAGTGTGCGTGCGTCTGTGCAAAAGTTCTTTTGGTCAGAATACAGCCTTGTTATTACTTTAGCGAGTGTGTGAGTGGAAAGGACTTCCCCCAATTCGTTTCGCCTTCAGGTAGCTATCCTATGCGTGCGTGCTGCTGTGGCTGGCAAGCCCAACCTCCTTCCCCCACCACCTGAATTCTTGTAATCGGTTAGATTGGTAGATTCGTGCGTTGTGATGAGTACGGAGCTTTCGCTATGATATGTTCTATCACCAACTATGATACCATCGGAACCGTCCAACTCATGTGTTGGTTGCTTCATCACTCGTTGTCCGGCGCAACGGTTGTTGGATGGAAGCTTGGACCTTCGGTTCGGCGGTCGGACCCCGGCAAGGATCAGCGTTCATCTTGAGAACAACCTTACAACCACGAACACGAACATCACCATTATTCAGCATCGTCATACCCTCCCCGGTTTTATGTAGTCTATATACCTATTGTAGACATGCACAAATTTTGCCTTTCGACAAATCTGCAATAATCAACGGAAACGGTTTCTCATCGCGGCGAAGTCGACGAGGCGCTCTTATCTCTCCTCTCCACACCCTGCCCACTGTCCATCTCGACTCCCGCATGACTCCCAGGTAATTCTTGCGGAGCGATTTGTTGCAACGGCTCGCCCCATTTCTGATAGCTAGGCGGCCGAGGCGACCATTCGGAGCCATTCTGCTGCGGCGAACTGTGGTACGAGGGCACCATGGGCGATGTCTTGTAGCCTTCTAGAATATGGCGAGTTTGTCAGCATCTAGCACTGCACTTTCCATATCTACTGTACAGATCCAGGATCGCGTAACTTACGAGACACATGTTTGAAACCGGTACCCGCCTGGTCGGGCGGCAACTCTGACACGCCTTGCCCGGAAAGTTCGGCCTGCGTGGGACCGTCTTCATTTGTCTTCTTCGCAGCGTTCCTCTTATTCCTCCTTCGGCGAAACCACCATGCACCGAATATCAGGGCTGCTAGTATAACAACTCCACCCACGACTCCTCCTGCTATTGCGCCGGTGTTGGTGCTCGAGTTCGAGGCGGCAGCGGTCGATTGTGTCCACGTTGTGTTGAGGCTCAAGAACGCTTGCGCATCGGCTGGATTCTGTGATAGAAATGCGCCAGCAAGTGCTGAGTTCGGGCAGCCAGTATCAGTCCCACAGCCAGACTCTGAACAGCAGCCCCAGAAAGGTGGATCTGTGTAGGCGCAAGTGTAGAAAAGACCTGAGAGGAGATCTTTAGCGAGTGTGATGATTCTGCCTGGGGAAAGGATGTGTTACCGTTCGAGCATTGTTGATCAGGTATTTGCCCATATTGTTCCGCGTCGAACTCTGTTTTCACCAAGTTTCCGGCCGGACAACCCACTGCGCATGGGTCACTGAGACAACATCCGACGTATCTGCTCCCGTCACCACAAGCATAGAATCGCCCGCCTTCTGGGCAGGTCATGTTCGGTGTCGTCATGGTTGCTGTCGATATCGAGGTACCAGTCGTGAAAGTCGAGATGTAGACGTAAGGCTGATCGAAGCAGATCAAGTCAAGTAAGAGAACGAGTAGACTTCTGAAGGATGCATGCACTGTTCATCATATTAAAGCAGTGCCGGCCCAACACGCGGCCCTGCTACCAAGGCTGGCTATGTTCTAGGTCATGTACAACGCATGGCTAACATCCTGCGTGCCATGCGGATCGACCGACAAAAGGACAATAAGCGGCGGTCAGCCGACGGATTGTCCGACTTAAATACGACCACCATGTTGCTGCTATACTTACTCGTGAGTGCATTTCGTTGTCAACGGTGCGTCAAAGGGCCGCATGAAGAGATGCACAGATTTGCTGGCAATGCGACAACATATTAGCTGTCTGTATGTGTTTCAACTTTTCCGATCGTTCTGAAACTGTTGTTTCGATCTATCTTGCCATGGCAGTGCCGTGCAACTGCCATACAGCAAGAAATGTCAGCTTTGCAAGATGGCTTGGAGGCCAAGAGCCAGCTGAACCAAGCCAATCTCCACTTGTGGGTAGTGCAAGTAAGAGTGGCGTGGACGGACAAAATCGTGCTTCCGATATTGCATCGCAGCTCGCTACCACCTCGTCCACGCCATCGATGCATGTTCAACGTCAAGTCGTGGTACGTCTCGGCCGTTGTGCACACACCGCAGCTGCCAAGCGAACCAGTGTTCTGCGCAGCCCTGAGCCGGGTGCAATGCGAGCCCGACGTCAATGGCCGTGAGAGACACCGTTCTCTCAACTCTCGTATGCAATATTCAACCCAAGGCGCGAATAGTTCCTGAATAGTACGCAGGAACATGAAATTCGAATCGAGATCCAGCATAAATTGGAAGTTGCGTCGTTCGGCTCCCCAGCCTGATTCTTTCCGTAGATTCTTCGGCCTCGGGATCTAGAATTGGAGAAGCATATATCCGAGACTTCCTTCGCATTCAGTTGTCAACTTGTCATCAGCATTGCACTCAGACTACGGTGCAGTCTAAACGTATGAAGTTTCGACAAGCCAGCTACTATGTGACGGTCTGGGACATCAGGAGAGTGATCGTGGCTGAATCACGCTGGGTCCGGAATCCTGTCAGCTATTCTTGGTAAGCAGGCACTGTCAGGAATCGTAATCGTGTCCTTATCCAGTGCGGCAGTATATCAAAGTTTGGATGTTCATCGGAACCACCAATTGACCTGGACTTGTCAGATGAAACGTATATCTCAACCTCTGCTTCTGCACTCACAGAGCCCGTCATGTCATTTCCTATGCCCTTTATGCTATGCCACCAGCCCTTTGGAATGAAGAGAGCGTCGCCAGCATGCAAACTGACCTCGAAACAGTCATCGTGGTAAGATGTCCCCTCATGCCAGACTTCAGCCTCCAAAGCCTTCTTCTCTTCCCCTGCCATCATCTCATCGCCTCGCATAGTTGCTGAGGCTGAACCGCCAATCACTTCTTGGACTTTGGCAAATATTCCATGCCCAATGCTTGGATTGAACAGCCTCACAACCTTCTGCCCAGCTAGCTGGACGAAGAGGTTTGGGTTTGGGTCTCTGTGCAGTGGAGTATAGGTAGGTGCTCTGCCGAGCCAAATGGAGGAATCATAGACGTCGCCCCTGCCTGCTTTGAGGACTATTTCAGGAGTGGGCACATCGTTGACAAGGGCACGAGGCAGATCGGCGAGCGGAGCTTGAGCTAGGTATACTTGGGCAGTTGGAGTCGTTGTAGTGTTTGAGGCACTGGTAAAGAAGTCGTTAGATTCGCTAGTCCTCCGTACGGCGCGAGCTCCGGGTACGTAAGAGCTGAAGTATCGACTGTGATGAGGTTTGAAATGTGAAGATGAAGCCTTGACGCACTCGAGGAAGAAGCTGAACGACTGCTCGAGTCGAGTGAAGTCGTTGTCGTTTGATATTTCAAGAGGGACGATGGTGCTACCCCATTTCGCGAGATACGTGGTGTTGAGGGTCAAGTCGTTCTTCGCATCTTTCAAGAACCATTTCTTCACGGCTGGCATTTCGACGAATGTCCTTCTAGGAAGTAAGGCGGGTGTTGCTGGTTCGAAGGCATCACGCTGGAACGTAGGCAGAGCGGCATCGCGGAGGATTGGTACAGCTTTTGGTGTGCTGATAGAGCTACAATGTCTACATCGAGCTTGCACCGTGCTCAGCACACGGCTGCGTAGCATCAGTAGCGACAGGATGTGTTGTGGCGTGACGAGAACGATGCGTGGATGCATGTTTCACGGTCGAGGACGATGCACAGGCGGTAGAACTATGGAACTGTACAGTCAATGCCAAAATTGGTGGCACAAAAGTTCAGACAGCCGGTATTCCATAGACACAACAATGAGCCTGTGCTGAAATGGTGGCAGCATCGCCTGCAGAGCTGCGCTTGGCCTATCGCCATCTCTACCAAGGACTTCTACGCGCCGTACAATACGCAAAGCCTGCACGATATGTCGTCCGAGACCGTCTGCGAGCTGGGTTCGAAAAGCAAAGCGGCAACAGCTTTGAGCCAAAGCGCATTGCCAATACCCTGGAGTTTCTAGATGGCGCCGCAAAGACCAGAGATCTGGAGCACAAGATCCTGAAGAATCTGGTACTTGTCTACTGGGGCGAGACGCGTAACAGATCATACACGCCGTGAGCTTTGCCGTTGTAGCCCATAACATACATACTTTTGAGCAGCGGGCTGATAAGTAAATGCCATGCAGACGCAAGGATATTCTACCACTACGGAAGAATGCATACAAGGACTTCAATCGGACCCTCGATAAGTTGAATGAGAGCATGGAGATGTGCCTGAAGTGAAGCAAATCAAATCTGCTCTGGAGATCTTCAGCACTGCGAGCCGACAGCGATTGCGCCCAACGGCACCCAGGAATCACCCTTGATCCCAACATGGAGCTTTATCACTTGCTCAAGGCGAGCAGAGCACGGGATCGTGAGCTTGAGCTCTTATTGTAAGTCGGGATCACTAGGCCTTCTGCAGATCATCAAAGGCCTTCAATTGCCAGAGGGAAGAGAATCGAAGACGTTTGGCATCAGGAACGACTTGTCCACGCATATGTGCTTGTAAATAGCGGTCGACACCTTGTCCAATCCACACCTTTTTTCAATCTTCTTCTAAACATAACTTTTCCTGTATAACAATTTCAAACACCCATACGCCTCCGCTCGTGTTGAATGGAGCCTCTCAAAATGCTCAAGTGGGTATCTATAACGCCAGCTCATCTATCACATGTTTTTTTTTCCCAACCTTTAGCTCTTACGCATCACAATCTCTACTTCGACTTCTTCCCAGCCTTCTGCTCGCGCTCCCTCTTCGCATAAATCTCCGCAGTAAAAGGATCCTCAAAAGCCAAAGCAATCTGATACACCAAAAGCACCAACCCACTAAGCACCAGACCCGCAGGCTTCCCATACCACAGCGCCGTGCCGACAAAGCTCAGCGTACTTCCATAATACATAGGACTTCCCGTAACATTGAACGGGAATCCAGTGACAATGTGATCCATGAGAATACCAAAGTAATCCCCCAAATATGTCCCGGTAACGCCGAGGGCCCACATGCTGCTGAGAACGAGGACATTGCCGCTTGCGACGAGTCCGACGGCGAGACCTTGAGCGAGGAAGCCTTCGAGGGCAGGGTGTGAGGGCTGGGCTCGCAGGGCTCGTTCGTAGAGGGCATCCCGGATGAGACCGATTGAGAAGATCGTGACGGCGAGAGCGTAGCAGCCATATCGTGGGTTGCCGCCCGCGAGCTTCGTTATCGTTTTGTTTCGGTACTCGGATCGTGCGGCAAGATTCCAAAAGGTTGGGTTGAAGATGATGGAAGCTGCGGATACTGTAGAGTAGTGTTAGGGTCGGGGTGGGTAAGTCTTGAGCTCCTTCTTGTCTTGCTTACTCCAGAACGTTGGCTGGCTGAGGTCCACGTAATTCAGAATGCTCGCCATTTTCGCTTAGAACTGTTAAGGGGTTGGGTGGATGTCGAGGAAACAAAATTTGAGCTTGCTAAGAAGAGCATTGGGGCGGTTCATTGAGAGCTACGACGTCAATCACATGGGTCAAGGAAGTGGGGTTGCAGATCACCGGCTGTTGCTAATGTAATAGAGCTTTATGAAGATGATTTTGTTTATCATGAGCAGGAACAATTCATTATTCGTAGCAAAGTAAATTCCTGTCGTCATGAGCTTTGCACTCTGTACCAGGTTGTATTCTATGCTCAGAGCTACTGCCCACTTCTCGCCAAGGGATTGACCTGGTTGGATTTACAAGTGAATGGACCTCCAAAGTTATCCGCCTGGTACCCATCAATGATCGACTGCACCGTAGCATAAGTACCGCCAGTCAAGAACAAAAGACCAATCATGATGAGGACGATGTTGAAAATGAAACCAATCCAGCCTCGAATGCCACGAGTCTTGAAATAGTCTGGACCATAGTCTGCAGCTCTCATGCGCATATATGCTATTCCCCAGAAGATGAAACCGAAGAAGCTGTCGAAGAGAGAGCTCATCAGAGAGAGCAAGTCTGCGAAAAATGGAATGACCTCGGCGATGATGAAGGCGAATACCCATGTCACGGCAAGGATTCCAGCCCAGCCAGCCCAACCGATGATGGTGTTAGAGGTCATATGGCGAGTTCCAGCGAAAAGTCGGAAGAAGACGAAACGAGCAGAGACCGAAGCGTACAATACTCCAAGGAAGATGATTGTTGGAATCATGAAGCTGAAGGAAACCTTCAGATAGACGTCGTTTCCAAGGGATCCGAAGGCTGGCGCAGTGTTGTAATTGGTACCCGTATATCCGTAGACGATGCCTCCCACGAGCGAGAAAAGAATGATCTCTGCGATGGTGACAGCCCACAAAGCTTTCGGGAAGTCTTTTGGCTCCTTCATCTCCGCGATGAAAGAAGGAAGAGTGCACTGGCCTATAAAGGTGTAGCTGATGTTCATGAACGCATTCATGCCTGCAACGAAAGTTGTGCCGCTAGCTGGAAACGCGAGAACGACTGGAGCTCCCTTCGAGGGCCAACCATAACCTGGATGGTCTTCGATGGCGGCGAAGATTGCTGCAAGAAGGACCGAAACGAAAGTGAAGAATGCGGACGCGCCTGCAAGCTTGGACAGCGTGTCGAATGTCCTGGGCAGAGAGCTGAAGAAAGATATGATGGCGACGATAGCCGAGAAGACTACGGTGCAGAGTCCGCCGTTGGTCATGGTGTTGAGGTATTTCGATCCGACCAAGCAGTGGAAGCCTTGAATGAAGGTGTTGTTGAGCAGGAACATGACAGCCGTGAAGTACCAAGCCCACTTCTTGTTCCACAGAAGTAATTGGCCAATGTCACACACATCCTTGACTTCTGGATGCCTCATACAGAACTCCCTATCTTGATATCAGACACAATCGCTGTAAGCTCGCCAAGTTTTAATTTGGTGTCTTACCAGACTGTGAAGGAGGTGTACAGCACAAGTGCTGCTATCACAACTGTGAGGATGATTCCAGGTACCAGACCAAGTACAGAGTATGAGTATGGGAAACTCATAATAGCCAGACAAATGTACTCTGAGAAAAGCAGTGCAGCAGTCTAGAAAACTGTCAGAACCGTAACGAATGCACAGTAACATTTTGGCAAGAAACAATCCAATGCCGCAAGCTGGGCCCGGTATTGAGCACGCGCAGAATCTCATACCTTCTGCCAGGAGCATGTGCGATACTGGATTTCATTGCCGGCTTCCAACTCCATCTGCTTCTCCACCGAGACAGTATTGTCATCAGAATCGCTGTCGTTCATTTGACGACCAGCGACCGACGCAGAGATCGACTTTGTACGAGGCTTGTCGATTCGGCTCATCTTACGAGTCTCGGTTCCTTGTCTTGCGCCGCGCTCGGCAGCATCTTGCGATGACGAGAAGCCATTGTAGTAGGCAGCATCCCCGAATCCAGGCTTCTCTGCATCCAACCCATGCGATGGGCTTACAGTATGGTCATTGCCTTTGAGGGTCTGGTCGCCGAGACCTGACTCCGGAGGCCCATCAAAGACCATTGCTGCGGCTTAGGCTGGACTGGCGCCGGCAAAAGATCCAAGGAAGTGGAAGAAGATGTCGCGTAGAGAAATCAGGAGCATTGACCACAAGTCCTGTTCAGTAATCGTGCAGCTCTGGCAGAGGTAGGGGTGGGTATGGATGTGGTTGTAGAAGTGGACGTTGTATCGTAGAACTACATCTCGCTTCCAAGACGTCAAAAATTACGCTCATGGGGATCACGCAATTCGGAGGGGCCGGGCGCACAGCAAAAGCAAGCTGCAGCAGCGGTCATGGTTGGTTGAGGTGGGTTGGAGTCCTGCTTGCCGTCAATCCAAGCGTCCACCACAGCCGTCCTTTCTATGTGAGAAGAAGGAATGCATGTCGAAGGATTGGACAGGCCCTTGGGGGGTGAGTGGAGCGCGACTCCGAGAGGCGAAACCTTAATGTCAATATGCTTTGTTCTTTGACATCATACTGCATGGATTGCATGGCCGCACCTAAATTCTAATACAAAACTTCGGCCGGTTGAGATGTTACATATCGAGCTAGACATTTCGCTGAAATGTATGCTTTGTCCTCGCTTAATAATCTCTACAATGAGTCTACATCGTCTGGTCAAACTTCCAAGCCGAACGCCCGCGAACTCGTGGAGCTTGTGGCTCCTTGTCTGCATTTCTTAGCCCTGCTTAAACGAGCTTAAGCTCCCAACCGGCTATACGGCATCTCATATGGCCTGCATACTGCCCTCACCGCCGACATACCACGCCGCAGCCTTGACAATCTCCAGGACTACCGCTATCTCACTGTACTTCTGCGGAGCATAGACCATAAGAAAGCCCTTAGGCACGAATCGCTCGAACACGCCTCCCCTCGAGATGGGATGTCTCTCACCCCAGCCCGCCTCCAGGACGGTTCTTGCATCAAGCGGATGCAATGTAAGATGCAGACTGCCATCAGAGGAATGCACATGACAAATTTCTCCACGACAAGTCCTCTTAGTCGGGGACGTGGAGAAGAGACCTGTGCCTTTCTTCTCGAAACACGACGTTCCGATTGTGAGGTGGTCGCCGCCTTTCGCGCCCAAATCTTCGATGGCTCTCTTCAGCGCCACAAACATGTCTTGATCCGCTCGCTGCGTGATCTGGCGGTGTGGTGCAATCCCTCGAGTTTCTGGTCGAGCATGCGGGCGTTGAGGAAGTGCATCAGAGCACAAGTAGCCTTTTTTGAATTTCAAGTCTTCAGGGATTGGCGCCGGCTCATAGGGATTTCTCAGAGCGAAGAGGCCCAACAATTTGACGCGTATGTACCCAGGAACAGTGGACGGTGTGCCTCCTGGCCCCAATGCTTTCTGTTCTGGATCTTAGCTCGTTTTGGGACTATGTAGAATTTATCGATGAGACTGACGAAAGCTAAGAAGTCCCTTCGAAGACATAGCGAGACCTGTATGATGGTCGCTGTAATCAGAATGGCTCCTAGAATGCAGAGTGCCGAAGTAGAGTTGCTGGCATGCTGGACTGCTAACATGATGCTCATGGTGAAAGATGAATACCGAAATTCGGGATGTACTTTTTTACAACCACGGCTTGCAAAGATTGGCAAAGGTGGAATGCGTTGATGGTTTTAATATTTCGATTTCTTGACTGAATGTCCCTTTCCTGCTGAGATGTCAACCTGGATCAGTGTGCACACTTATTACATCACATTTGTTTGCTGGAAAATCGACCCAATTTGGGGAGCCGTAATCGTTTGTGCTTTGGCATACGGTGTGTTCTGACGATTGTGTAACGTGGACACGATTGACTGGTACTGCTTGCGCATTGAGAAGCCGGCAATTATTGGACAAGGAAAAGCACGAACCAACGTTCATCACGTTTCATGCGAACATGACCTTCTCCCGAGAGCGCTCAATGGCAGTGTTCCCATTTGCTTGCTGCATTGAGCTTCCTAGACCTGAAAGGCATCTTTCAAGCCTGCTGACACTTGCCGTGAGTTTCCGCGAGTCAGCTTAGACCATGCATACCATCACGCCCATTGTTGTCTCATGACAGCTTCGTGCTCTTTACCAAGCTCTTCTTGATACCAGTCAATTCTCCGCCATAGCCTCCTCGCCCCTCACCGCCCTTGTATACAGGCTTGATAGATGCCAACTTCTTCTTCTTCTCGTCGAACTTCTTTCGCTTCTTCACTCTTGGGTTTCTTACGTCCTTCTTCCGATGAGGAGTAAGGCCTTTGTTCTTCTCGATGGCATAGCTGATCTTGCGCTTCCCGTCCTCGCCCACTGTTTCTTCTTGCACAACCCTGCCACCTTGAAGCGATGCTTGCTTTTGAGCTTCTGCCAGTGCAGTCCTATCTCTCTTCTTCTTCGCCGTTCGTGCAGCGACAAGGTCGTAATAATCGTCTTCGTCGGCGTCGGCGCGAATCTGCTGAGCTTGTCGGCGATCCTCGTCGTCGCTATCACCTCCAAGGTCTGCATGGGAATCTTCTTCGTTGCGCCTACCACGCTGTTCAGCTTCAGCGTTTAGCCTGGCTTGGCGATCTTTCAATCTCTCCCGATGCGGGATGTCGTCGTCGCCACCAGCGTTGCGACCTGCAGTACCACGCTTGTTCGCCTTTTGCGCAATCTGCGATGTGTAAAATCGCAAGCTCTTCTTTTTCAGAGCCTTATCTGCTGCTTCACGGGCCGTGAGCGAAGCTTCTTCGCCAAGATCCGAATCATTGTCACCAGCTTGCGTTTTGCGAGCGATCTTGATCGACTTCTTCTTAGATGGGACCAGCGCAGCATCGAGATCTGCCAAGTCTGCTTCAGTTCGCTTCAAGCGCTCAGCCTTCCGCTGTTCAGCTGCCTCACGAGTAGCATCGGCGTATCGCTCAGCTCGAGACTTCTTCCCTTCTCGCTCAGCGAGACTGACCACAGGTTCCTGTGCGGTTTCCATCTCCTCACCAGATGATGCCTGGTCCAAAGCGCATTCGTCCTCTTTGATGTCCAAAGGCAAAGACTCCTGCAGAGTCTCTACGCTCGTCCAGAGTTCTCGGCACTTCACAAGACTGTCCATCACAGCATGGTCGTGCAGCTTGTGAGCAGACAACGCCACAGGCATTTCGTCGTTTCTAGATGCGGTAGATGTCATCAGAGAGAAGTACATTACCAGCGCTCCGAGGTAGGCGGATGCCGCTCGGAGCTTTGTGCGTGATACAGCAGACGTTGTTGCGGTCTTGCGCAAACCTTCAAAGACGTCTTGCAAGCGCAGCAATTCTTGGCTCAAAGGCTCAAACTCAGGATACCGAGACTTGAGAAGCTTGAGCCGTTCAGCAGAGCCCATGCCCGGCGGTATTTGTAGCTGCGGGAGGACTTCCGTGACCACGGCGTTCTCGTCTGCCGTCGGAGTAGTCTTCGCGGGGTCTGCCTCCTGCCAGTCGTCTTCGTCAAACCCATAGTCTGCTGCACTCATCTGCTGAAGCTGTTTCTTCTGCAGTCGAATAGCTTCTGCCTCTTGCTCCAAAGCCTGCTCTTCTGTCTCGGGCGCATCATCGCCGTAAAGATCGTCTTTGGAAGTTCCCCATCGCAAGCCCTCTTCATCGTCTTCATCCGCAGCAGCCTCGTCTGCGTCAGAAGAATCCAAAGTCGCGCGATCACGCACTGCCAGAGCATCGTGATCTTCAACCTCTGAATCGTCCGCTTCCGAATATCCGAGCACTTCTTCGTCCGACTGCTCTAGGAATTGTTCATTTTCTGCAATCTTCCGCCGCCTCTTGACTGCTGGGTCCTCGCCTAGCCGAATTTCGTCTTGATTTCTATGAAACTCGTCGTCGTCGGAATTGGCCACATCGTCGTACGTCCTGATGCGTTTGCGCGACTCTCTAGGATCGATTTCTAAGCCATTGGCAGGCTCTTGTGGCTGCGCTGCGGCCTTCCGCTTCTTCGCCATGGTGGATGATAAGCGGATAGAAGTCGAGATACTCGGCAGGAAGATGTATCAAAAATGTTCTGGACTATGTGCATACAGACTAGGCCGGATCGGGTGGCCGGATGTCGGCGCGCCAGCCCCGACAGGCTACGGAAAGTTGAGTTGTTGGATCTGGAACAACACCTTGTCAACAACGTCGATTGTGTGACTTGGTGGATGAGTGCAAAAGATGCAACGTCGTGTCAGATATACGACTCTGCAGCGCAAATGGAGAAATTGCAGAACTTGCAGACGCCACGACGTCCGATGCGATGGTCCTGGGCCGGCCAAGGGGCAAAGAGTGCTCGTTCATGCAAAAGATGCGGCCATCACAGCATGCCCATCTCTCACAGGATTGGCTGCGCGATCAGTCATTGTCGATTCGAATGCCTGGATGGGAAGCGGGTGCGCATCCGAGACTAGTCGGCCCAGCAGCACTTACACCACACATGCCCTGTTACATCTGACGCTGTCTCTTGCATGACTATGCTGTGCCCACGTCCGCTCGCCGTGCCGCTCTGAATTTCCGCCCTGAAGTCGTTCGTTCGTTGACGTTTGAATGCTTTCCAAGCCGTCGAGCGTTCTCCTTCAACACCAAATCCACTGTCCCTATTGCTAAACCACAGCGCACTCAGAATCGATACAGAATCATATCTATCAGATCGTTTAGCTGGCGCAGAAACTCCACCCAGACACCCACACGAGGTCGCGCGGGTTGAATGCTTTTCGCACTCCACCAACGCCTCCCGAGCCAGCGCTTAAGGAAGTCCTCCAGTATATTGTATGCCGCAGCCAGTGCTCGTGGACGAGACCGCGCGCTCTTCGAAACTTGAACCGTTGTCGGATCGCAAGATTATGTCCAGTGTCAAAGACATGGAGAGACGCATGAGTCAAATGAGGCATCCAGATCTTCCTTTCGACATCACTAGGCACAGCATGGAAAATCGATCGCAGAAATCTTCAAAGAGCTGGAGGCCGTCTTGGATATCCTCTCGGTCTGCGAGTACACGATCATGCGGATCCAGTCGACACACGTTATCATCAATTGATTCGCACAGTACCGGTGTGTCCGCTTCGTCCGCTCGCCGCCAAGAGCACCAGAATACATACCAGCTTCCCATCAATTCTCCGGACGCAAGTCGAAACATTCGGGAAGAAGAAGTGCAGCTGCCGATGCGAATATCATTGGAAAGCTGTGTCTTCGAGTTCCCGATACCGGCTACGTTGGCGAGCTCCGTTAAGAAAGAACCCGAACCTTTCCCGGTAAATCAGCCCAACAGCAGCTCATACCCACCAAGGTTATCATCAAGACATGCTCGAGGGCCACCAAGGGCCGGGTCCACTACCGCGATGAGCACATCTGGCCGAACGGATTCTTCGCGCAGCACAGGAAACAGCTCTAGGAAGGATCGAAACTTATTCGCGGAGATTGAAATGGCATCGCGCGAACAGTATGGATATTGGCGTGCGTCCCTGACAGCAAGGATCCCGCCGGCTGCAGCAGTATGTGGTTGTTCTATACTTACATCTCGGCTATCCTCCCGACAAGCGAAGAACATCGACACGACATCGAGGGGAGATGTTGTAGAAGACGCCTACTTGTTGTGTCAGACGCTGGATGAGAGCTCGACACCCGAGGAAGCACTGCAGACTCTGCATGCACAGAGCGCCAGTATCGATGTGCTTGTCATTGCTCTACAGGCCAGCATAGAAGCAGCGCAACTATCGACCGTACCCGTCAAAATTGCAGCTTCCATGTACGAGAAGACCTTTGAAGCAAAATCCAAACCCAAGAAGCGCGAGGCTCTATTCCCGTCTCTTATCAAGCTGTTACGAAAGATACCTCAGGACACGCTGGTCGTACTGATGTTTCTTCTCACGATTGCGCAACGACTGCAAGCAAAGGGCATCACCATCGACGACCGAGAGCCAGCACTCTTCCTCCTCAGAAGTTTATTACCCACAAGTCTTGCCCTATCGCCGGATCATTTCGCAGGTGACAGCGTATCGAGGTTGTTAGCGATTCATTTCGATGAGATCCCCGGGGACATGCCGTTGGTGCTGGAAAGTGTGAATCATCGTTTTGCTGCTGGGAAGAAGGTCAATCTATTGAGTCTCATATCGGGACAAAGTGGAAAGGCGCAAAGGCAAAGTCAGAAACCGGGACCTGGAGGTGTTCGGGAGATAGAGGGAGCAGAAGATAAAGAGATTCAATGGTAGTGTGTAATGTGTGTCGCCTCACTTCGATTTGCCTTATGTCTTCGTTCGGCCGCCAATCATCGTCTTGTCGACCACGATCGCAGTACAAAAGGTAGGTCTCCACTGCAAACCCGAGACTACTATAAGACGTGAATAAAAGTGGTGGCCATGTAAGGCTGCGTCCGCAAGTCCAACAAGGCAGTTGATCGGCGCTTACATCAGACAAGGAAGTGATTACTACTTCCTGAACGAACCAAACCAAGACTACTTCTGCGAAGCTGATGCGACGGTCCGGCGGGCCCAGTCTCACGACAACAGCAATCCTCTAGACCAATTTTCTCCAGTGAGCATGGATGTCAATCATCCATCAACCAAGACCTCAATCGAACATCAACCGGCACATCAGTCGTTCAAGAACAAACCGATAGCACAAGAACGACGTCCGCTGCAAGAGGCCAGGGAAACATGGCGTGACAGCTTACTCTTGATAGCGTAAAATCGACCCTACGGGCGAGCCGGGGAGGTGGACCAGCACAGCAAGCATGATGGTGGTCTCGTACAGCGTCCTAAGGCATCGGAATGCTATTGCTTTCTCCCCATTTCTAACTTGCACGGCTTCTGGCCAATCAGCTCGACTGCTAAGCACGAACGTCACCATCTCCAATCTGTACATGTGCTGTGAATAGTCCGCGTGGAGTGAACTGATCGATCTCATCCCGCTCGGTCTCCGTAGCCTATCCTGGACCACATGCGGCCCGACACGTGGGACAAATGAAGCGTTGAAGAATGTGACAGCAGGACAGGAGGCGCTGGCGCTTGCTTCCGATGCGAGGTAGATGTGCTCTGGCCTCAACTTCTTGCCTCGTCTGTTGCTTGGTTTGGTCGTGGAAGTCTTGTCGTGACATATCGTCGGATGGATATCGTTGGCGTAAACTTGCCCATCGAGTAGGTATAGATTTTGTTGGATATTGATCCTTCTTCCTTCCGCGAGATTGGTCGCCGAGGCTGTTCAGGTCAGACTCTGGTGACGATCAGGATTTGCAACCCTCGAAGAGGAATGTGAGAGTAGATTTCAATGACCGGGAATGTCATACAGATCCTGCTTGAGCTAACCTAGCAGGGAAGCTGAAACAAACGCGCAGCGTACATCACATTGATATGTCATCATACGCACACGCAAAGAGGGTATCTTGAAGCACATACATCACGCCCAACGCTAAGTCGACTCCTGCAGAGGCTCGATCTAGCTTCCGTCTCAGACACTCAGTCTGCAGGGTAAGCTGCCTTTATTCACATTAGAAGCTGTAAAGATGTGGTTGGAAGGCCCGGATCCCGTCAGACGAGCATTTCAATCGAGGTCATCCTTCCTTATCTCCGCACCTGGCACGCGATGCTTTATTGTGAGCCACCTGCAATCATGAGATCAACTCCGCTTTGACTTCCTTCTACGAGCTTTCTGCTTTCGCTCGATCCCACCCATGGCTGAGTTTACTGTCCCTTGGGCTCGTTCCCTAACGTTGTGCTTTTCTGTTTCTTCTTTGATGTCGTCCAGAACATCCTCCCCTTCCTTGCAAGTACTTCCGACCTGGAGATCCAACAGGCCAAGCCGTCCAAGATTGCCAATATCCTTGCCAGCATGGACAGAGTCGAAATGCGCCTCTATCCGTCGCGCCATGCCAGCCAAGATGATAGTAGATGGCAAGGCAGAGTACGCAGACGAAGAGATCGTCAAGGCTTGTTATGGCTGTGAATAGGTGCCATGTGAGAACATGTCATCGGAATAGATAGGCAGGTAAGATCGTGGGCATCCACACTGCTAGCAAGTTATTGACAGGATAATCATAGGTAGCAACAATACTGGAGGGATAATCGATGCTGTTTTGCCATCCCATATGCCAGGTCTTGAGAACTGTGTTGCATTGTCGATGCAAGACATAATGAGCGACTCCACGGACGGTAAGGCCTCCAAAGATATCTTTCAGAATGGACCAAGGAAGTGGTATTGTCGACGACACTTTGATGAGACTCCGCAGGTGTAGAACCTGGCTGAATAGGATGTCCAAGAAGGTCTGAAGCAAGAGTGATAGCAACACATTGCCGACTGCTATCCCAGCTATTCGGAGGACTTTGTCGCGTCCCAGTCGAAGCGGCAGATGTTCACGTCCACGAGCCTTCATGCGACGACTCAGCTTTGGCAGGACGCCGTCGAATGCCAGGAATCCAAGCGCTGGCAGAAGGAAGAGGATGCATCGGATCAATCGTCAAGTGAATATGACTGCTCGTCATCAGCACCTGACAACTATGAACCCTAGCAAGGGTCGCGGAAATTCGGACACTTACAGTACAGTACCTAGGGACAAGACCGAACCCTAACAGAGGATGAATGTCAGCAGCAATGGAAGTGGTATGGAGATAAAGCTTGCGAAAAGAGCAATTGAAGCCGGTGGTTACTTAAGCGACGCTTGGACCACGCCGGCGACGTCACCAATTCGACTTGGCCAGTTCTACGACATCCTGAACGACCCAGCGCATTGAGCATGACTGAGTCAAGCATGAACGATGAACGAGAAGTAGCCCATACCGGTCAACTGCTGCCTCTCTGGCATTTGCCCTGCATGAACGACAAGCTCTAGTTCTGCCAGAATAGCAGACCACACTTCGCTTAGAAGTCCGAGAAGCGACATCCCAGATACAATATCATCAGCAACAATGAATGCTTGAAATCTCGAGCGGACCGCGTTTCGCGCTCACAGCCGACCGTACTACCGTTTGCCATTTCCCGAAACCACACAGACAAGAGCGAGCGCGGTAACATGTCAGCACTGTCTAATCTCCTGTAATAATCCCATGTCACAATCTGTGCCGCAGGGCTGAGGCCGATGGACGGGATAGGGTAGCGTCATCGCACACCAATGCACGCCCAGCCCCCGGCATCCACATTCTGGCAAGTCAGCAGAGTCTAATACTCGCAGGACTCTTCATGCTCTAGGAATAGAGGAAGCTGTCTATGCACAATGCACCACGCATGCGGTCCTGCTGCAAGTCCGCCGCCGCAACCGGGAGTCACTGCTACTTTCATCGTTGTCGACGCAGACATTGGCATAGTCGGCCGAACAACGTTAGTCCATCTCGAACTTTTTCAGCGCGGCACGCATTGTCCGCATCGCTCGATGGGTGGGCGACCAGGCCTTATTTGCAAGCTGTTCGCGAGGTTGTCCAGCAACGATGCAGATGACTCAGATTATACGTCTGCCTGGGTGCTGCCAGACTGTTCGAATGACATATGCCAAAGTAATCAAAAGGCCTCTGACCGCAGCCTCATGATCTTCTTGCCACTTACTAAAATCCAACGCCATGTCTATATCGATCAGTCGTTGCCACCAAGATATGGCGGTCAGGCATATGCACCACAAGATGGATGATAGCACGAGATCTTCAATGTCAGACCGTTCATCCTCCGACTCTTCATATCGAGTCTGTACAGTGACAAATGAGAATTGGCGTGGAAAAAACGACCCTACTGAGAGAAGGCGTATACAAAATAGGATCAATCAGCGTGCCTTTCGTCAACGTCAGAGAGAAGGCTCAGACAAGAAACAATACAAGCCTCGCCATTCCTCCAGCGAGCCATCTTCGCAGTACGACGAGGATGAGGTCGACAGTCCCTACTCCGTGGACGAAGAGCCTGAGCAGTATGCCTCAGAAAGTCGAACATCTTCCGCTCCGACAACGAACCAGCCAAATGGGATGGTCGACAGCTCAGGAAGAGTCTGGGATGAGCTGGCCCAGTTGATCAACCGCAACCTCATGGCGGCAGCATCCACAAATGCTCAGCGCCTGGGAATAGCTCAAGATACGTTACAGAGCGCAAACTCAACCCTCACACCCCGACCGACCAGCAGTGGAATACCTGCTACACTGCAACCTCTGCCTCCGCAGCATCAGGTGCCTCACGATCCGATCATCGATATCATACCTCACCCACGCCTACGCTTCAACGTGCTGAGAGCAATTGCAGCACAGCAAATAGATGCTGCAGCGTTCTCGAGAGACTTGCGGGCATCAGGAGCTATGGAGAACCTGCAGGACCAGTGGCAGCGAGGTGGGCTTGTCGTGTGGAGCTCGCCCGAGCAGCTTGCATCCTGGGAGCTCTCAGCAGCATTCGTGCTGAAATGGAGCTTCCTATTACAAGGCTGTGAAGACTTCCTGCAGGCCACGAATGCCTGGCGAAGCCGACGCGGAGAGAGACTATTTCCACGATCAATTGGCAACACAAGATGAGCTCGGATTTAAGCGGCAATACCACATGATTCAGATTGATCAGATTATTATGATAGCGTTCAGAGCGAGATGTTAAAAGCGCTGCAAGGGAGGGACGGGCCCTATGTAGAGGATTCCTAGAGTTTGGCTCGATTAGTGATGTATTAGATACTTTCATCTTCGTTCCCCGTGGCCCCCCCATCCATTTTGGTTCTTGCTTTGGATGTTGGCTGCAGCAAGCCACAGCTGAGCTCGCTCGGCTTGGCTTGGCTTACAGTAGAACTATCGATTGACCATCTCCAGGAATCTGCACAACCGCACTGCATCGTAAAAATGTGTCCATCCTTAACTTTTCCTCCGGAATTTCTTCATGAAGTGCGATTAGAGTTTCCATCGGAAGACCATTTGCCAAATTGAGGTTGTGAAGATTCCGTCAGGATGACACTCAGTCTCCAACGACTGCTCCGCTTCGGACACGCCCTGCGGTGCGCGTATGTCTCCTTTCGTATACCGCGCCGGGAAATTCGAGAATTCTGGAAGTCCATTGCGCAACGCGTCCGCTGCGTGACACGTCCCACCGACGGAGGGAGAGAGACAAGAAAGAGACCTTTTTCAGCAGCAGTTCGCGCCCGAAATCGAACGAGGCTGTAGCGAGTTGTGATGCGCTGTCTAATTACCACTCGGTCGTCTTTCGCGTGGCTCTCGGATGGCGACATGGCGATATTATTGCAGCTTCGTTCAGCCCTGTTGCATGCTGGTAGCCACGTTCAGGTACGCAGGAATGCATCCATGTTCAGCAATCTCCTGATGCATATGCAGCGTCAGGCAGTGTGTTCTGAATGAGTAATCGCGAGCAGGGAACGATCATGCCAAGCTATTTTCTCGCCTGCCGCGGCCCGAAAGAAGGGAGAGTCGGCCGCCGAAGACATGCAGCTGTGCAGAGACCCTGCCCTCGGGCCTTTTTCAACAGCGAGGGCAGTTCTGTATGAGAAGGATGGTACTGTATCTCATGGTTTTGTTCTAGCAGCTTGGCAGAATACTGTACATTGGCTTCATCCTTTATCACACTTGCTCTCTACTCCAACTGAGTGATGAGCTTGCCCTGGTTTGAGCCATCGAACAGCTTCAGCCAGGTTTTCGGGATGCCTTCGAAGTCGGTCTTGATCACCGTCTCTCCACCCTCAATATCAAGTCTGCCGTCTGCAACAGCTTCCTTGAAGAGCTCTAATGCCTTCGGGAAGTCTTTCATAAAGTCCAAGACAATGAAGCCCTTCACCTGAAGCCGCATGATTACGATCTCGAACCAGTTCTTGAGACCTGTCGTTCGCTCCTGGGAGGTGTTGTAGCTGCTGATGGCACCACAAGCAATGACACGTCCGTTTCTTCCGAGTCGAGAAAGCATCAGATCAAGAATCTCGCCAGCGACATTGTCGAAATAGACATTGGCAAAATCAGGAGTGGCTTTCTTGAGATCCTCGGCGAAGGTCTTGCTCTTGTAGTTCAAACAGACATCGGCACCAATTTTCTCGACCCATCGACATTTCTCGTCCGTGCCAGCGATACCAATGACCTTCTTGGAACCAATGATCTTCTTGGCGATCTGCAAGGAGCGTACAGGGTCAGTCAATTCAAGATTCGATGCGGACGCATGACTGACAACCTTACCTGGACTGCCATAGAGCCAGTTGCACCAGCTGCGCCGCTTACGACGACGACATCGTCCTTCGATGTGTTGCCAACTTCAGTAAGACCGAAATAGGCGGTCAGACCAGTCGTACCAAGCGCACCAAGGTAAAGGGTCTTGCTCTTGCCTCCTGGCAGATCTCCAGCTGGTTGGACCTGGCTTGCTGGCACGACTCTATACTCAGACCAGCCTGTCGATGCCAGAACAGTGTCGCCCTTCTTGAACTTCTCGGATTTGGATTCTACCACTTCGGCAAGACCGCGAGCATTCATTGGCTCTCCAAGCTGGACAGGCGGTAGATAGAGTCTCTCCTTCGGAATATCTCTGTCGATCCAGCCGCGCTGAGCTGGGTCATTGGAGAGGCACAACAACTTTACGAGCAGCTCGTCATCTTTTGGCTCCGGCAGGTCGGCCTCTACGAGTTTGAAGGTCTGCTCGGGCCCGTCGAGCTTCGGCTCGTCTCTTGGCTTGTTCGCCAATTGCCATTGTCGTGTTTTCACCATTTTCGCAAGATTTCTGTGATGTCGCCGGTGGTTGATGAGGATTGCTCATCGAGAGTCGGGAATGGCGACTCGGACGTTTCGCCTTATACACCAGACCTCGGTCATACTTCGCACGATGCTCGATTTTGACATCATTTAGCCCCTCCAGCCCTTTTGTAAGCAAGAACGGAGCGCTCACACCACACTTTCGCGCGTGTCATAGAGCTCTACTCAATACCAGACTCGGACCTAGAACCGACGCTGCGCATGCGCATACTCGCTTGCATTATTGCGCACTTCCTTTTCGTCATTATTCACGCTGTTCCTCGACATCTGCCCCCACTCGTATTGGCCCTTGTCCTTGACCTGCCTCTTGCAATGCCCGAAAGGCTATCAAGGAATTGGGCTGTGTCGTTTTCCGTCATAGTCTGAGACGGGAGACTTGCTACGTATGCCTGAACAGATCGACGCATCGAGACTGACCAGCAGAACCCAAGAGGGCGAGTTGGGAGGTAAAACCATGACAGTCCTTCGAATGGTGCGTGAAGTCGAAGTCGTGATGATACTATTCGGATTAATAATAATATTCAGGAGAAACGGTAGTGTCACTTGTGCAAGGTTCCACAAGGATTCGATTCGATCAAGGATCGTGCCCCATCCATGCTCTTCCGTCAAACTCAATGCATGCCGCAGCCCAGTGCGAGCTCGACGTCACTGCAGGGGCATCCCAAGCCCAACTTCAACAACAGATGTCTGTATCTGTTACAGAAAGATAGCGCCAATTCTAAACGCCACATAATCAAACCTTGCAAAATGAAATCTAACTAGTAAACGCTACTAAAAGAAGAGTTTCCACCGCTTCCGAAAATGGTTATCGGATCTCTACACCGCCGAGAAAGACTAAACGTTAGCTTAGAGGTAGGACTAACTATTAGTCCTTCTACGCTTTCTAGTAGGTAACTAAGTCTATTCAAGTACGAAGAAGTCGTCTATAGAGGCTCTAGTAGGTAGCTTTAGTGTCTAAACTAGCAACTATTTCATGAACTACAGCGTCGAAGGTAGAGGTATTAATCTACCTATTACAAGGCTAGGTAGTAGTGTCTAAGCCTACGAAAATAGTGCCTACGAAGGCTAAGAGTATAGCCGTTAACCGACGAAGTATAGTAGACATATAGATAGGCTGTTGTTACTAGTAGAAGGGCCTTATGTAGTACCTTATAGCAGCGCTACTAGCTACGCCTTAGTCGTGCTTTCTAGCGGCGGTTAATGCCTTAATGCCTCATCGTTATCGTATTAGACACTTTTACTAGCGTCTTTTAGTGAAAATAGCGGTAAACGACTTTTCTCGGCGGTTATAGCGAGCTCCCTAGTTGTTAAAGGGCTCTCTAGTAATAAAGGGCTTTCTAGCACCGTTTCTAGTAGGGCTTCTCGCCTTCTAGCTCCGCTAGAAGGCTCGTAAGCGCGGTTAGCCTTAAAGGTAAATAGTATAGCCTTTACTAAGGCTATAGGTGTCTTTATAAAGCGGTTATAGCCGGCTAGTGTTAAGTCTAGGAGAGGCCTTCCTTCTTTCTTCTAGTCGTCGATAGTAAGTGCCGAGATTAAGTAAACCGCATTACTTATTTGCCTCTATAACTACTAAGTCGCTACGTCTCGTTTATACTACGTTAATAGATCTTTACTATCGCGAAAGCGCTACTACACGTCTCTCTACTCTTCTTATATAGCGCGTTAGTAGTCTCGAAGGTTGCGAGCCGCCGCGTCTATCGGTGCTACCGTCGCTATAGCATTATGCGTCTCATCTAGAAAGTCTAGTATTAACTACCGACCCTACTACGCTAGATAAATCTCGGTAGAGTTAAGCCCTATATACCGCTTAATGTATATAAGGGCGTGCTCGTTAGTAATAGAGATGCTATAATACATGTAGAGCCTCTATAAATAGCGATAAGATAGGTAGTATTAATACTAGAAAAGATAGAAGCACTATGCTAGAATCTTAGGGTAGCTAGAACTAAAGTACTTAGTCTAGGGCGGTTATAAGGTGTTTTCTTCCTTACTAGCCTCGTTCACCTCCTTTACTATAGTATACTAGCCTCTAACGGTTAGCGAGTCGAAAGCAGGTATGCCCTTAGAATGCTAGAAACGGGTCGCTTTACGAAAGTCCTTATTAGCGCGCTTTCGTACCGAGTTAAGAAGCCGGATATCGATCCTTTTAGTAGATAGAATAGTACTATAAATGCTAAAACCCGTGAGCATCTTCTTCTCTTCGCATTTAAGGCTATTATAGTAGCCTTCGAGTAGTAACGTTATCCGATTTTAAAGGAGTCGCGGTATAGAGAGACGGGCCTAATTCGCCTACATTTCCGAGTGTTCTAGCGGCTAGTTGCGCTTAAGGTATAGGGCCTACTCTTCCTTTCTAAATTGTCGATACTATACTACGGCTTTGTTAAGTACATCCGCGTATTCTACCTACGTTTTCGCGTGCTAGAGGGCGTTATTTAGCCGCCGAGAGACCTAAGGATAGTACTTTCTAGGGAAGTACTTTCTAAATACCTTTACTATATGCTTCTAGTATAGGTACTAATTAATGCTAATGTCTTTAAAGGCCTTTCTTACTACGAGCTACTTACTACTAGAATCGTCCGTTATAGACTAGCGCGGCTACTAGAGAGGTGCCTATAAGCGAACCTACTAAAGTGCCGCCGCGATAAGGAGACCTTTCTAGTAGTCGAGGAGAAAATGCCCGTAGGGAATCTATAAGCCGAAACCGTCGCGTACGTAGATAGTAAATAAATTCTAGAGCAACTCGGTCGTCTTATACGTCGCGTCTATAAGAAATAACTGTATATAGCGATTAGTAGGTATTATTAGAGGAAGCAATAGATGCTAGAAATGCTAGAAAATAGCCTATGTAGCTTAACTTCTAAATTAGGTAAGTACACGCGAAATTCTAGTATAAAAGGTAGGAGAACATAGACATAAATACTTACATTTCTAACCTCTACTATCTGTAACACATTAACCTACTACTATTACGCGTATACTAACCCTAACCGCAATTTACCCTCGATTACTAGAGAAACGCGCTCTACGTACTACCTATACTCTAGTCCATACTAAGGGTTGTCGTTAAAATCCCTTATCTACTATATCGCATAGTCTAGTTAAGCCGCCGGGTTACCTTTCATCTCGCGAGGAACCCTACGTACCTCTCGAGCATTATTATAGGCCTATCGGTTATAATTTCGCACTATGTCCACATCGAGAAAGTCTACACTAGTAGCCTTATATAGCGAGAACATAGGTAACCGTAGATCCTATAGTTTCGCTAGAATCTAAGGTAGATAAGGGTTAACGTCTAGCATTCTAGTAATTAGGCGGGTAAGGCCTTCGTAAGGGGAACGTTAGTCTATCTAGTCGAGAGGGTAAGTATATTATTAACCGGCTTTCTAGTTACGAGTGCGTTCTATACGAATTTCGAATAGGACGGTAGAGGTAGCCGTTCTAAAGCGCCTACTAACAATTAGTATATAGTCTCTTCTATCGACATACCCTCCGCATCTACGTACCGAATTATAGCGATCGACGTAGTATAATCTTAGTTATTATAGAACCGTAACCTCTCCCCGTTCGTCGCTATAGCATTCCGATTACGCTACGTAGTATCTCTACGATAACGGTACCTCCCTTATTACCTTTCTTTATAGTTATCCTTTCGGCGCTCGTTAGGTAGATTAAACTCGTATTAGTTCTTAAACTAGGGATATAAGGTATCGTATTTAGCGGGTTTAAAAACTAGGGTTTTCGTTATTTCGAACACCTCTTTCTTACGCTTAGCAAGGTCGAATAGAATAAGTAGTTCTATAGTAAATGCGGATGAGAAAGAGTAGCGACAATAATGCGTAGAAACGTAGAAACGTAGAAAAGCGGCGACGACGACAACAACACTACCTAGAAAAGCTAGGAACGGGTCTATACTATGAACATAATAGCGGGCAATTAGGGTGCCGTACGCGCTAATTACGCACGGGATAATTTAGTAGCGCTAACGGTAATATTGCCTAGGAAGAATAACCTTTACGCCACTAAGAATAACCTTCTCGTATCTAGCGCCTACGCTAAGTTTCTGTAACAGTTACAGATATCTTCAACAACAAGTACGGACTGATGTCCGCATTGTGACAACAGAACATCTCACACCACTTCTCCCAACACACCATGGCCTCCACACGAGTTTTCCGACCTCTGATGCGCCCAGCGCCACGAATTGCAGTCCGCGCGACACAGCAACCAGCTCGTTTCCTGAGCTGGGAAAGCTCCCCACCATTCTACACTGCCCAAGCTTCGGTGACAGGAGGCAGAAAGGGAAAGATATCGGCTGAGAACCTCAACATTCAGCTGGCAGCGCCTAAGGAGCTTGGTGGACCTGGGTAGGATTCATTGATAAGACGTGTCCTAAGCATTCGCTGATCTAGCGAATTGTACAGCAATGGTTCAAACCCTGAAGAGCTCTTCGCTGCCGGATATGGAGCTTGCTTTCAAGGGGCTATGGCTGCGACCGCTCCGACCATGAACATCAAGCTGCCGGAAGATTCTGTCGTCGATACCAAAGTGCACTTAATCGGAGATTTGAAGAAGCTTGATATGGGGATCAGGGTGGACATGACGATTAAGTTCGGAAGTGGCATTAGCAAGGCTGATGCAGAGAAGGTCGTGGAGAAGACTAAGGAGGTCTGTCCCTACAGTAGGGCAACGGCGGGCAATGTTATCACAAACACGCAGGTCATTGTTGGATAGAGTGGGAAGAGATTTAAAAGGACAAATTAAGCGGGATAGTCTCCGGAGGCAAGATGAGCTAATTTGTCTTCATATTCAGCTGCCAAAAGCTGTCTAAATGCGGGAAGTCGTGGACGTTCTAAGATGCCTTCTCGCTACCGAACCTTGAACGTGAGCGTTTGCGTGACTGCGATCGTGGCCGTGGTTTGGCCTGGTGCTTGAATCGGCCTTGGCGATTGTTGCCACCAGGAGTATTGATGCGGTTCGGGGCATTCACATTGCCCGAATATTCCTCGCCCAGTAAAGCGAACTGATTTGGTCGCGGCTCGGGTCGTCTTTCTTCGATAGGATTCAGTGCAATCCGAACGCGCTTTCGTGCCCATGGGAAGATGACCGTGAACGCAGTGCTGATAATGAAAATCGGGATGGCAGCATAGACATACCAGATGACCGGCCAAGTGATGGTTGTGATGCCAAATAGTGATGTCAGAAACGACATCGGCAAGAACAGAGTGGCGACCGCGGACAGGAAGCCAGAGTTGTCGGATTGTGCTACATTGGTGATGTTGAAATCGAGCTCGATCAAGTTGTTGAATCCTAGGAACTGTCAGCTACTCTGAACGTGTCCTGAATGTGAACTTATGAAATGGAATGTTATGTGCAAAGCGCTCGGCGTGAAGCAGGGCTGGCACGAGTCAAGTGAGCCATCGCAACCTCACTTACGTTCTTTTAGCCCATCAAATGTCGAATCGAATTGTTCGAGATCCTCAACGGCATCGTCCATCTCGAACCACAGAGGATCTTTTTGTTTGATCATGGGTACGTCGTCCTTCAACTTCTGAAGCTTCTTGAACGATCGAGTGTGGAAGTGCAAGTATTCCTTCATCTCGTACATGCGATCCACCTCGGTATGCATGCGTCGAGTTCTGATCTTGACTGGCAAGGCCCTGCCATGGCTATTGATCTCTGCTTCGTCCAGTCGAGCAAGGACCTCGCCGATAATGTTCTGCCAATCCGTAAGCAGGTAGTAGAGGCGTGAGAAAATCCAGCATATGCCCTCTTCGTCTTCGCGAGGCTGATCGAAGTCGTCATCTCGCCACAGATAGTCGAACAATAATTGCGTAACGATGTGTTCACTGACGGGAGTTGGTCTTGTGAATACAAGGGTCACTGACACTCGTCGGTCGATTGTGCATGCTCCACGGCCGCAGAACCAGACACCGGTCCGGAATCTGAGCGCGTCCATCGGTGGGAGACCGTTCTGCTCCCAATGAGGAGGTTCCATATCGACCGACCAGTAATAGACCTGCGGCACATTCACGTGCCTGTCGAATAGTAAGCATCTCCTAACTCTGCAAAAATGATGAGTTGTCTATACTCTATGATGAACGTCCAGGGCACCCATGGACCTCGCTTGGAAGCCTTCTCCGGGAACTGCCTGAGAACATCGACAACGTTAGCAAGACTTGCAACACCTCGAGAAGACGTGCTGACATTAGGATACTTTCCACCATACGCAGTGAATAGCACTTGGCCCTCTGTGATAGTGGGCCACTTGTATCACTTACATGGTGCTAGCATACTGGACCGCACGGTCGAGTTCGGCAATGTCCTGCCAATTGTCTTCGAGGCAAGAATGTAGTACATCGCCAAGCCACTCCTGGTATCCGTTGACGGCGATGATCAAAGGGTCTTTTGGATGTGCGCTGACTTGTTCTTCAATCAGACGTGCAAAGCGGCCAGCATCGCGAGGGCTGTAGACTTGGATTTCGCTGTAATTCTTTGCGCTATGCCGATGTCCAACACGGATACTAACAGGACCCTGAGGAGATTCCCAAGTTGGACGTCGCCTACGTGGCCGTCGTCTGTGTGCCATACCTCTTGGTGTGCTACACCGAAGGCATTGCAAGAGACTGTGCTGGCTTGTAACTTATCGTTGACCGTCGCAGGAGCAGGAACGGACGATGTGGCTCCTGCTCTTACTATGCTCCTGCGTATTCCACACCTCGTAGCTTCCAAATAGGCACTGAACAATACTGAGCCAGCTGCACACCAGCTTGCGTACACCTACATTGGTATGCCGCGTCTTCTGCGATCAGCTGGTCGTGGCGCCGACGAGCTGCTCTCAGCCGTTGGCAGTACCCATGGCAGGTATCATCGTGACCGGTCTACTCCGTACATCACCTTGCGCAACCGCTGTCGAAGATACGAAGGCGTGGTTGATGATTGATCCCCTGAACGACAGTTCGAACTTCGAAGACAGACGCGTAGCCAAGAGCCAAGACTGTCAATGAGATCTGGGCGCGGGGGGAAAGCGGGATCCAAGGCCAACAACGATTCGTCCGCTCCTGCCCGAATATCTTCTCATTGCTAACCACATTCATCAAATGCGCTCACACCAAGAAACTCTCTTCCATGGCAGAATCGGTGGAGCACAGCATCTCTCGCCGGTGCATCTACTTCCTACACATAACGATACCGCCTTGAGATCAGTGGACGGCGCGGACCAGTTTTCACCAACAACAAAAAACCCACAGCCCAAGCAACTTGGCTAGGAAGTCAACATTGACCTCAACCTTGCAATCTCCGCACCTTCCGGGAAAGGCACCAACGGCAACAGGGCCTGAGGACATCTGGCCATACTAAAAGGTCTTCAGAGACGGGGAGGTCGCTCGCCGTCGAATTCACGACATTATCATTTCTCTGGCTCAGAAGGCGCGACCACTTTTGAATCATCAGCATTCCAGCCAGATCCGACAGTCAACAGCCGAAGCCATGGATCACATGGACATGGGGTCGAGTTCCAGCTCGAGCATGTCGATGTCCATGGTCTTTACCACAGATCACTCCACACCTCTCTACTCATCGGCATGGACACCTTCAACCACAGGCGGTTATGCCGCAACCTGCATTTTCTTGATTGTGCTGGGAATCATCAGCCGCGTACTGCAAGCATATCGACATGTCCTGGAAATGAGATGGCATGACACAGCAGTCAAGCGCAGATATGTCAAAGTCGCAAGTGAAAGCGCGTCGGACCCGTCCATGGAGAAAAGCGACGAAGCAGTTCTGACTACCCGAGGCATGGACGAGTCCGTGCGGGTGTTGCACACGGGGAGAAGAGGAATCCAATCGAAACCATGGCGGTTCAGCACAGATCTACCGAGAGCGTGTATCTACGTGGTACAGGCTGGAGTAGCGTATTTGATGTAAGTATCAACCACCGGAGATCTTGAAGTGGAGTAGGCCAGATCATGAGCTTGATTTTGTGCCCAAACAGCTGGGCGTATTTTTCTCTCAAGGATGCAGATTTGAATGGCAATGATTTTCGGAAAATTTCGCTAACTTCTCAAACAGGATGTTGGCGGTCATGACATTGAATGTTGGGTACTTCCTTTCTGTGCTTGCAGGTCTCTTCGTCGGAGAGCTTGCGTTTGGCCGATACACCGTCGTCGAAGACGATCATCATTGAGCAGATTGATGCACAACGCGATTTGTCCATAATGTATACACTGCTGACACGAAAAGATGACGACTTCTAATTAAATCTTGCGGCATGCTGGACATAACATTGCTATCAGCATGACTTTGATCCATTAATCCATATTCGCAACCTCGACACTCGCTTGATGCCTGCCTTTGATAGTGCGAAGAGCGTTGCCAAAGCTGCCACAGAACTTTCGTGGATGCAGATGGTGATGGGAGCCTGATGCATATTGATGGAGCTCTTCAGGGTCACTCAGTCGTTTCCTTAACAGCTGAGGCAGACATCGCAGCATAGGACTCCGGGTGGATCTCTGAATCTCAAAGAAATGTACTGGCGCCGCATCCATGAGTCACATCGTCTACCGCAGTCTTGGCCGACGAGGTATTGATGAAACATCTCGAACGGCCCTGATCATACCGTTGCCGTGAATGACCCATCAAAAGCGGTGGTCACCCGGAGTTTCGGTCACGACTCACAAGAACAATTCGTGCTCTGCACATTGCAGAATCTGTGCGGTGCGAAGTGATTGGCCTCACTATGCCCCACTACCACGCATGTTCTTCCTCAACTTGGTTACTTGGATACAGGTCGCTGGCGCCGGCATAAGCGCGGCAGAGGCGTCGGCAAGCGATTTTAAGCGATTCCAAGCCTTGCTTTATTAGACCATTGAGGCTCAAATTGCCGAACGACCCGATGTCTTGACTGAGTCTGACATCAAGGAGAACTGTGACAGTAGCCAGTACTGACACGAGTCGGGTAAGGACAAAGATGACAAGCACAATGAAGTAACTACAAGCTTGTTGCCTATTTCACAGGGCCAGAGGCTTTTGCGATCATGAATACGATGACGAGACGGATGAAAGCAACAAGTCAATTGCCCAGTGAGTCTGCTGTCGAAGCAACGCTAGAAAAGCTCTAGAAAAGCTCAATTCACGCCAAGTGGAGCTTGGCTCCACGCAAGCAACTGCAAGAAATCGGTCCGAGAATGCTTGTTCAATCTCAGCAGCCGCATCGTCATTGGCTCTCACACGACAAACACGTCCACTCTCACTTCACGTGCCGTGGAGGATTGATCGGGAGCAACGAGCCTCGTTTCGCGGAGGGAGAGAAGAATTGGAGGTGCGGGACTCCGCGTGGAGGACAGTGAGGCAAGTATAAAATGCGGAGCACAAGAAGCGCCCAAACTTTCTTGTAATCTCTTTCCTTTCCTTCGTGTCTAACTGGACAAGTGAGAGGCAAGCTTTTCTTCACTTTCGGTTCATTGGTCATACTTTTGTCCTCACGATAAAATGGCTTCTGAAAAGAAAGAGGTCGAGGCGACCTTGCCCGCTTATACGGAGAACACTGTTGAAGACAGCACTTTTGAAGAACGACGAGATATGTCTGACGGAGATATCAAGGACGCGATTCGCAATGGCAGTGTGCCGAAAGTTCAGTCCACAAAGGAGGCACTGGAGATCGCTCATGCTGGAGGCTGGGAAGCAGATGCTTTGGTTGAACAGCTCGAGAAGGAACTCGCAGAGCAGGGCGACAAGAAGGGCATATTTGATCTCGAATTCAGCAACCCAAAGCATTTCACCTGGCTTCTTGTGGCATTCGCCTCGATGGGAGGACTTCTTTCTGGGCTGGATCAATCTCTCATCTCGGGAGCGAATCTGTTCCTCCCAGATGATCTGGGCCTCACGGCTTCTCAAAACTCGCTTGTCAACTCTGGCATGCCACTCGGCGCTGTCGGCGGTGCATTGATTCTGGCTCCTTGCAACGAGATGTTCGGACGTCGATGGTCGATCATCATTAGTTGTATCCTCTACACAATCGGTGGAGCTCTGGAAGCTGCATCCATGAACTATGGCATGATCGTTGCATCAAGAGTCATTCTCGGCCTCGGTGTCGGATTGGAGGGTGGTACAGTGCCAGTATATGTCGCGGAGACTGTCGAGCGCCGTCTTCGTGGTAACATGGTATCGCTTTACCAATTCAACATTGCCCTCGGAGAAGTTTTGGGATATGCCGTTGCAGCAATGTTCGTGTCCGTCCCCGGCAACTGGCGATACATTCTCGGATCCTCCCTGGTCTTCAGCACAATCATGTTGATCGGTATGCTGTACATGCCAGAAAGTCCACGCTTCCTCATGCACAAGGGCCGTGTCCTCGATTCCTACAGAGTCTGGAGGCGCATTCGCGGAACTCGTACTGCTGAGTCGAGAGAGGAGTTCTACGCCACGAAGATTGCCACTGAGCAAGAAAAGGCCGAAGTTGCTGCCGGAGCTGGATCTCGAAGGGCACCATGGCTCGACTTCTTCACCAAGCCGCGAGCTCGACGTGCCATTGTGTATGCCAACATCATGATCTTCCTTGGTCAATTTACCGGAATTAACGCCATCATGTACTACATGAGTGTACTGATGTCGCAGATGGGATTTGACAAGTTCCAGGCCAATTACATGTCTCTTGTCGGTGGAGGCTCTCTGCTCATTGGAACCATTCCAGCCATCTTCCTAATGGAGACCTGCGGACGACGATTCTGGGCCATCGCTATGTTGCCGGGTTTCTTCGTCGGTCTGGTGCTTGTCGGTGCTTCGTATCATCTTGAGGTTGGATCTTCGGCGTCTCTAGGCGTCTACCTCAGCGGTCTTATCATCTATGAACTCTTCTTCGGATCCTACGCGACTTTGACTTGGGTCATTCCAGGTAAGTGACATAAAACTGATGATCGAGCGGCATGACTGACCAATTTCTACAGCCGAAGTTTATCCCACTTATCTTCGATCTTACGGTATGACTACAAGCGATGCCCTCCTCTTCCTCTGCTCCTTCATCGTTACCTACAACTTCACCGCCATGCAAAACGCCTTCACCAAGACCGGTCTCGCTCTCGGCTTCTATGGAGGCATTGCAGTCCTTGGTTGGTTCTACCAGGTCTTCTTCATGCCAGAGACCAAGGACAAGACGTTGGAAGAGATTGATGAGGTATTCCAGAAGCCAACTTGGGTGCTTGTGAAGGAAAACGCTGCTAGTGCTTGGGAGACAACCGTGGACCTGTGTCACTTTAGATTCCGCAAAGTGTTCATCGAGACGGCTACGCCACGTCGTGCGAGTATCGTCGAGCAACTGAGGGATGACAAGGCGTAGTGTAGAGCTCCAAGGGCTAGGAAAGAGTGTTGACCAGCTAGACGGTGGTGTTTTCTGCAGAAGCATAAGCTAGCTGCGAGGCATTCGCCCATGTGGATGCCATTAACTAGATACGATACCCACTTCTGTTTTTGATCTGAAAGACCCAATGCGCTCAGCTTGAACAGCGGAACATCCTTCTTCTTGAAATTGCATCTCACTAGATCCCCTCTCTCCAAAGGCGTTCAGCCACGGCAGACTATTGTGGTATATCTTAGTGGCGTCACATATCAAGCTTGGGACGCATAGTCCTGCCATATTGAAGTATAGGCATCTCGATATGCATTGACTGTGGCCTACGACAGCAGCTGGATATGTTGGACTTATTGTTCGGCCCTCCTCTTGGCTTTGCAGCCTCTGACGGCAAGTTGAGGCTGGCTCTACTTCGTAGCTCTTTCTGTGGCGCTAGATGGAAGTCTGAGGAAGGGCGTCTGTCTCAATTCCGTTATGTGGTCTAGGTCAAGCAGGCGGCGTATCGTGAATGACAACGAGGAGGAACTTGGCATCTACACCCCAGTCAGCCCCGATTCGCAAAGCGCATCTCGTGAATTTGCTCACCGGGAACGATAACCATCTCGTTCTTTTTGGTGCGCACTCTCAGAAGCTTTGCTTCGTCGCTCTCACCATTCAACTCCTCGATCATAGTCCCGGTGCTCTGCACAAACTTGAAGACCGAGCTCGCGACTTCATCCGCTTTTCGAGTGCCCTTCTTTTTCGCTTTCCCATCTACACCATTGGTCTGCCCGGGACCTGAGCTTTGAGGTCTTGACGAGTCTTCATCTTCGACATCTTCGTTCGTTACCAGTCCAGAGCTGCGCACAATCGCTCCAGTATCGCGGGCTAGGATCAATGTGCCTTGCACGCCAGGTCGCTGCGAGAGTCGTGCCAGCAGATTCTCCGTCTCCACCGAAGGCGAAGGTTGCTGCATGATCGACCGGATTGCTGACTGTCTGCACTATGGCAGCATCATTGTTGTTGTATGCAAACAGATCAGCACAGACCTGAGTTCACGATCCAGAAGCTCGGACCCCTCGGCATCACGAACGCCAATTCCGACCAGCACTTCCCTTCCATTTCTCTTCCTCCATGCCACAATATCCTCCATGATATTAGCAGCACTCTTGAACTCAAGACACAGAAGCGAAGCCTTCATAGATTGCGGTTGAGGAAGGTGCGATGGGGTCTTCGGCGAAGAAGAAGAAAGAAAAGAAGGCAGATTTCCAGAAAGCGAAATTGAAAGTCGGCAAGGCTCGACCCAAGAATACCAACGCAACCGATACCAGCTTTCAAGCAAAATCGATCGTTCTCAAGCAGCAGAATCTTAGCGAAGGGAGCCGCGATGCTACAACGCTTTTCGATCTAAATCTATCGCTTCTGAGCAGCAAGACCGACATTCAACGACGAGATGCATTGATCTACTTGACAACCGCCGTGGCTGCCTCGCCAAATGCCTTGCTGAGACCTGCCTCGCAGATTCTGGAGAAGGCGCAACCCTTGATGCTGGACGGCAGTTCTAGTGTTCGCAGTCAACTTCTCAAGCTATTAAGACTTTTGCCGGCGAACCAACTCGGGCATCTGTCTCGGACGCTGCTCTTCGCTCGGACTGGAATGACCCATTTGTCCCACGATATTCGGCTGGATGCACTCAAATTCTTCGACTGGTTGGTGGAAACGAACGGCGAAGTAGCCGTTAGTATGGCAGGAGGCTGGGTGAAGACCTTGCGCACCTTCCAAACTGTCCTGTCGTGGCAGGATGCTGAGCAGAACGCTCCTGCCGCCAATGGAAACTGGTCAGCTGCGAAGTCGAAGACGAATATGGGAAGCAACAAGCTTTTGGTACGTGAATTGGAGTCACTTCTGCAGCTCCAAGCGAGCGGTGGTCAACACGTCGCAGACAGTGATGCGGACACCGCACAATGATCCAGAGTCATGAGCAACAAGTTCATCGCTAATTGTTGGTCCAGGTCCATCAGCTCAACTCGCTTTCTCGGCTTCTGACTGTGGGCTTGAAGCGTGCACCGGTGGATTTGCAGGCTCAAGCCAAGCGAGCTGCTGAGCTGTTTCCGCTGTGGCAGACTGATGCTCACATGGTGTCGAAGAAGAGCAATCCGTATGGCTATCTAAACCTGTTTGGGGCACCTAGAGATGTCGAGAGTGAGGTCTACGACGATGCCGAGGAACGAGCGAACGTGTTTGTTGAAGTTGGGCTCGACCAGGTCTTCAGAATGGGAGTGCAGGAAGCCAAAAAGGAAGGCGGTGAGGTAGGTAGAGCAGCCAGCGCGGTGGACAAGGCTCTGCGTCTTCTTCAATCGAAATGATCCTCTGACTCTTCTGTGTAATGAGTGCTAAGCTGGTCCTTTGAAAGGCGTTGTGCCTTGATATCAGGGCCGTGTTGAATCCTCATCCAGCAAAGCGCTGCGTTACTCGCTTTCATGGAGCTCACTTGGCACTTTCACATGCAGAAATCCGAAACTGGGCCGTGCCAATCTTCGGGTTGAACGGTCAACAGAACTTCATGCGCACAATTTGAAAACACTGGCATTGCAATCGCGTCCAAGTACCACGATCTCAGGCTTCCTTCACACATGAGGGCTTCTGTGCTGGATGCATTACTGCCAATCAAGGATAAAGCCTCCATATGCATGGCCTTGAAAGCACCGGGGGGTTAAGTGGACGTTTCCCCCTTCCACCAAATCTTCTAGGCGCGTCTGTCCTGCGGCAATTGGCCTGGGGGGTTTTCTGGTCTTGGAACTGCTGCTGATTCTCAATCTTTGCACTTCAGGCGGTACCACAAGAGCGATTCAACATGCCAGCACAAAGCCAGGCGACATCTGGTCAAGAGGAAGAGATCGAATACAGGCCGCAAAGAGACAGCACGCGTTAGCGACTAGGCCTTCAAAATGACGTGGCACTCTTCTCCCTACGACCTCCTGAACGAAAATTTCGACGCGAGCTTGCCATTCGACGTCGAGCCGCAGACAGCAAATATGGTGGTCGTCCAGGAAGCAGAGTCTTCCTAGCCAACCAGTGCCAACTTCCCAACCAATTCTCTCGCTGCTTAGATGCAGAACACAATGTTCCAGCTCGTTGACGCCCGTGTTGATAGCCGCAAAATTACACTCGCCGGTGAGCTGCACACCAGATCGTCGAAGAGCGCGTAGCAGAGGCATTGGCGACTAAGGAGAAGGAGATGGAGGAACGTATCACAGCTCATGTCATGGCGGAATTGATCAAGGGCTTTGCTGGACGCGCTGCTTGAGATGAAGCCATTGGAAGGTCTTGGGCTGGTTGGCTGTGAGGTGCCATATCACGACTATAGCATTCAGTTAATTCATCATGCCGATTCTGGATCGGTCTCATTTCCATTCCTGTCCCGCTTAATGTGAATCGTGCTTTGCCTATATAAGCTTTCACGGAAGGCAGTCCCCCACGTGCAAGCCTTCATGATCCGACAGTGGCAACAGTACATTAGCGCTGCAGTATGTAATGAACGAACTAGAACTCGAAGCCAATGCCAACAACACATGCACACTCTCAACAGCCTTGGCGTGGTCGTTCGCTAAGTAATAGACTTCGACTTCTGCCACCTTTAAGAACAAGCTTAATACGCCACTTGGGATCGAACTTCGAAGTCAGAAAGCACAATGTATAGTCTCCGGGACGCAAGCGAGTCAATAATCATTAGTGGCGTAGATTTTGTAAGAAACAGGCAACAACCCTGTCTCTTGCAAAAAATGCGAGAGGGATGTTGTTGTTTCTCGAGAATCGAATGGAACTGTGAGCTTTAGATCTGCTTTCGGCCAGGAACTATCGAATCTCGTGGAATCTGAAAGTTGAAAGTTTATTAGGTCTGGTTACATGTAGTTGAGCGTGGTGGATTTTGTTGCTCGTTTGCTGTATCTACATCTTTTTCCCCTTGATGAGAGTCCTTGAGAGGAGGATAGTTATCAGTGGCCGAGAAGTTCGAAGAACGATGAAGTGATCTTCCGCGAACACGGAATCCGACTAATCCCGTCCGTTCGGATTCTGTACGGAGAGAACTAGATGCCGGGAGTCGGGAGAACGAATTTTAGAATGCGACAAGGCTGGACAGTTGGACAGGGGAGCAGGAAATCACCAAAATTTTTCCTGGTGTGTTTCATATTAAGTTGCGTCAAGCCACACAGCATGCGCGACGAGGATCAAGACGCAGCCACAATAATGGTTCGAGAGAACATATGCATATTGCCGCTCTGCAGGCACTGCCGTCAATCTCGTGCTTTTTGGCATGGATGTCGCGGCTTCCTGCTGCTGTCTACATACAGCGGGTGAACACATCGGAGGGCTATGTCCTTTACGCTTAACAGTCAAGCCGAGATTGTAATTGGCCTAAACCCCCGCAAGCGAGAAATGGGGAGAAATCGATAGCCTTCCGATGTGTTCACACGCTGTAGTAATCGCCGTCGTGCTCGTGGCACCGGCGTGGAGATCCGTGGGAGTCGCACAATGGCATGCAGAAACTTGCTGTCATTCGAGTGCACGGATGTCTGTGATGGGATGTGAAGGTCGTGTTCATCGATCGTGAAGGCTTTCCTATCGTGAGGACTAGTGGTCCCTGGTCAACAAGTCGTTGAGAAGGAAGTGGGAAAATTTCGCAGTTTCTATCAGCTTGATGAGCTCGAGAACATCATCGGCCAAGACTTGCCAATCGCGATGGAGAGTTGTGGGCTTGTGTGGTGGGTCGGTGGACTTCCGGGTGGAAGTGGTCATTGCTATTCTGAGCGAGAGATCCTTGCGCTCAACGACTTGATTGATTGATTAATCATTAAGCTGTTGTGCGCAAGCAGAAGGGATCTGAGTGCAAGGCAGGCACACTGCAGGATGTGTATAGTGTTAGGCAGCACACGTGCTCATATCGTGTATGTGCTGTGGACTTTGGGCTTGAAAGTTGATTGAGCTCATATGGGAAATGGGAGATAAGGATGATGAATGAAGAAATGCCTCTTTTACCACGCAGATAGATATGCTGTCAGCGGCTGCTCGCGTCTGGGAGAAGGTTGGTAACGTGCGTGGTCGGCGAGCGGCATGATTGATAAGATGCCATAGTTTGTGCGAGGTGGTCGGTGAAGGTGATGAATGCGTGTACGACGGGCATGATGAACGAGTCACGATGAGTATCAAAAGCTCTGTGAGAGGTCTGTGAGAATTTAGAAATGCGTGTGAGCCTGTTCGTGGTCGTGGCGTGGCGTGGCACGGCGCGCTCCAACGGTTGGACCGATGTTTTCGTCGCCTTGATTTCTCCGCCGTGCCCTGCTATGCAGCGCATAGAGTTCACGCTATCTACATAGTATGGGACTATGGGTGTAGTTAGGAGGTGTTGTTGATGACGAAACGCGAGAAAGCCACATGGTGCTACG
This sequence comes from Pseudocercospora eumusae, assembly GCA_001578235.1. Taxonomy (NCBI): domain Eukaryota; kingdom Fungi; phylum Ascomycota; class Dothideomycetes; order Mycosphaerellales; family Mycosphaerellaceae; genus Pseudocercospora; species Pseudocercospora eumusae. Next base: position 47,852 of record LFZN01000068.1, read on the forward strand.
GCTGGACGGTGGTTCATTGAACAGGTACTGCGAGGAAACGAGGAAACGAGGAAACAGGAGATTGTCAAACGGTACGGAGACGGGTACGACAGCGAAGGGGCTCAATAGAATCATGAGCAGAACGTCTGCAATGTCAATGCCACTTTTATCTCATACATGTGCAGCTATACAGCTCGCTAAGCAATTCCACCGCCAGCCTCCTAGTTGACGACCTAGCAGTGTGCAGCATCTCGCGATTCTCGCCTGATTTCCGCGGACACGACTTGCCCGACAACACCGTCCACGAAATCCACGCGCTCGCCACGGATCTGACGCTTGTGCAGGCGCATGGCATTCGTGAGCTGTGCTTGCTGTCGTTTGACTGCGCTGCGTGCGGTGAACTTGGTCAAGGAGGCGCGGAGGCGAGGCGAGGCTGCTGCGGTTGAAACAAAGGCGCGCAGTTTTGGCAGGAAGGAGGCTCTGAGGATGATGATGTTTCTTCGTGCTTGACCGTTGACGCTGTTTCCTGCATTGATTGATTCGCTTGGCCCGCGTCCCGTGTTCCTCTAGTTAGTCCTAGTGCATTGCACTGCACTGTGCCTCCCGTCACGCCTCACGCCTGGCACCTGGCAAGCATCTTTGCTGAACTTCCACCACCTACCGAAAGGGCACTCACTGTCAATCCCATCCCATCCCCCATCACCACGCCGACCGTCGTCCGTCGTCCACTGGTATTGTTCGCATACCGTCACGCTCGCTTGAACCTCCACGCCGCCCTCGCTTGAACCTCCGCCGCCCTGCACCTGCACGTGGGAGCAGCCTCCGGAGACTCTATTCGCGCACCAACTCCGCCTTGAAAGACGTGACGCGGCCAGCAGCACAACGACTTTTGCATCGCCAGCGCCGACGAAGGATCAGAGCAAAGTGCTATACACATAATCAAAGCACTCCTACGGCCACCAAGAGGTGTGCCTGACACCACAGAAACACAATGCCTCCGACCACGCCGCGCTTGCGGATCCTTTCAGGTGCGTCCCAGCGAAGCCAGGCACGCGCAATCTGCCTTCCCAGCATACCTCGCACCGCACACCGAACCTCTGCCTCTGCGCTGGACACATCTTGAGCTGCATGGCGATGCCACTTGCCCTGCGCGACATACTGCCATCATGGCTCATTTACTGACCCTGTGCACAGTGGGCGGCAATGCCGTTTCTGCCTTCTTATCGTGGCGTCTGTCAGCGACGCAGGCATGCGATGTGACGCTGGTATGGAAGAACGGCTTCGAACAAGTCCACCAGTACGGTATATCATTTAGGTACGCATGCACTCGCGACTTCCACCTCTGGCAATCACCTTTCTAACACATGCTACAGATCAGACAAGTTTGGCAACGAACGATTCAAGCCAAGACATGGTATGCATGCATCTCTGATTGCACCTTGAACCCTTCTGTGCTGACACGGCCATAGTGGTGAGGTCTCCTGAAGATGCTGCCGGCGCGTCCAGGGCTTCGTTCGACTATGTCCTGCTTTGCGTCAAGGCACTACCGGATGTCTACGATCTGGCTTCGGTCATTGAGTCCGTGGTTGCGCCGCAACATACGTGCATCCTCGTCAACACCACTCACACCCTGGGCATTGAGTCGTATCTCGAACAACGCTTTCCCACCAACGTCGTCCTCTCGCTTGTATCCGGCGTCTCTATAACACAGCTCGGCGCCAGCGAATTTGAGCATAAGGGATCATCGGAGCTATGGGTTGGTGCAGCCAACAAGAATCCATCAATACCTGCATCTATACAAACGGACATGGCGGAAGCGCTGTCGATGACTTTGAAATCCGGCCAAGTCGACTGCGAAGTATCCAGCAATATCCGGCAACAGCAATACGAGCGGATGATTGGGTGTGTGCTGATACTTCCTTGCCTTCTGATCCAGAATTCGTTTGCTGACTCTCATCACAGACCCATTGCTTTCTACCCAGCGAGCGTTCTTTTCGAAACCCCATCTCACGCCGAACTCCTCGAAAAGACGGGCGCCCGCTCGCTAATCATTGGCGTTATCGATGAGCTTGTCAGCATCGCAAAGAAGCAAGGCTGCGATTTCAAACCCAACTTCCGCGAACAGACGATGGAAAAGATGATTGTGCCATCAGAGACAAATAGTATCATGTACCAGGATTTTACGGCTAGAAGGCCCATGGAAGTGGAGACTTACTTGGGCTCGCCTATAAAATTAGCGCAGGAGATCGGACTCCAAGTCCCACGCATCGAGACTCTCTACGCTCTTTTGCACCACGTCAACATCGTCAACCAGAGCAGGCCAGTGCGACCTCCATCACCCTCCGCCCAGGCCACTCCAAGGATGTCATCAGTTCCCCTTGCGGCGACTGCCAATGGCGGATATGGCAACGGCAGACCGCCTCCGAATGCGATGAATGGTCGACCTATGCCCAATGGTATGCGACCAGGCAGCAGAGCGCCTTCAGCAGCAGGCGGCCCGCCGCCAATGCGAAGAGGACCACCCTCAATGAGTGGATACCCACCACCTGTCAGAATGAACGGAAATGGTTATGGTCCTCCTCGAGGTCCTCCGCCTCACATGGCCAGGCGACCGTCATTTGAGGGCAATGACTTGGAAGAATTCAGCCACCTGATGCTTTACGACAATATGAATGCCGACGAAGGAGCGTACGACGGCCTGCCACCCTCGGCTTCCGGAGACCTCGCTATGCGTGAACGGGAATTGGCGTTGCGTCAAAAGGAGCTCGCCCTGCGAGAAAGAGAATACAACATGCGCAGAAGTGGTGGCGGCCGTGTGCCTCCTCGCGCCAGAGACGACTTTGACGATGATGACGACGATGGAGAAGACTTTTTTGACCCCATGGCTAGCGGTGCCCCGCCCGGTGTTGATGTGGACAACCTCGACATGATGAGCGTTACATCTAGGAGAACACGGAAAGCACCGAGCGCAGGTCAACTGCGCAGCAACCCAGAGCTCAGCGGAGTGCCAAATGCCCCAATGCGCCACAGCCGCAACCCGATGAGGCGACCTGGACCTGGAAAGCACCGAACATCAGCTGCTATCATGGCTGACATGCCAGGGCTCCGCGAAGAACTGATGAACAACCCATTGATGGGCTACTCATCTGACCGCTTTGGCAGTGTAGACAGGATGAACATGGGCCACGAGTCGAGAGCCAATTCGCTGACGGCAGAACGACTCAACGAGCTGAATGGGCCTGGACCAGGGCCTGCAGCTAACGGATATGGACCAAACGGATATCCGATGAATAGACGTGGCAGTCAATCGCCCGGTAATCCCTTGGGTCCTGGCGCAAGACCTCCAGGACGGCCTTCACCGCCCAATGGCTATGGCCCGCCTCCCCCAGGAAGAAACGGGCGGCCAAGTCCACCGGGAATGAGGCAACCTATGCCTCGCCATCCGCCAGGTCATGGCAACATGGTCGCACCGCATCAAATTGAACCACAGAATGGGGTGAGCAATCTTTACCCTCCAAAAAGCGGTCCTCCAAATCAAGTGCGCAGTCTGACAGGTTCTGCGAGCGCCAGCGCGGGGAGTGGTGATAGCAACCGCTCAGCACCCATCGATTCCGAACCTTCCGCCCATAGTTCAAGCAGCAGCCTAGGCCCACGAGCACAAGCAATTGGTGTTCGATAAGTCAGGCGCCTTCGAGGACATGGTCGGCCCGCTTCGACAAGTCGTACAAACCGACTGCGAAGCGCGTCAGCGTTCGATCACGAAATCAACGCTTAATTCTTCAGAACTTTCGCATCCTCAGCATGGCATCTTCCGAGACGACAAAAGCTTTACTGACGACCGTTATCTACCCGCCGTTCGCGGCGCGCACACGAACACGCATACTATCTCATCAGTACCTCCTCGCGGATCGTCCTCACCGCGAGTATGACGAATGTTCTCACATTCATGACGGACGTAATATAGATCGGGCGGACTTCTACGCGCCGGCAATTCCTTTACTGCATACGGACCTCATCGTACATACACGGCATCTGGAAAGCATGAGGCGACGGAATCGTCTCTATAATTACATGCATTGACGGCGTTTACTGGGAGCGGGACGGCGCGGCGGTCAGTCCTGGTGAGATTGAAGCAACCCCCACGAACGAGAGACCAAGCACAGAAAGAACATCAAGCAACAGCTTCATCGACTACACATATCCTCTTTGTGATACTTTTCTCATCTGTCAGCTTCTGATGATCCCAAATCTCGCACAGCTGCGTGACGGGAGTCATCCGACTCTTCTTGCATTTTGGCCACACCTGCGTTGGATGGAAGGAATGAGCACATCCGAGCGGGGTGGATAAGCGCGTGCAAGAGGCAGCAGCGAGCAGTGTATTGGCATTGTCTAAATGAACAGCTGCGGTGGGGAGGCTGATGCTACGCGGCAGCGGATAAGAAGTGCATGCAGACGGCGTGCGAAGTGAGCATGTGTCGAGGGTAGAGATAGTCGGAAATATACGAGACGAGTTTCAAACGGCCGAATATGTGTTGCTTCATGCCCTGCCACCGTCTTCTGCCCGTGAACCTTGATGAGAATAAGCCTTGGCGTGTGCCCTGTGAATCCTTGGCTGAGAGCTTTGCCGAGCAGCTTCTACAGCGTGCGTTTCCGCTTGTTGAGTAGAAAGTAGTTCTTCGCGAGAACAGCATTTGTGCAGCGCTAGCTAGCTATGACATCTGATGTGGGCCGGTCCATTATGTCACCACCATCTGCTTAGAGACATTTCCATGTCTTCTTCTCAAAGCTGCATTTGCGTATTCCTCTCACCTTTCCAACCGCTACGCCTCTTTATTGATATCCGCCCCCCATGACCACACCTCGCGTCTTCATCGTGAGACACGGCGAGACCGAATGGTCTCTCAATGGCCGACACACCAGCATAACAGACATCCCACTCACCGCCAACGGCGAACGACGAATCCGAGCCACAGGCAAAGCACTCGTGGGCGATGACCGTCTCATCGTGCCGAAAAACCTCGCACATATCTACGTCTCGCCTCGAAAACGTGCGCAGCGGACGCTCGAACTTCTTGGCCTGGGCTGCAAAACTCCTTTACCTTGGCAGGAACACGGCACGCAAGAAGAAGAAGAACCAGCGCAGTATAGCACGGATGCGAACATCGAAGTCACGGATTCGATTCGGGAATGGGAGTATGGTGATTATGAAGGCATGACTTCGGGGCAAATCCGCGAGCGGAGGAAGAAAGAGGCAGAGGAAGCGGGGTTGAAAGAAAATGAGAATTGGGAGATTTGGAGAGATGGATGTCCTGGTGGTGAAAGTCCGGAAGAAATCACAGAGAGAGTGGATTTTTTGATCGCGGAGATTAGGGAGCGTTTTCATGCGAGTGCGATTGGGAGGCCGAAGGGGAGGAGTGGTGAGCCTTGTGATGTGTTGCTTGTTGCGCATGGACATGTTTTGAGGGCTTTTGCGGCGAGGTGGGTGGGGAGGAGGCTTGGGGAGAATCCTGGGTTTCTTTTGGAGGCGGGCGGTGTAGGGACTTTGAGTTATGAGCATTGTTCGTTGGAGGAGCCGGCGATTTTGTTGGGTGGGGCGTTTATGAGTGATGTGGTGGAGAGTGCTGAGCAGCAGGCTGGGGAACTGAAGGGGAAGTAAGTAGAGAAATATATATGGCTTGTCACTGATAAAGGCTGCTGAAGGTAGCCTCAATAATAATAACATGACTGCACTTTGACATGACACATCTCGTGCCCCATCTTTGCAGAGAGGCGTTTGATTATGCTTTTTTCGACAGCTATCAATGATTTCAACCACTCGCCTCCCAGTCCTGCGGCACATTCGCACTAAGGTTGTTATTATTGATCCCCCCAAGCTCACTCGGCCAAGGACTAGCCTTACTATTATAGCTCAAGATGCCATGCATACCAAAATCCGCACCTTCCATATCCATAGCATGAAAATCTATCCAAGCACCAGGATAATGTGCATTTCCACTTCCAGGCCCCGTGCCGCCATTCATCATGACATTGCCAGGTACGAGCATATCATTAGGATCGAGATGTGATCGTGCTTGATCCCAGGCATTGGGGTTCTTCGTGACGCCTTGATCGAACATTTCCCAATCTATCGTGGGCCCATCGAGCATGTCTCCTATCATGCTGAAGTCCATGTTTTCCTGGTGTGGGGAGGTGTTGTTTGAGCTGGATTGTGAGGTTGATTGCATGTTTTTTGCGTTGCTGCCATTCGCACCAGGATAAGGTAGGCGGGCGTATTGTGCATCTTCAGGTGCAGTCTCGCCCCAGGTGTGGTATGATACTATGCCGCCAAACGGCACTGTGGTCTGCGGAGGTCCTGCTGGGGTAAACATCTGATTACCCTGGACATTGCTGGAGGGATTCGAAGGGGGTGTAATGCCGACCTCAATCTCGTCGCTAAGGTAACCTGCACCTGGAGCTGTCATGCCAGGTCGCTGTCCTTCATCTCGGTTGACACGCGAGAGCGCCTCTGCTTGTGCCGGAAAGCTTGCCTTGACCTTCTTCAGCATGGCTGCCATAGCCCGACTCGCTTTCTCAGTCTCGTCGAACATGTGCACACCTCTGGCATGCTCGTCTTGTGCCACGAAGCGATTTGGCGTCCTCTTGCGGCCGGAAGCTTCGCTCCATATCTTTTGAGATTTCTCGAGGGCGTCCATCATGGCGGCTCTCTGCGGACAAAGATGACCGCTAGGATTGATGACAGCATAGTCTGGGCCGATCTGTTGCGAAAGCTCCAAACACACAATCATTGCCGCTAACAGGAAGTCATGTGTTGAGATAGAGCCCATGTACCATTTTACGCTTTCAAGCTGCCCACCGGCTTGACTGGCGTTGTAGATGGTGTGATGATGGCGCAACACCCGAAGAGCACAGTCGACGCAAGTCTTGCGGCTGATACCAACGCCCATAGTCTGTTCATGTGGCGTGAGTTGCGCGAATGGCTTGTCCATATATCGTCTGTGCAGGACAATCTTGGTCTTGAGGTAAAGCAGGTCCAGATTGAAGCGACACATCAATTGCTCGGCGGGGTCTGTGACGAGTTCGCTGATATCGGGCATTTGTAAAAGTGGAGGGATCATGGCTTTGCCTTCTTCGAGCCGTCGGTCGAGATCCATCATGGTTTCGTATGAGGGCGGTATCGTTGCATGGCTGATTTCGGAAGCATCTGCGAATATCCTGACCATATGCAGTTTGGCTCGCGTATAAGAGCTGGGCGTAAGCTCGTCGATGCCCCGGCTCGGTGGAAGGACCTTGGTGTTGATGTTGAAGTCTCGGTCAAGGAGATTTCGTGGTGGTTGTGTATCAGATTGCAAAGTTTTGACCTACAAGGCTGTCGGTCAGTACCACCACATTAACCTGCAACGTTATTGAGACTCACCATAGACGGCAAGCCCAATTGGAATGAGATGAGCACATCAATCATGCTGATGATCGCCCACACACGCCTTCGCATCTCGCCATCGAAAGCAGAAATTCCTGGATAATTTGCGGGATCTCTATGGTAACCCATCCTCAAGCATAAGCGTAGCACCAGACCGATCATCAACCACACGTTGACAAAAGCATCGTTGGTTCTAAGGCCAGCCGCGTACAGCATCAGACACTCGACAGTATATTGCTTGGGCTTTGTGAAATCTCCCAGCACCGCCGCCGATGCCGAGAGCGTGTGGTATGAGTTTACTTGGTTCAAAATTCGGAGAGCAGGTTCGCTTCCGGGATCGATGTCGCGAAGTCCGAACGAAGCTGCGAGCGACAGAATGGCGTAGAAGAGACCGAGCCACATAGTGGGTGTATCGTTGGGGTCTCTCCAAAATCGGCGATACTCGTCTTGAAAGGTGGGTGCGTGGATGATTGGTTTGAAAGGGTCGGGCGAATTGAACCATAGACTCAGAAGTCGATCGGCCGTTTTCTTCTCGGGCACAGAGTCGATCAGCTGCTGTCGCGTCACAGTCGCTGAGGCACCTAGCATGAACTCAATGCCTGGCGATGTATCACCAAAGGCATTTCCAAACACATCGACTGGGCGAGAATCGGCTTCGTCTCCATTCTCTTCAGCCTCGTCGCCTAGATCTCGTTTGAGCTCCGAGATGCCATGGAGGATTGCTTGCCAGTGCGTCTCGCCCACGTAGCTGATCTCGTTCTTACTTATCCTCATCTGCCCAAACGGCTTGGTCGCTCCATCGACGTCGTCCGATACTGAATTATCGCTGGGTGGTGTTGGCTCCTCCGACGGCCCAACGCTTGTAGTATTAGATGACTCTCGTCTGGCATGATTTTGACTCTCTTGATCGCTCTTGTCCTCTGTGCCTTTCCCTTTCTGCTTCTGCTGCTTCATCAAATCCACCACCAGACTTTCCAGTTGCCGTATCCGCCCCTTCACATTTTGAGTAGGCCTCTGCTTTGTCGGCGGAGGCACATACACACATGCGCTCTGTCGGTCGCGCTTGAGGCACTGATCGCAAGCAGGATCATGACTGCGGTTGCACTTTAGCTTGCCCTGGCGACATGGTATACAAGACAATTGCGATCGTGCTCGCTTCTGCTTCAGGTGAGCCCCGTTGGCGATGCTATTCAGCGAGTTCGATGTGCTATCGTTCGTGCCGTTCGTCGCTGCGTTACCGTCGCCGGACATGCTCGCTTCGACTGGAACTACACCTCAGGCTACGCGGCGTTGATACAGGTCAGGTTGCGGTGTCAGTGCATAAGTATGAGTATACTCTAGGTCGGCAATGAGACTACTGCATCCTTACATGTGCTACGACCTACGTAGAAGCATCCTGCGACTATGGAAGGATTCTCGAGTTAGACATCCAGCTTGACAGGCGCCGAGTGTCATACGCAATGTGGTATACTTGACAGAAGTAGTCTTGGGACATTGTGCTCAGACTTGATCTTCAATGCTATGCTGATAAGGAATGTCATACTTCAACCTGAACATTGATCGATTTCATTGTTCGTGCCGACTCTTCTGTCCATCTTCAATCTGGCCTTATATAAGTCAAAAAAAGCCAAGCAGCCACGTGCTCGCTTTGTCAGCGACTAGATTGCCGTGCCGCAGCAGAACAGCGGAGAAAGACGACGAGAGAAAGACGTCGAGACACTCAAAAGTCGTACTCGTATCATTATCCCCACTACTAACCATAACGCTACAATGGAGGCGAACTCCTCTCTTCCCCCCGATGAATCATATGGATCACACATTCACTCTAAAGATCTCTAGCTGCCACTCTCGCACCCGAAGTAGGGCAGCTTCCTCCCGCCGGACATGTAGTGACAGTGGCCGTGCTGAAGACTGTGGTCGTTCTGGTACCGCTGGCTCGGCAGACGGTCACTGTCACGACACCACTGTTGGCAGGCCGCTCGGCCTTGAGCAGGGCGATAGTGCCAGGTGAATCTGAAGTGCCACTAATCGAGCTGAAAAGCTCACAGCTCGATGGGCCAACGTTGGCAGCCACGCAGCGAGTGTAAAGATCGCATTGTGCCAGACAGCTTGTCGCAGCCGCGTTGCTTGGTGCTTGACGAGCTTTGAGGGAGGTCGTGTTGAGTCGAGTGCCAGAGTAGCTCGTGTCGCACTGGACCTCATAGTAGCCTCCAGATGGGGCGTCATAGCCTTGATTGTCAAGTGCTGGACAGATTGATACTGCGGCCGATGGAACAGTCGAAGAGCTGGCACTAGAGGCAACGTCCGATGTTGGAACGGTACTCGCTGCGCCGGTGGCCGAGGTAGATACACCTGCTGATCCTGACGGGCTGACGGACGGACTCATATAGCCAGAAGGCGTGGAAGACCCAGGAGGTGTGGCGACATTGCTGCTAGAGCCAGGGACTTCTGTCGAGCTGCTTCCGACTTCAGAGTATGATTCAGGCACGGATGGAGTACTTGATCCCGAAGGTACACTCGTTGGGGGAGGACCTGTTCCACTTGGCATTGAAGGATTTGAGTAATCGCTCGGGCTACTGGGCTGAGACACCGGCCCACTGCTCGAACCCTCCGCTGGCACGGAGTAAGAAGGCAGGCTCGTTGACGGTACCGGTGTAACAGTGATAGAGAGGTTTCCTTGAAGTGATGTCGATACCATGCTGGAAATCATGTCGCTCGAAGAACCAGGCGTCGGAGGTGTCGGTGTAGACGAGGACGTAGCCATCGACATGTCCTCAGTCAGCGATGTCGATCCGGTCTCCTCAACATATGTACTTGGTAATGCAGATGTCTCGCTCTGAGTCGCAGAAGCTTCAGAGCTTGATACCGATGAGAAAGACGAAGACAGGCTCGATAGTGCCGACGAGACACTCGAAGACGAGCTTGAAGAGGCCGAGGAAGCTGAGCTAGACTCTGCTGAAGACAGGGAAGATGATGCGCTGGATGCTGAGCTTGACAGCGAGCTGAAAACAGAAGATCCAGACAGCGACGATGAAGCGGAGGAGGCACTCGAAGACGAGTCAGTGGACGAAGGACTAGAGCTGTCCGAAGCCGATGTACTCGCGGAGGTCTAGTTGAATGTTAGTTAGGTTGACGGTGAGGTGAAGTGGAACTTACAATCGTTGTGCCTGGAGGAACGTAGTCCGGAGGAGGTTCTGGGTAAGGCACTTGTTCAACAGCGACAGCACCGGGCGCAGGCTCTGTTCCAGCGATCGAGCTGAGCAGCGTGCAATTATAGTTCTGATAATTCGAGCCAACGCAACCCGGAGTGTTCGCACAAGCCTGTGTGCATGTATCAACGTCTGGCAAGAGCACTCGCTTCCAAATACCAGGCACCTTTTGCACAAGCTCAAGGAAGTTGATCGATCGATCAAAGACTTCTCGTTCCTTGAGACGGCGTGCAGGAGCTGGGGTCGAGCTTGGTGGAACGAAAGGTTGGGTGTTCCATGGTGTCGGCAATACGGCGTCGTCGTCACTGATCTCTTCTCCAACGAACTTGACACCGCAAGTAACGTTGAAAGCAGCGCCACCGTCAGTCGCACAAGTGGTATTGCTGCCTTGAGGAGCTCCTCCGCCACAGACTTCTTCAGCCGTGCCTGTTGGACATGGAGGCGGCGGAGTGTAGACATACGTGGGTTCCGTAGCTGTCGTGGGAGTGGCGCTCTGAGAAGCGATGCTGCTTGGAGGAGTCGTGACACCTGCGCTGCTTACAGATGACACCGAGCTAGAGACCGAGCTGGTGCTTGAAGCGATTGAGGATGACACGCTCGAATCAGAGCTGGATGCGGAGCTGATTGCAGAGCTGACACTGGAGCTTACAGACGAAGCAGATGAAGAGGCAGAGCTTGCTGAAGAGCTGGATGCGGAGCTGAGTGCAGAGCTGACGCTGGAGCTTACAGACGAAGCAGATGAAGAGGCAGAGCTTGCTGAAGAGCTGACACGCGAAGTGTCGGATGCGGTGCTAGTCGCGCTCGTACTTGTACTACTCGTAACGGTAGTCGAGAATGGTGATGGCGTTGCAGAGCAGAATCGCGAAGTCGATGCAGGTAACGGCGTGGTGTTCGCTCCATTGTAATAATTCACCATAATAGCTGCAACCACGGATGGGGTTGGTGACCGGAAATAATCATTGGTGTAGGCCGTCGAGCCCCCACCAGCGAACTTCAGGTAGCAGGTGCCGGCAAATGCGAAAGAGATACATGTGCCACCGATGTCTGGTCGGACGGCGCCAGAAGAGCACAACTGGAAGCAGTCTTTCCAGGTACTTCCGCCGAAATTCTCGCCTCCCAGGAGAGTATCAATGCCACAGCCGAGAATGTACTGTACACCGCATGTGTCAACGACGGTAGACATGTTGTTTGCAGGACAGTTGGCAGAGAAGACCGAAATTGGCGCTGTGGATGCCGAGGGCGTAGGAGATGGCAACGTAGAGGATGAGCCCATGCTGCTGCTGGAGGAGTCTCTTGCGCCGGTAGTCGAGCTCGATGTGGTAGAAGATCCCGTCGATGAGCCGGTGCTTGAGGGCGAAGACATGGCCGTGTTTGTGCTGGAGCCTGTCGAAACGCGGCTAGAAGATGTTGATGATGCTGATGTAGATATGCCTGTGATCACACTGTTAGTACTTGTGGTGCTCCGTAATGTAGAGCTCGATGAAGTTGACGAAGCACTGGAAGTGAGTGCAGTGGAAGTAGAAGGTGTCGTTGAGCTTCTTGTCGATGTCGTGCTTGTTGATGTAGTTGTTCGTGTCGTACTTGTAGTGGTTCGAGTGGTGGTAGTGGTTCGAGTGGTGGTGGTGAAGTTCGGAGGAGGCGGATCGACTACAGCTCTGCGGGCAGACACAATACTCGGATCAGGTTCGTCGTCCCAGAACTCAACGTTTCCGGATGAGTCAGCGGCTTTGAAGTAGCAATAGCCATTGCCGTTGCCATACTCAGCTCCGTTCACTCCTTGCCACGTAAAGCCGGAACATCCCGAGATGGCATCGCACTGTGTGTAGCATTCTTCGAATGAGTTCGGCGAGTTGCTCGTAGCATACTGTCCCAGAATGTTACCATACGTATCTAGACCGCACGCGACCTGATAGGAGAGTCCATTTGCGTCCGTGCGGATCTGACCATCATACGGACAAGCATTCGGAGAAGAAGACGCGGTGCTCGAAGTAGTAGTTCTGCTAGTTGTAGTCGTGCGTGTCGTACTTGTTGTAAAGGCGTTCGTAGCAGATGTGCCTGCGACAGTGCATTGTCTACTGGTAGACGTAACAGGAGACCCGTTATACGCTCCATTATAGTACTGCACTTGAATAGCCGCGTAAGTGGTGTTGGAGTTACCTTGGAAGTAGTCGTTCGTTCCACGCTTAAGGTAGCATTGGCCAGCGTCGAATAGGTAGGAAAATGAGATGCAGTTTCCATATTGCCCGCTTGAACATATGCTGAAGCAATCATTCCACGATGGAGCGCGTACGTAAGTATATGATGGCTCATACGTATCGCGACTACATCCGAGAACGTACTGAACGCCACAGTTGTCTTGAACAACACGTAGATCCTGATCCGGGCATGAGAAATTTGGAGTGCCAGTTGCTGTCGCCACCGCACCAGAAGTACTTGATCTGGTTGTGCTTGAAGTTGTTGTGGTTGAAGTTGTTGTTGTGCGTGTTGTAGTGGTGCTGGTGGTGCGTGTTGTAGTGGTGCTGGTGGTGACAGTGGTAGAAATGGAAGGGGGAGAGGGGGTAGATTGGGAAGTGCGGGTTGACTCTGCAGGTTGATGTTAGCATGGAAGCGGGATTGTATGCTGGCTGGCGTGACAAAGGGCAAACGGACTACTAGAGGAGATTTGAGGGTCCGGTCCAGTGCCCCAGTTGCGTGTCTGGGCGTAGAAGAAATCCATAAAGATCTGCGGTGCGCTGAGTCCGTTGCTGCTCAGGGAAGCGAAGCAGTGTGGGCAGTTCCGCAGCGTGTACTGTGTGATGATTCCAAGGTTATCGGCATTTCCAAATTCATATTTTGTCACACCGTTGGCGCCGGTGCTCAACACGGTTGTGACGTTTGTGCCGCTATAGCCTTGACGCTCTGCCCATCGAGTGGCCCAGTGCGGGATTTGAGGCAAGATTCGCCTTCTGTAGAGCGCGCCACTGTAGTTGATGACTCCGTCGTTCAGACCATGGATTTCCACCAGAGCGATGTTGTTACGTGATGGCAGGCACAGAGCTTGCGTTGGAGTATTGACGGGCTCGATGGTGAGAGGATCGCCACTGGTGTTGTTTGTATACATGGCGGCCGAGCTTCCAGCAAAGACACTGATGACCTGGCTCATGTAGGGGTCGCATGCCAAAACTTGCACGAAGCCACCTCCATTGCTTTGTCCGGCAGCAAAGATTCGACCAGTGTCAACACAGAAACTGTTCGTCAGGAAGGGCACAAACATCTTCATGAACCCAACATCATCCAAGTTAGGATAGTTCGTTCCTGTTGGACCCCAATCTGGGTTAGAGATGAACCCAGCGCCCATGCCAGTGACGTAGACAGCGATGCCATAAGGATTCAAGATCTTGTCATCCCATTGAAGCTGACCTTGGATTGCAGCAGCATTGCCACCATTTCCGTGGAAGCCGAACATGAGAGGCGAAGCTTTGTTCGGGTCGTAGTACTTCGGAATGTGAAGGAGGTAGTTACGCGTCAGCCCATCAGGGCCAGTGAAAGAGTATGACTGCGCAGTGCCGTCCGGAACGAGACCAGACCATAATGGTTGACCGCAGCCAGTCGAAGCGTTTCCTGTCCCAGCAGGATAAGGCGCTGCATAGTTCGGATTTGGCGGGATCGTGCGGACGAGAGACTGGGCGCCGCTATTGCTGCTGAGGCTATTGAATCCAGTCTTGAGATAGCACGCTGTTCCTTGAAGACTGGCAGCTTTGCATCCGGTATACGCATCACAATTGGCCATGCACGCTGATAGGCTAGACGCGGAGGTCGTGGAAACACTTGTTGGAGAGTTGTCGAATCCACAATAGACGGTGTAGACACTGCCGCATGGCGAAGTGAATTGTGTGTTATTGGCGCCTGGACAGACTGGCGCCGCGGGCTGGACCGGGCCACTTGTTGTGCATACTCCGGTGAACGCTGGAGCAGTAGCTGAATCTGACGTACCTGTACTTCCTGTCGATGCGGTACCCTTTCAAGATGCGTTAGCAGAGTCTCTCCAAGAACTGGGCAGGACGACATGCAGTGAGTTGTGAATCTAGTGTATCGGGCAATGGGCGAGTGGACCGTAGATGAAAAGCTCACGACATACTGTGGTTGCTGACGCTGGTGGTGTTGTGGTCTAGCTCGGGTCAGTCAAGGGTCAAGTGTAGCTGAAATGGGTCATCGTACAGTTGTAGTGGTCGCCTAGATTGAGCTGTCAGTCAGATTGAGCAATCTACAGCGCACTTTAAAACATACCCGTGATCCGATGGTCGTCACTGCGTTGATTCGATACGCAAAATTCACACTATTGGTATTGGATATGCCTTGGCCTGTGAACGTTCCACTCTTGAGGTTGCAGACACCGCCAGTACCTCCAGTGATTCCCGCAGGCTCAGAGCCACTGTAGGTGTATGTGAATTGGTTGCAACCTGCATAGTTGTTACATGCAGACATGCAGCCAGTCATATCGTCAACATTCTGTGACGCCAGCTGTCCACCACCACCGTCGAAGCCGCAGTATGTCTGAGATTCATTAGCGGAATGTACCGACAGTTCTCGGAACCTGAATACTGACACCCCACTGGTTTCCAGCAGAGTCCGTGTATGTGCTCTGGTTGTAATAGGGACATGGCAGCTGTGGAGACGCTGATAGCATGTGAGCACCAGCGTAGAACTTTCGATTACTCGTGTCAGTGGTCGTGTTGTCATAGATGTATGTCGAGAGCGGTTGCAGCTGATAGTAACATTGACCAGATCCATCGGTGGCACCTTTTCTAGTGTCAGTCTTTGAATGTAAAATGCTTGGAGAGTCCTCACCAGCAACGGTTCCAAGGTAATAGAAACCAACACATCCAGGTCTCTTGTCGCCTATGCGATGATGATTAGCAAAACTTGCATGAAGGTACACCACAACTCTCACTTACATCCTCTAAAGCAGGCCGACATGCCTCTTGTGTTCGTGCCTGCTGGGGTGCCTCCTATATAGGCTTTGAGGTTGCGCTGTTGACAATTGACCTGCCATGTGGCCCCATACGAATCAACAATTGTTCCGTTTGCATCTGCTGGGTTTTGAGGAGTCAGACCCGCAGTGCAAGTGGGGTTGTATGCATATGATTGCGTTGCAGAGGGGAGAAGCTGTTGATTCTGTGACACCTGGGCTTGTACTGTCGTAGCGAGAGTAAGCAGCAAGCCCACGCCTCCGCAGAGGCGCGAAGAGATTCGCACCATGTCGCAAGGAGATGGGCGATCTCTGAAAAGAACGTCGTATGCTCAAGATGGTGAAGAAAGAGTCAGAGAAGTTGATGGAGGGAGTTACTGCAGAATGATGCAGCAGCTATTAAGGACATTGTACTGTATCCGCAGACGGTGAGGTATCAACACGCCAACAACAACACGACCCACATTCCTGTCATCTTACCAGAACCATTCCAGGCCCAGCGCCTAGAACTAGAAACGGCGTTCCGACATTGCTCGACGTGCATTGGAACAGCAGGCAGAGTTCTGCTGCATTGTTCCTTTGATTGATTCTCGGTGTATGTTCGTGCTGAAACCGACTGGATGGATGAGTAGATAGTGTATATCGATTACAATATCGGGTGATTGTTCTGAACTTCCACATTCCGGTGCATCGTCAGAGGCATGCTCAGTAGTCTCGTGACTCTCGTCTCTGCGGATCTTCATGGAAATGCATGGCGGCGCCTCCATAGTTCTGGAATAGAGGAGGTGTTGTTTGGCTGCAAGATCAGCATTTCCGAGAACCGACGTGGTGAAGACGGGTCCGTGCGTGCGCGTCTCTTCCTTGCACAAGCGCGTCTAGATGGCAGAGATGGATCTCGTCGAGAATGCAATGTGTTCGCCCACCTCTGAGTTATTCGAGATCAGGGCCATTCCGAATGCTGGAAGAGGTGTGATTGCCATCCGTGACATTCCTGTCGGAACTCTGCTTCTTGAAAGTGGACCTCCGGCCACTCATGTTATTTTCAAGGATTATCGCAAGGAGACTTGCGCATACTGCTTCCAATGGGATCGCGGACGGACACTGCCAGTGCGTGAGCATGAGCTTGGAAAATACTTCTGCTCGTTTGGATGTCAGGAGAGATGGACGGAAGAGCAGGGAGGGATTGGCGTCGAATCATGGAGGATCGTGACAGCATTTGGGAGTCGACATGCCAAGAGGCGTCCTTCTGAAGATCAAGTCATGTCTGATGCTATCAGATCGGGACCGACCAAAGAAGAGATCGCTTCTGCATGGGCTATAGCTACGGAACAAGCAAAGCTCTTGCTTCGTGGTCGTACGGCGGCAAGCTTGTCGAAGCAAGAACGGAAACAACTGCAAGCTTTGCGGCAAGATTTGGCACAATCCATGGATACGGATCTGCTTGGCTACCTTCTTGAAGGCGCTCTGCTTTGCCATCAGCGTCCCTCGAAATGGCGTCAAGAAGTCCTGAGCCTAGCAATGGACGATACGCCGTACAAAACCAAACAGGATCTTGATAGCAATTGTAAAGCATTTCTACAATTGACGTCCATCCTCCCAGAAATCATTCTTCCCACTTTGACTGCAGAACTCTGCTTGGCTCTGGTCCAGGCTGATAACCATAACGCTTTTGGTATACGAGGAGGTGGAGAAGACAGCGAAGAATATATGGGTTACGGTGTCTATCCATCTGCAAGCTACTTCAACCATTCGTGTGATCCAAATATCGGGAAACAACGTAAAGGCAGGAGTTGGGAATTCCATGCACTACGAGACATTAGTCCTGGCGAAGAGTGCTGTATCACGTATCTGGGCGGCGATGAGAGGGACATGGACGTGCTCGAAAGAGTGCATCGGCTGCGCGATGTCTGGGACTTTGTCTGTGTTTGTCCTCGCTGCAAAGCTGACGCAGGCATATAAGATATCGTTCTTTCGATGACTCCCCGCATGGGCACTGTACATTCCCGCCACGCGGAGAGGCTCACTTGGGTATCTTGCACCTCCTCACTTCTACCATACTCTGCATAGCGGCATACCACCGATTTTCCTTTCCACGCACTCTCTAGCCTCCATGATCCCCTTGTCTGTGCTGACGGCCATGATCTCGCCCACTCTCGTCAAAGCTTTGACTTCGCCTGCCTGGCTACCTCTCACCACCTTTCCTAGGTCTCGGCTGTTGAGCCATATTCTCTTCGTCGGTTTCGAAATCATTTTCGCTTTGCTCAACACAGGACTACTCTCGTAGTACTTCAGACCTAACCATAATCTTCGACTCGCGCGATTCTCTCGTGTGACCATTCCTTCCGTCTCCATATGTGCGGGATCCTGGTATTCTTCTACTGGGAGTGTTATGCTTTGATTTGTAACCGGCAGCCCCATTGCTTGGATTGTGATGCCATTGAGGCGGAGCTCTCGTTCTGTGAGGAAGTTTGCGCGGCCTGCGATGTAGCGGATGAATTCTGGGTCGAATTTTGTGTTCTGAAGCTCTTGCCTCGAAACAGACCTGTAGGTGTTGTATATCGCTGCGCGTTCTGCGGGGAGATCACGAACGAATTCTTGCTCCCATTTTGCATATCGCTCTTCTTGTGTCTTTCCCATGCTCTGTTCAAGAGCTTTGATCGCTCCTTGTGCTGAGCCGTTCTCGTCTTCCGCATATAATTTGTCTCTTCTTTGCAGGTAATCGGCCTCCTTTTCTTCTGCTACCGCGTTGAACTGTGCTCTTAGGTCATTGATGAGACGTACTAGTTGCTGTGCGAACCCAGCCTTCTCCAGGTCTTCAATCGTCCTTTTGCCGTGTTCCTCTGCAAATTCTATAGCTTCGTCTCCATATCCTGTTGCCTTAAGCTGTGCTGGCGTGTACCCTTTTCGCACGACCAATGCCAACGCGGCCTCTGGAGAAAAGCGATTCCGTCCAGCAGCGCCATGAGGGTAGTTTGTCAAAGCATGGTTATCGCGCGGGCCCTGGCCAAAGACAGAGGCAGGAGGTGATGGTCCGCCCAGTTTGACTTGTGAGAGAAAGCCTTGCTTTTGCAGAAGTAATGCGAGTGATAGATGAAGCTTTGTGTAGGGTATTGACGTGAGGCCTAGTCGTGCGAGAGATGCATTCTGCAGATGCGAGCAGACGTGGGCGAGATTCACGAGAGACATGGTAGGCCAAAAGAGGATGTGTGGCCACGAAGGGCCGGTTTCCTTGTAGTTAGACTCGATGCAGAAGTTCGTGGATCAAAGTATGGTGCTGTGAAGTGTTCGAAAGGTGCCAAGGAATTGCTGAGGCGTGTTTGTTGTGCTGAGCAATGTTCTTCAATGGCAGCGAATTGCCATACCACGCTCGTGTTCGTCTCGTCTTCGATGTTCGGGAGTCTTTGCGGTCGGATGGAAATGCTTTCCACGCGACTGGACTTCTTCGGCAAATCTTGCCGCACCTCACGACGCGCCTCTCAGTTGAGTCAGTTCATGATTGGTCTTCTAGCCGCCATCGATCCCTCTTCTCACTGTCTCACATGCACATGCACATGCACATGCTAGCTCAAAGCCATGGCCGACACTCACAGTCACTCATGCTCTCTGCACTTTTCGCCGAACTCCTCTGCAAGACATTGGCCCTGCTATTCGTCGTCTACACCTTCCACACCATCTCGACCGAGTACCTAGAAGCTGTAGTAGAGGCTACGAGAGCCTATATTGCCGTCGTCGATATACTGTATACCCGAGAGAGGCTGCCGCTGAGAGTGTAAAGCTAGCTCTCGAAGAGTCAAAATGCCTGCGGGACCGGGCGAGCAACTCCTCACAACTCTCTTCGCCGACGTCCACTACTACTTCAGTGACCCGGCATCTCGTCCCTCCCACCATCGCTTCGACAAGAGCAGCTATGTCTACTTCTTCTACAACCCCGATTCCTACCAGGCTAAGCTCGAGGTCGCGAACGCTGCGGGCACTCCACATCAAGATGCCTTCCATGGCTACTTGAATGCTGCCAGTGTGCGATACAACCATTCACAGCCAAATCTGGTCACTCTCACAGTCCATCCGAACGCAGTCCATGATCAGACAACATGGCATTTACCTAGCTACGATGCCAGGAATGAGCAGAAGTATATGTACAAGCTGCATACTGTAGATGTGTATCTATGGACAGAGAAGGATGCTGCCACTTTCCTTCGACACATCAAGAGCGCAGTTCAAGCAGACAGGTTGGACATCAAGGGAGCACCACCAGGAATAGCCACTCCACACTCTGAACACAGAGACTCGATGAGCCCGGTTGTGCAGCAGCTTGAAAAGACTGCCATAGGAACAGCCTTCCCTCCTCGGACCATGAGTGCCGTATCTGCGCAATCTTTTCCTGGACCACCTACTCCACAATCTGAAGCAGCATCACCCAGACCTGTGCCTGCATATAATCCAGCTGCGCCTTCTGCGCCAGAACCGGTACAATACCGTGAGAAAACGCCTCCACCGGCTGATGACGGTACTGGCACTGGCTTGAAAGCAACACAGTCATATGGCAATGCACCACAGCAGATGCAGTATGCGTCAGCTCCTGGCGTCTATCAGAACTCAGCTCAGACAACTCCTCAACATGCATACTTTTCTGGCTCTCCACAACAAGCGATGCCAGGCCCTCCGCAAGGAGGTCCATCACAACAAAGATCTCACTCTGGCAGCCTTCCGCCACCTCCAGCTCAATCACCGCCCACTGGAACATCCACGCCCTCGTTCGGACCAATGGCAGCTAGCACAATTGGACCAGCTTCTCCGCCTCCAAACCAGACCTCCTTCAATCGACAGTCATCTTACGGACCTGGTCCAACGCAGTTCGCAAGCTATAACCCGCAATCACAGTACGGGAATCACCAGCTTCCACCCACTCCTTCCGCGCCCCCAGCTTATGCAGGCCATACTCCGCTGAACTCACCTGGTATGCCTCCACCTCCTCCAGGCCAGCCATACCAGCCGCAGCAGCAAGCCCCTGTTGGAGGCTACAGCAATTATTCTTACGCGACTGCTGGTGCGGTGAACCCCAATGAAATGAATCAGCATGGCGCATACACTGGTGACATTCACAGTCAAGTCTATCGGCCCACAGAGTCCGAACATGGTTCTCATGGCAAGTTGAGAAGGGCACAGACTTCTCAAGATGGCATGCAGAAGCCAAGCCCGCTGCAGAACAGCGTTGGCAAGGCCGAGAAGAAAGTAGGCAAGTTTCTGAGTAAGCTCGACAAATTATACTAGCTTGTAGAGGGATATGAATTTTGACAATCTATTCTGTATAATGTGCACTTTCCGTATCCAAATTTCAATTCAGTGAAATCGTTAGAAAAGGTAGTCATTGCCTTGCAGCAGTTCTACTTGATTGAGCACGGGCCCTTGCGGAAAGCTAAAATTGTGGACACACGTACGTGGGCTTTCACAACATGTTCAAACTCGATCATCACATTCACAATGGCTACGCTTTTATGTATAGCCTCGAAATCTACGGGCCTGAAATTGCTTGGCTCGAAGCAACTATTCTCTAATATCCCAACCCCTCTCCCTCTTCCTTGAACGCCATGGCGGGAGGAGACTCTTTCCGATACCGAACCATCTTCGAAGTCGCAGCCATCGCAGCATTTCTATACTTCTTTCTCGGCACACCTGGACTCTCAAGCCCAGAGAAGTCCGTTCCCACGGCCACAGCAAAAGTGGAGAATCTCGTCTATGCTTCTTCCAAGAACCTGGAATGCGAACGACATGACTACACCACGCATATATTTTCTCCGAGCCCGCTTGTCGTATATATCGAGGGGTTTTTGAGTCGGGGGGAAGCGGAGCATTTGATTGCGTTGAGGTAAGGTGCATGCCCATGCATAATAAGATAATAAAAATTTCTTTTCATGCTTAACTCTGAGTCTGTGTGTGCATAGTCAAGACCGATGGAATGTGTCGACGGTGGTGAATCAAGGTGTTGAAGGAATCGATGACACGGTTCGGAAATCTGAAAAGGCTTTGCTTCCGAGAGACGAGATCGTGCGGTGTGTGGAAGAACGTGCTCGGGCGTTCCAGGGCTGGCCGAGGGATACTTTTATCGAGAGACTTTGGACTCAGCGTTATAATGTCTCTGGTCATTATTCCTTGCACTATGACTGGGCTTCGTCGACCAAGACTTCGAGGAGAGTGAGCTCGTTCATGGTGTATGTGAAGGATGAGTGCCGTGGTGGAGGGACGAATTTTCCGAGGTTAGAGAAGCCGAAGGATGATGAGAGATGGTGCAAGAATGGGTTTTTGGAGTGTGGTGAGGAACGTGGCGAAGGTGTTACGTTCAAGCCGAAGAAGGGAGCTGCGGTGTTCTGGATGAATTTCGATGCTGAAGGGAGAGGCTACAAGGAAACCATCCATGCTGGCATGCCTGTCCTCGAAGGCCAGAAGATTGGATTGAATATCTGGAGTTGGTATCAGGCTGGGCATCAACCGTCTGAAGAGGAATTGGCTTGAGAGTCGTGTCCGACAAGCAGGAGACCAATCGACCGATCAAAACGATACATGATGATGGCTCATTGATCATTGACGTGTCGCTTCTGCTGGATGACATTTCAAGTCATGTCTTCAATGATACTAATTAAAAACCAATCGCGCACGACTTAATGGATTCGACAGACGCAGCAGCAAGCGATTACTGCATGTCCATGTCCCGTGAAAGTTGTAAATCGATGTGAGATCAGTACATAGTGGAGGAGGATATGGTGTGTAAAAAAAAAACAACAACCGCCCCATAATGGAACTCAGAGTAGTGTATGAACCACGCGCTCATTTCAAGCGAATGATTTTCTAGACAAAGGCGGCTTTGTGTTCGTATTTCAATGCTCACGATCCTCAGATTCCGATCACGAGCCCATAGCCACCGAGGGCGTTTGCGCTACGACCCTAGTGAGCAAGACTTTTTATACAAGACATCTATGATGAGAGAAATCTGTATTGCTTTTTGTGGCCGGAGGGAGCTTGAACTTGAACTTGAAAATAATTTCATCCTCATCGAGATCGTACTCGGCCTCGAAACATGTTGGTCATGCAACGGAGATTACTTATTACTATATCGATGTAGTCACTATATAAGTGGACGTCACCGGTCAACAAAGATAGCTATCTCGAGGAATTCACCGCTAATATGATGATATTTCGGAAGAAGACGGCATCATCACTCGCATCGCAT
Source organism: Pseudocercospora eumusae (assembly GCA_001578235.1). Taxonomy (NCBI): domain Eukaryota; kingdom Fungi; phylum Ascomycota; class Dothideomycetes; order Mycosphaerellales; family Mycosphaerellaceae; genus Pseudocercospora; species Pseudocercospora eumusae. Next base: position 70,630 of record LFZN01000068.1, read on the forward strand.
CGCATATCCTAGTCGCAATGATATCACCTTGTCCCATGATAGTTCGCATGGCGCATGGCGAGACAACCAAGCCACACCTACCTTAATAAAACACGTGAAGCAAAGTGTGCGATACGGTTTCATTGTTAGAGTTATTCTCGAAAGCCGCGGTGAGCGCTGTCATCCTGGCTCGTAGCTGACGACGGCTTGACCAGCATGTGAAGCACAACAGGCTCACCGGCCGCATTGCCCGGATGTGGATCGGGGATGTTCATCAAGGAGTCCGGTTCGTATGGAGTGTCCATTATTATTATTATTGACTGGGGGTCGAGAGGTCGAAAGGGGCTATCATATTGTGTTCCTGACCGCTGTCACGGTTGGGCAAATTGGCAGCGGAAGAACGCGCGTGCACATTTCGCGGGTGACTTTGGCAGGTGCTGGTGAGAGGTGCAGCTGAAGTCAAGAGCGGCGCGTCTGATGTTTCGTCGGGCAAGCTGCAGCGTTATTTGAATTGAGTCTATGAGTTCTATAGAGATTCATTGGTGGGGTCTGGAGTGGTTCGCTTCTGTACATACAATCGTACTAGCAGGAGCCGAGGGCAATCATGTCTACGCGGTACCAAGATGTCGTTTTACAGTTTGGTGAAGTTCGGATATGTCGGAGTGAGACGGAGCTACAGGCCTGAAAGTGCTGGTGTACCGGTATGGCTGCAGAGGTGAGCTCGTACTGTACCCCGCCGAGAGGCTGCATTGAGGGTAATAATGAGTACACAGGGAGGAAGTGCGAAGAAATGCGGTGAGGTGAGATTGCTAGTAACGACGGCGGTTGGTGGAGCCGGTGTGTGCATGTAGCAGGCTTCGGCATAATAGCGCATGTTGTCGGTGATGTACCAGAAATGTGCAAGTCAGCCGCGGTGCAGCAGAAAATCACGCACCCGCATAGGTAGTAGTTACTAGTTAGGTCTAATACGTCGGCAATTGCTCATGCAGATACAGTTACACGGTAGCAGCTGTTCGCGATCGACATTCCTGTCGCACGCGAGGCAACAAAGTACATACAAAGCATAATCAGAATAAAAGCAAAGCATAATGCGGATAAAGCAATGTAGATGATGTCAGCAGTTTCTCCGTACAGGCATGCGGGCGAGGGCAACAAAGGCTCAAAAGCTTTGCAAGACTTGTGCACCTACATTTCACTCACGCCTTTCCGAATTAGTCGCTAGGTAGCACACACCTTGCACGGGCCCATCGTCGCAGTAGTGAGTAGTGTAGTGGCAGAGGCAGTGACAGCCCACGCCCACCTGCACTCTTCTCGTTGTTGTCCGCCTTCGCCTTCCTCATCACGTCTGCGCTCTTTCCCAGCAATAATAATACACTCAGGCACTCCTGTAAGACGAACCCTGTCCTGCCCTGGCCGCCACGCCGACACACTGCCGTGCCGCGTCTTCAATCTTGTTGTCGCTGACTTCTCTCGCAAGTCTTCGAGCCTCCGCCTGGCAACTTCACTCCCATCCACACACAATGATCGCCTCGACATTATAGCATCGGCGGCCCACTTGGGTCATCGTTCTACCACCACAACACCCTCAGTAGTCAATATCACTCCATTATCGACACATCCACACCAGTCCGTGCACCGCTCAATCTCGCCGCGACAAATATAGCCGCCATGCACCCTCGAAACACCACACATCCATCCATACCGACCGCCACTACTGCCATGGATCAGTCCGAAGACTTGCTCGCCGAAGTCGACGAGCCGCCCGACGAAAAACACCCTTCTACCACTCCCGCCGCCCCACCAAACCTACACTGGTTGACATCCTTCACCAAAGCCGATCCTCGAATGTACGAGCGAAGAGAGTCGCTCCTGACGCGACAACTGCACTCCGAGACCGAGCAAACTGACGAGGAAGATGTCTGTCGTGCGCCACCGCGCACATTGAGCACTCAGTCCACCTGGAGTAACCCAAGTGTCGCCTCCACCGCTGAGCTTACAAGCGACGACGGTCACAGTCTGGCCAGTCCTGCCATTTCACCACCACTTCCGCCCACCAACATCATGTCTTCCATCCCCATCACCGAGAAGGCATTGAGCAAGGAACCGAAGATTGTCGGTCAGCACGAGAAGCCAGCACTTGTAGGCTCAGAAGAGACGGTTGAAGCAGGCTTGGGAAGGAAGCGATGCATTTCCTTCGCATGCGGTGGCAGGAACGACGAGAGGCCACCAACATCACAGCCAAAGGAACATCCCGACCCAGCAGACCCCTTGGCATCCTCGGCCTCGCCACCAAAGCGGAAATGTGCTTTGAAGTTCGTCTGCCCCACGCGATCTGCAGCAGAGAGCAGACCACCAATCGAGAGGACAACATCCGGAAGACGCATTGCGAGCCCTCCACCTCCAGAGCGTAGGCCGATCAAGTCTGAACCAAAGTCTCACCGCGGTTCGGATTCCACCGTCACTCATGCTTCACCAAAGAGCTTCCGCAAAAGCCCTGTCATTGTCGATTCTGCTCCCACCCCGATCGCAATCTCTTCTTCAACGGCGCACCAGCGCAAAGTGTCCGACGACGACTCGGACGCCAGTACAGAAGCATTAAGATTCCACGAGTTCGCTTCTAGTGATGACGAGCCGGAAGAATGGGTGCAGGAGTCTACATGTCACCGCAGCCGCTTGACGGTCAGCGACACTCTCAAAAAGGAGACTTATATCCGCAAAGCATGCGAGGAAGTTGAGGATGAAGTCGTGGAAGAAGAAGATGAGGAGGACGAGGATGAACTCGATGCAGAAGAGCTCAATGAGGATGATGAAGACGACGACCTCGAAGCTGAAGATGACAATGACGAGGATGAGGAAGAAGAGGAGTCTGACGATGGCTTCCGTACCGACGATGAAGATGGCTTCGCCGAGTCGGATTCTGAAGGCGAGGAAAGTGAGGACGATTGGTGGAGTCCTAGAGGCGCTGCATCGACAGCTGCAACTTCAATGGATCGACTCGACCTGGTCGCCCACGCCCACAACGACGAGACGGCGCTGTCTTCGTCAGTAGGCTCAGCAACCTCGAGCCACATCTCACCACGAACTCTGCTGAAGAAGGCTCATCGCAAGAATCACGCCCATGGCGTACCAATTCACCCCAGAACTGAGCCAGTCGATCTCCCAGATTCCACCGACTTCGTGTGCGGTACTCTGGACGAGGATAGACCGATCGAGCAGGCCTTCATCAACCACCGGAAGCAACGGGAGGCAGCAAAGCACAAGGCACGACCACAAGACATTGACCCAACTTTCCCCACATCCGACCCTGAAATGGATGAAGAGGATGATGAGGATCTCGTCGACCCCGAAGACAGTGACCGCGAAAGTCTGATGCACGGCAAGCTCGATGACCTGGACGGAGACAGCACACTTCGACGTCGACCATCGCACGGTGCACGCAACAAGACGACTGTGCATCGATCCCCACCACCTCCACCTCGCCACAGGTCTCCGGCCCCGTCTGCTCTGAAGCGAGTTCCCACCAATGCTCGGTCACCCCCGCCACCAACCACAAGACGCAGCACTGCCCGCTCTCCACCACCTCGCAAGCTCTTTGGCCACTCTCCAAAGCGAAGCCGATCACCTGCACCGCTCCACATGATGACATCGCCACCAAACACCAGACGAGCATCGCCAACATTCCATGCAGGCGTTACGGCAAACGTGCTGGCCAGCCGCCCGCAGCTGACCCACACTTCGTCACTTCCTCGCGGTGGCGGCTTTTATCTCGGCAAGCCCAATGGCTTCCGCATCGACGATGAAGAGGACAACGAGCCGGCAGACCACGCTCACACAGGCGACTACCACAAGCGTGGCGCCATTGACATCTACAAGGGTCTGGAGAAGAAACGTCAACGCCGCAAGGAGAAGATGATTCAAAAAGCATGTGCGAAAGCAGCCGCCAAAGGCGAGAAGAATTACCGAGTCAAGCCTGGCAGAGGGGCTGAACGCATGCGCGAGCTGGGTCTTGAGCTCCAGCGATATCGCGGCAAAGGAGAGCACATCCTCTCCATGTAACCTGACTTCCACTACCACCACCTTTTTTTTACCATTCTGTGCGGGAAGCACAGCGCCGCCGGCACAGTCCCGGCACGTTAACGGGCTTTCAGCAGTCTTTTGACTTGCAAGAAAGCCTGTCTGGTCGCTGCGCTCCCTACTACACTTTCAACCACAAGCTACTACTTTGTTATTTTGGCACGAAGCATCTAAGCGTTTATGCTCAATGGCATTGCATTTTTGATTCACGCATTATACCAGCAATGCAATTGGCACGGCAACACGAATGAGCGTTCTAGCATTGAGACGGCAGAGTGACGACACGATACCAAATGAGAAGAGCGCACTACTGAGAGAAGGGGAAAGAGAATCATGCTACGGCCTGCCACAGCTTTGCTTTTCACTTGTGTGCATTTCCTGTAAATATGAGGCAGCCAACTTGTCTTTATTGAATCGAATCCTTGACGAGCCCTGAGATTTCTTCCGGCTTTTCTAGTAAAATTTCTACACTCACTTTTCTCCCTTGTCAACCCTTGTCGTCTTGTTGGCGCACTTTCCGTGTACAATGTCGCCGATGAACCTTTCTTTTTTTTTCGTTTTGACATGTAGTACAGGTAATCATCATATTTCCCTCCTCACACATCCCCAATCTCCACCATCAAATTCGGCGAATACCCCACCCCTTTCCCATCCCACCACACCCTCACACTCTTCACCTCTCTCCCAGGAAACTTTTGAATCAACATCCAACAAATCCCACTCGTATTCGGTGTGGCGAGCAGAGCTGCGAAACCTTCTGGATTGTCTTTTGGGGTAAAGATATCGCCATCCTCCCAAGGTCTTGCTTTCTTCGCATGTCCAAGCGCTTTATCGATTATCTTTTGCGTTTTTGGGTTTTGGATGTTGCGGCGAAAAATAAATTTTAATGGTGAGGAGGAGGAGAGGTGTTGGTATTCGAGGGAGATGAGGTCGGAGTATTGGTGGAGGGGGGTGAGGGGGAGGGGTTTACCGCTGTTGGAGGGGAAAGGTATGAGTAGTTATGGATGAGGAGGAGGAGGAGGGAGATGACATACCGGGCGTCTTTCCAAGGGGTTCGGGAAGCTTTGTTTTGAGAGATTTGGTAGGCGGGTCCGTAGTTGTCGTTTGCTAGGATGATGCCGTGGTTTGGCCACTGGGTTTGTTTGTATATGTATGAGAGATTGGAAGGGACAGGGAGAGGGGGATGGACTTACGAAGACATTGACGTATTCTCCGTTCGTAGCCTATATAGTGAGTCGAAGATCGATATAGGTTCAGCAGAAGTTCAAAACTCACGGGATATTCTCCAACATCTCTATCATGATCGAAGCGCACTTTGATCCCATTAGACAAGTCGGTGCCGAGGATTTGGATCATGGACTTGTACACTCCGTCCGTGACATGAGAGTAATCGACAATTTCTTGTTTCCTACTCCAGCCGTGTGCCTCGATATCACTGTGCTTGGTGAATTTGGGGATCGCCTTGTTTCCAGCGCTGGAAGGATCTTTCATCCAGGCTATGAATTTCTTTCCCTTTTTGCTTGCTTCTTTGTATTCATCTGTCCACGGGGCTTGACGAGGTTCCAACGAAGAAGAATTATGGGACAAGTCGAGTTGGGGAGAGGCGTAGGCAGTGTCGACATGGCGCTGGGCACTTGAGCGGTCGCAACCAAGACAGCCTGCCCTCAAATCTAGAGCCATTCGACACACTGCTGCACCAATTACCAGAAGCATCACGATGCATATCGATAGTTTGCCGTTGGTGGCAAGCCGATACCTGGCGCGAGCCATGTTGCAATTGTTTCTCGACCGCGACAAACTTCTTGGTTCGATGCGAGGCCTGGATGGGTTTGCGGTGCACTGGAATGACTGGTGTTATGTTGCTCGAATTTGTAGGAAGCTGGCTGGACTGGCAGGTGGCCCAAAGGTTTGCTGGCGCTGAGGTGTCACTGTCATTTTCCAATCCGGCCTGGCCATGAGACGGCCTCTGGTGATGCGTGATGGCATCTCATGGTGGGTGATGATTGACGTGTTATCGTGAAAGGAGATCCTGAGCAGTACACCATCACCCTAAAGTACTGCTTACTGGCATCTTCCATAGATCTTGTCGTGGCGGTTGCGAGTCAAGAGAACAGGAGAGGGTGCAACAAGACATACGCACACCTATCTAGACAATAATTCGGCCTGCCTGGAGGGCGAAGACTAGCAATCACCCTGGCGTTTCTATTCTTCTCCACTCTTTCTGTCTGTCCAAGCGTGCTCACCTTGTGCGTTTCCGCATGTGAAGGCAGCCGTAGCACTTTCGTTCCTGTTGCTGCAATTAGTCAGCTCAGCCAAGCTGATGTTGGTCAATCAACCATGCTTGCCTGAACGCCTTCAGTCATTACACCGTCCTTTGTATTCCTGAAATGAATGCCAGTCTCGTCTGGCCGCCTCTGACCTTCAACCCCCTTAATCAAGATCGCGAACACTGTCGTTCCGCACCATCCATATGCTGCTTGCAAATAAGCAAGTCTTGTTGCAAGGCTTATCGGGTACCCCATGTATTTGAGTTGAGTTGCAACGCCGTCATTGAATATCCAGCGAACATTGTCGTCCTCGGAGGCTTGGGATCAACCTGCTGCAATCACTTCTCGTGATCGTGCAGCCCTAGCGAGCGACGTCGCTTGTAAACGTGGCAATTTCTTGCGCTGTTTGCATTCTGTTCAACATGTCAAAGTCTGCACCTCCATCGTACCAATGTCTCTGCCGTGTACGATTAGTAGCTCTGGGGGAATTGGCTGGCCGGTGGACTGTTGAGCATGCTGTTGCGCTTGTTACGCCCCTTCTTAATGTGATTCTTCAGCGCGCTTGAGTCCAGAGGCTTTAGGAGCTCAAAGGAACAAAGCAATTCGCCAGAGACGCTCATGACAGCGCCCCAATTGTCGAATTCGCCGCAGTACTGCAATTATGTTAGCAATGACGATTATGCAAGAGCCGGACACATCACCTACATTTGGTGCCGAGAAGACAGTGACCAAAATCCGCTCATTGAAGAATTCATAACCGTCCTCGACCACCATGTGCGCTCGGCAGACCAGGTCAAAGTCATGCTTCTGCAGGAACTCCATGATGACCTTCTTTCCGAAGCAGTAACTAACGCCTCTTTCATTGGCTTCCCAGTCGGCCTCCATATCGGCAGGATCGGACCAAAGCAGATCATTAAGCAACCCATAATCAGGAACATCAGTCGGTCTTGCGATGCCGCGAATATCATCCATATGCGATAGCGATGGTGACAAACCACCATGGACGCAGAAGATCTTCCCAGCCACGATTGCGGCGATTGGCAGTGTGTTGAACGTGTCAACAAAAGTCTTCCACACTTTGACATTGCACCGTCGCTTGCATTCATCGTAGAATCCATAGACTCTCGTCACGTTCGCACATTCATGATTGCCTCTTAGAAGGAAGAAATTCTCCGGGAATCTGAGCTTGTAGCACAGAAGTAGCAGAATAGTCTCCAGACTTTGCTTGCCGCGATCGACGTAGTCGCCCAAGAAGAGGTAGTTACTGTTAGGTGGAAAGCCGCACATCTCGAACATTCGAATTAGATCGGTATATTGGCCATGAACGTCTCCAACAATCTTCACTGGTGGCGATAGCTCCAAGAGTGCTGGTTGTGATAGGAAGAGCTCGCGAGCCGCATTACAGATAGCAGTAATTTCAGCATTCTTTAGGCAGACAGTCTTAGTGACCTTGCCCGCATAGCCTGCATCCACAAGTCGCTTAATCATGTCGTCCAGATCTGAGGCTTTGAGCGCGCCAATGTTCATATCTCCCGATGCTGAGGGTGATCGTGACTCTGGATCCGATGCGATTGCGAGTGCAGCAGCTGCGCCTTGCCCATTAGGCTGTCGCTTGACCAAGATGGATTCTGAGGGCTCTTTATTATGCGATTGATGAATGTTCCCCTGAGGAGGTGCATCGGACACCGCGTCTACTTCTCCGCTGCGTCGTGCCTCCTCGATCTCGCTGTGGCCGCCTCCCACTGTGGCCGACATGGTGGGCGATGGCGGTGGCTGGGGTTCATCTTCGTCGGCCAAGCTTCCTCCTCGCGGCGTCTCCGTTATAGATGCTGATGCGCGACTGTGTTTGCCAGAGCGACCACTAGTCGCCGACTTCACGGACTGCGAATCTGTCTTGTCGAGGCTCGTGGTGGACTCGGCTCCTGCCAAGTTGCTGCTGCTCGCGCGCGGGCTGTCAGTCGAGGTCTTGCCAGGGATTTTGGTGCGCAGAGCATTTCTGAGGGAGCGCGACGATTCTTTCGTGTCGGATTTGGTGAAGGACGGGTATGAGTCCAGGCTGGGCCCCGTGGGCGTCTCCGAGCCGCTCTTGCCCTTGCCGTCCTTCTCCTTAGACGGCTGGTTTCCCATCGCTGCAATATAATGCTACTAGGCGCGCAGGAAACAGTAATGTTGTGCTTTGCTGCCTGATGTCGGCGATAAGATAAGAATGACGAAGAGGTCGGTCGGCGGTGGTGGCAGCGTGGTGTGTCCGGGAACGCGCGCGCCGAGGCTCGCAGGTGGAGTGGTGCTATGGAGGTCGGAAGAGTCTTGCCAAGTAAGCAAGCCCGTGGATCTGAGCGGACGCGGTCAAGGAGCCCTTTGCATGGACGTTGTGGTGGTGATGAAAGCCTGCTCCGCCAGTGATGTGCCGATACGCCGGGGGAGGAGATTCGTGTTGCTGCCGGCGCTCCAGACTGATGGATGGCGGGGCGGACGACGCTAGTTCTATGGCTGTGCGGTGTGCGGGAGAAGGATTATTGTTCGTCGCTGCTTCACGTCGACCTTCGCAGTTGGGAGGCAAAGGCGCAGGCGCAGGCGCAGGCGCAGGCGGCGGGTGGACGTCGAGCTGTTGATGCACACTAGAACCACCTGCAGTCATACGGTCAGCCACGCTCTCGTCGTCTCTCTATTTGCGCCGCCGATGGCCGTCCACAAAGGTAGCAACGAGGCAAATATCAACAGCGATACACTTCGCAATCACTTACACCCAGCGCTTGTTAGAGGTTACTGTTGTCGATGTCACGAGGGAGCAGGGATGGGAGGGGAGAGCAAGGCAAGGCCACAGCTGGCAAACGTTCATGCGGAAGCAACCGAAGCGGAGAAGATGTGGGCACTGGGCAGCATGTGAAGGCCGCTGATCTTCTTTATGCTCGGCGCGAACGTCTCGCCACTGCCCAGTCGACACAGATCTTACGCGGAAACTTGGCATTGTCCACGAAAGCAGATCACCGCGTTACATGCACCACAGCCTTCTGGCCACGCGCCATTGTCATTGTGACATTGATGTATGTACACTTGTTGTACACCGAACACAAGAAGTGCTTGTATCGACCTGTTCTGAAGCAGTCCTTACGCTTACATCTCCTCCTCTTCCCACTCCTCGTCGGTATCTGGCTCTCCAAAGACACCCTTCCATATCCTCCCTGCAAGGCCCTTCTTCTGCACCATCGCCAGGACAAGCACAATCGGCAGCTGCCACACACTGGCCCAGAACAGTGCTCGAGCAGAGCCCTTCTCGCCGTTCAACCTCAACATTCTCCAAGCTTCCTTCAGCATCCAGGCATTGATAATCGAGCTAGTGACCACAAAAGCCGGGTCTGTTATATGGTAGTAGCTTAGCCCCACGCAGATCGGGAACATTGCCAAGCTGTATCTGAATGATACTCTTGCGGCCATTGGCATGTTACTCGATACCAGCATCTTGTACCCAGCGCCTGCGTATTCCTGCCGTACACCATGTGCCAGCGCGAAGAAATGAGGGAACTGCCAGGCAAAGAGAATGCCAGCTATCAACCAGCCTCCAATGGCCTGTTCCGTGAACAGTAGTTCTTTTGCTTCATCCCATGCCGATCCCTGCGTTGCAGTGGTGCTGTACTGACTGGCCGCGGCACACCAGCCCATCAACGGAGGAATTGCACCCACGATTGCTCCGATCCAGGTATTGACTGGGTGCATCCTCTTCGAAAATGTATATGCAAATGCGTATATTCCAATGTTGGCAGCTCCGAGTGTGGATGTTGTAGGATTAACGCCATACCACAGTAGTCCCGTTCCCATGATACCTGTTGCAATCGCAAACACGAGTGCAGCTCTCTTGCTTATGAGACCTCGTACGAGTGGCCTGTTCTTCGTCCTGCTCATTTTGGCATCGTATTGTGGTTCGAATAGCATGTTCAGAGTATTGGCAGAAGCGATCTGCAGGAATGTCCCGCTTGTGAGAAACAAAAGTGTAAGCGTGCTCAACGATGGAGCATCCGTGACCGATGTGCTCAGCAATGCTGGCACGGGGTATATTGAATATGATGCGGTAGCTGTCAGGACTACGAGGAAAGCCAGTCGTGGTTTAGACAGTGCTAGATATGTTGAAATGATCCGTCGCAGTGATTTGGCGGGTGCCGCGGCTGCATCTCTGGATAACTGAGACGAAGCATCTGGAGGAAGTGGTATCTCTCCCGCATCGTTGACCACCGCCGCCGCCGCTGCTTTTAATCGTTTTCGTCTTCGGTGTGGTGGTTCTTCAGTTGCAGACGATGTCATGTCTGCTGTTGTAGATATAGATTTCGTTTCACCAGCCGTACCACTCCTTGAAGCTTGGGACAGGCCCCTAGACCCATTATCTTGTCCATTTCTGAAAGCATTTGCCCAGAAGAATCTTCTATCGACCTCTTCCTCTCTAGGTATGGCAATCTGGACATTGAGTTGCTTCACGGCTCGCGAGAAGGGTCGACATTGCGGCTCTCGCATTCGTGCTAGCCGCTTCGCGCATCTCAGGCATATTGAGCCTGCATCTAAGGAATGGGCGAAGACCGCCGGCGGTCGACGTAGGAGCATTGGCGAGAGGCTGTATCGATATTCATGTAGAGAAATGCAATGGATCGAAACATCATGATTAACATTTGAGATGCGATCCCGAAACTCTGGGTCCGGCCCGAAGCAGAGCAGAGCCTCATCGCGTGGAATGTGGCAGCGGCATTCGACGACTTCAGTTCCCATCTCCTTCCTCACGCTATGCACTACTTATACCTCCAGTGGAACCAGAGTCTGTGATTTGAAAGATTCGAGAAGCACGATGCCGGCCATACTCGCACTCACGCGTCCCACGAAGGAGGTCGCTACTCATTTGCCAGACCACAATTGCTCGACACAGTAACGTTCACGTTATCTGCGGGATGTTTCAAACGACAGAGGGCAGAATCGTGACACAATTGTGGCCACCTTGTAAACTATCCTCTCATCGCAGATTCTCTTGTGGTCTTCCCAAGGCCGGCACTTTGGCCTGGCGAATTTGCGTTAGAACTGCAGTCTGGTCGTGGGACGTCAGAGCTGCCATAGCGCTTGCGAGGACCACTTCAGCCCGATTCCATCTTGGGTCTTCTTTCAGCATGGCTTGGTTACTAGCATTAAGACGCTTTCACGATTCCGACATGTCTAGTCTGGCGAAGAAGAGCTATCCATGGTAGAAGAAGAGATATTCTAAGCTACTTCGCGACCATCTTCATATGCAGGTCATATGCGGGCGCTGAAGCATGTACAATACCATTCGAGGAAGCTATAGAATCAGATGTGGTGATTCCTAGGTAAGCATGCTAGCAAGGGTTACTTGTCTGAAGCTTTGAACATATGGCTTTCCCTTCTAGACGTCTAGTTCTACACACTAATTTCGCATTCATCATCGGCTACATTTTCTGATATCTCAGCCCACAGGGTAGCTAAAGACTCGCCGTAAAGCGGAGGATGTAGCTGTGCTCAAGCTCGATCGAGTGGTATGGCTCAGGAAGCTCAGGAAGGTGAAGTCTCGAAATTGCCTCCAGGAAATCATTCCTGGGCTGAGAAGATGAAAAGAAAACCAACTTTTCTTGATCGGACGGAACGCTCAGGAAAAAGGCGAAAGAACCTGCTGGTCGCTCTCTTGCATGCTATCATTTTCATTTCCGTCTAATTGGCTTAGATCGTTCAAAAAAAATCGATCCAAAATTCTCATCATCAAAAAGAAAATGAAGGAAATTCTCAGCCGATAAGTCCAAAAGTTTGAATAGACAGAATCTAACTGTCATGCTCCCACGGACTAAATTCTCGTTAGAATGGATACTAGTTCTATTCGACGCATTGTCGACACTTACGAGGCTCGAACTCTCAACCTTGAGATACTCTTAATGCTAAAAGTCTCACGCGCTAGCCAATTGTGCCACGTGGGAAACCCTGGAAGATGTTGCTACAACTTCCGTGGCGTTGATTGGCCAGCGGAGATTAAAAATGCAATATGTAGCTCATTTCTTGGCATCTGAGGTGTACTTGGAAGTCAGCACTTGAGACTAATATGGAAGTACATGTAGCTAATGACTGCAGAAAGAATCTACAGGCGCATGGGAAAACTAGATGTTCAGTCTGCAGCTGGTCTAGTCATCGAGACATCTGTCTTTGAAATTTTAGCAAAATGGACTTGCAAGTGTTTGCCAAACATGACTAGAATGGACTCATGTCTCGGTCGTTCGAGATTTCGAGCGAACGTCTAAAGAACTAGACGTTCAGGGCTACCTCCTACAGTTACTTTAAGTCTGTGTGGCTGCTCTGACGGATGAGATATCTGTATCTGAACTTTTGGCACAATGAACTCATATATGGTTTGTGGGATACGACATGGTCAAGGAGCCCATACTCCCAGCTGTCTCTGGCAGGTTGTGTGAGGTCTGTACTTGCTCTGAAAACCGAGTTCTGCATGCATGAAGTTGAGGCAGGTGGCCAATAACATCGAGGGTTTCGATCAATCCTTTCATGACACCATGCTTATGTGTCGCTAAATGGAAACCTGTCGAGAATCGTGATGCGAATATTCCTCCAAGGCTGGCGGGGGCAAGAGATCTGTACTGGTCGATAATGGTGTCGAAGCCTGTCACCGCGAAAGCAGGAAGGTGTGAGCATCTTTTCTCTGCCAAGTTGATCAGCAATTTCACGTCTCATGTCATTCGGATTGTGCAACCGGCCGCGGAGGTAATACATAACCTTCGCTGTACAACAAGAATTGAAAGATGCTTCCCGGCTCGCGCTATGCTACATGCTCGCAAATCACGGTACTCTATGCCCAAACGCCACGCTCTGCTTTCCATCACTCAATGCAATACGTATTCGAGCTTAGAGCATTACAGCACAAGGCGACCGGGCTCTCTCTCGAGCATAAGCTTCATCCTTTCCAAGTATTCGGTGGCTCTGCTCTCATCACCAGGCTTGGCCATAACTGAAAAGATGTTGTCGTCGGTAGAAATGCCAGCGGGTACCACGGCCGATCTTGGTGCAGCCTTCTTTGCTTTGGGTGCTGCCAGAATGTCGATTATATCACTATTCTTCGCTGCTTTCGGCGCGATTATGGGCGCAGGTGTCAACCCAGTGATGAGTGGGAAATAGGCTCCTTTGCTCGATGTCTCCACCTGGTTCAAGCCCAATATCGAGTTGAAAAGCTCATCTGCTGTGGGTGTACGAGTCTTACTCAGAGGTAGATCTTCATTTGCCATCTCGCTTGCTCGAGCAATGAGTGTAGAGAGAGGCAGTCGAATGCCGAGTGTATCTTGCACTCGCTTCTGCGTTGCAATGACTTGCGAAAGAGATATACGGAGGCCAATTTCAGTCTCCTTCGGTGGTTCTGGTGCTGCAGCCTTCTCCGCAGCCTTTGGTAGTTCGGGCTTGACTTCAGCCTTCTTTGCGAGTTGAATATTGCTCAGATCAAGATGCGAGAGCTTCTCCAGTCGCTTCGAACACTCCGCAGGATAATCCTTCTCAATCTTGCCTAGGTATGCAAGCACATCGCCCTTCAGTAGTCGTCCCTGTGGTCCAGAAGCCGGTATGCTGTCTGCGTCCTTCTCAGAAATACCATTCTGGTGCAGCATCGCCTCAACCGATGGGTACAGAGGGTATTTCCGAGATCGTGGAGAACCCAACTGCTTGCCCTCTTGGCCCACCTTCTGTGCGCCTTTCTCTGCCGTCTGCGCCGAAGATTGATCCTGCTTTGATGGTAGCTTGCGCTCTTCTTTCTTCGCTTCCTGCTTTGGCTGCTGTGCCTCCTTTTGCTGCGGAGCGCTCTCCTCCTTCGGCAGCTCCAATGAGCTGATGTCGTCTCCTTTTTCTGCCAAAACTGCTATTCTCTCGCCGACCTTCACTCCCTTGGTCCCGTCTGGTTTCATAATCTTCATGAGTATTCCATCGTCTTGCGCTTCAACGTCCATGGTAGCCTTGTCGGTTTCAATCTCCAGAATGACATCTCCGGCCGTGAAAGAGTCTCCTTCCTTCATTCTCCAGGACGCAATGTTTCCTTCGGTCATGGTTGGGCTAAGCGCAGGCATGGCATAGTTCTGAGCAGCAGCAGCTCCTTGGGAGACATGAAAGCCTGTACTCTGTTAGCAAAAGAGCTCCAGCGAGATCGCTTTCCGTGAGGATGTACCTCTCCAAGCAGCTGTCTTGGTCGCACACCTGCCGGCGATGCGCGCGGACATGCGCGCTGTGTTGGCGACACCTGCCATTACTGCTGCTTCAATGCCTCGTCGAGGTGTGTTGTGAGCAGCAATGGATGCGAAAGCAGAAACAATTGAGCTGCTCCGTTGAGATGTCTTGCCGGCCCGAAATCAGCTCCGTACCTCTCCGCAGACCCCCGATGCTTTCTTTTATTTATTTAGAAACGCGACTGGACATGTAACATGTAACACATCGTCATCAAGAAACAGACTCGTCGGCATGGCCAGCGGCGTACAGCTCCTCCTTCGTCTTTCTCCGGCAATAAGGCAGGAGGTTCTGTCATCCGGAACGTTATGGAACAGCAGCAGCAGCAACAATATCTGCCGGAGTGGCCAACATATCAGTTTCGGACCAATGAGTTTTCAACGATCGAGATCCTTCACGTTATCCTCGTTTCTGGCGAAGAAGAAGCAAAATGTCTTCAAGAATGCTCAACCTCAAAAGCCGACTCCTCAAGCTCGCAATCTTCCAAAAGGGACACCCCCGGCTGCCAAATTCACTCCTCGTTCTGCTCCATCCATGCCGAATGCATTGCCAACACAGTCAAGCTCGACACCCGAACAGGTTCTTCTATATGTCTCGCCAAACCATGGAGGATTCTTCGCTCTTTCCTTTTTCTGCGGCTTCCTGTTCTTGCTAACTGCCTACACTCAATCTCAGCTATTCCTCAAGGATGAAGAGGGCAAGCCGGCTATACCATGGTCTATGAAAGCTCTAGGTGCGGTGCCCATACTAGGCTTCACGGCCTTTGGAACGACTTTCGTGTTGGCACCACTCAAAGTCATCAAGTCAGTGACGTTGGTCAAGGCTGCCGGTGCCAGTACAGTGACGCGGGGATCAAAGCTTAGGATTGAGATCAAGAGAGTTCTGCCATTCAGTAAACCAGATATTCTGGAGGTCGATCCATCAAAGTTCCTTCTGGACCGCCACATTCCAGGCTCGGTACAGAATATCAGATTCACCAACCATGACATCAAGGACACGAAAGAATTCAACGAGTACTATTTCTCAGGCAACCTTTCCAAGAAGGAAGGCAGTGCTTTCAAGAGGTTCAATGCAGGGCTTCTGAACTCATGGCCAGGACTCATCAAGAATGCCAAGCGAATGTTCTTGAGAGACCAGATGGCGTATGTCAGAGTCCCTGGCAATGGCCACTTCAAGCTTGATCTTCAGGGATGTCATATGCTTGATCGAGGGAATGTGCTCGCAAGCGTAGCTAGGAAGGATGTCAACGTCGACAGAGGCATCAGAGGGCTCATCAAGAATTTCACTGGGGTAGTAAGAGATGCATGATATGTACATATATGAACTTGTCTTCAGCTTCTCTACCAATCTCCTCTTTCAGCAAGAGCATTTAATCACGACGGTATAATGCGATCCTCTCCTCCCTGCTGAGTCCTCAGGCAAGCACTCTCGGCAAACTTTCCGTGGCGGAGGAGAGGCTTCGCCCGCAGCTCACTACCAATTTCTTTCGTGACGCGCGATCTCTCCTCCTCCTCTTCATGATTTCTCCTAGTCAAAAACATGTACGTACACTCACCGTCACCATCAACCAGCAGTCAAAAGCTGATATTCTCGCAGATGATGAAAGCCAAGCGTGCAGCAGATGAGCTGACTTTCAGCCGTTCCATCCAAGCTCTCCCTTTACCGGGCTCAAGGGCAGAGGTGGGATCTGGAAGCAGCATGATCTATGCGTTCGGCACACACACCTTGTTACTATTACGGACGCGAAGGAAGGCATCTCTGACCCAAATTTTGACTAGAGAGGAATTCGAAGATTGGTACACTCAGACAGCACGAATGCAGACTTTTAGCACACCTCCACTCTCACTTTTCTCATCTCCAACACCCGCAATCGAGACTAGTGTCTATCTCATGGAATAGCTGAGCTTATGTTCTATAGTTCGGCGACTTCGATGCGGATCGCGGAAGATTGAGAGGGCATTATCAACAGGTCGTGTTTGCCTGGTCTCGTGGCAGCTTGACCGTAACAATAGTGCCACATGCATGACTTCTCTACAGCACGCGACAAGCAAACATCAGATCTAGCTCGGATCTGGGCAGAAATCCCATTTCCGCTGTCGCACAAATCCGAATCAACTCCCGCCTCCGCGCAGTTGCCATGTCTCCCAGCCTGTCCCTCAGCTCGAGCAGCTCGAGTATTGTAGACGCCGACACAGAAGCTTGTCACGCAAACACCAGGCCTTGACGTCTATCCTGTCTAGTTGACCTGCAATTCTGGCCTATACTTAGCAGAACACGCTTCACAGATCTCCTTGAAATCATGGGCAATTTGCCAACTACGGGAAGGAGTATCGCAAGGGCCCGGCACTTGCGGCTTTTGCCCCTGCAAGTCAACCCCAATTCTTGCATCAATATAGGAGACATCGACAACTTGTCTCATAGCCACAGGACTACGCGCACGAGAGAAGCAAGCGCGAAAATCTGGACCTAAACGGTCTCAAATCCACTGCATGCGCTTCAGATAGCGTCTTGTTATTAAGATGCCAAGATGCAGCTCCTGCGAAGTCGACTCGATGTCTTCATCGGTGGCAAGGGCTTCATGAACTGTCACGCCTAGCAGGAAAGCGATCTGGCGCAAACCACGGAGCGAAATTCAGCATTTCGCAGCCGAACGAGGGATGCTTCTGCCTCAATTTCGTCCTATGTAGGTCAACAGACGCCTCTGAAACCTATCTGAGGGGCGTACAGACATCTGTACTGCGGAAACATGCGTTGAAATGGCCCAAATCGAGGCTGAAGTGGCTCAGAATGCAAGCGCCAAGCCTGAAATCATCTGCCATTGGGGACCTGCCAGGTGCTGCTGCAACTCCGCCCCACGGCTGGTGGGTCGAAGCCTCGAGAACCTACCCGACGAGGGTAGCGATAGCTAGTTACTGCAGCGGAAGCAGTAGATGGAAATGGCACAATAACATTTGCTCTGCAGAGCTTGTCAGGCGCAACCAACCCGCCCCAGAAATGCCAGCCAAAACCTAGACAACGTACCCGAACCGCTGAGAGACACCTACTGCAGCGGAAGCAGTAGGCGGAAATAACTCAAAGTCAGGGCATCATGCCTAAATCCGTCTGCCACGCAGAGTCTGCGAGGCGTAACAGCTTCAACCTGGGTTCGCCAATAGAAGCCTCGAGGGTTAAGTCGACGGCTTTCGATATATCTACGCAGCGGGAGCAGAGTTCTGGGCGAGCCCAAGGTCAGGGTACTATGCTTGAATTCATCTGCCCTGCAGAGCCTACCTAGCGCAACAATTCCAACCTACACCCGTCAGCAGAAGCTCGAAAATCAACGTGAAGCGCGTTAAGACATCCGTGCAGCGGGAGCAGAGCGTTGTACCGGTCCAACCGAAGCTCAGGGTACCAAGCCCAAACCAATCCGCTCTGCAACAACGTGCAATAACGCTATCATGTAACGAAGATGCGTTGAAGAAGGCTCGAGAACGTATGCAGAGGGCTTCGACGGCTCTTTGTCGGGGAAGCAGAGATCAAAACAGCGAAGAGGTTAGACGAAAATGATCCTACACTGAGGGCGCCAAGCCCGGATTTCCTCCCTGTCACATGCAAAACTTATTCAGTTTTCTCGCTAGAGAATGATGCGAGTCGTCCACAACTCCATCCTCGAACTGCCGACGGGGACCCTAAGAACCAACCCGAAAGGCGTCGAAACACCTGTATGAAGGAATTAGGTGGTTGAAATAGCCAAAACGCGAGGCAAAACAGACAAAAGCTAAGGGCGCCAAGTCCGTTCTCAGTGTCTGTCGCATGCAAAACCCATTCGATACTCCTACTGAACATGAAAGCGAGCTGCCTGTGACTAAAAGCTCATATTCATGGCAGAGACCTCGCGGAAGAACTCGAAGCGCTTGGAGGGCGCGTATGTAGTGGGAGCGGTGCATATTAGCCAGATTCATACGCAGAAGATCGAACCCAGACCGAGAGCGCCAAGCCTGATTCACCGAGGAATTCCTCTCTCTACCTGTGAGCAGAAGCCTGGAGAACGTATGCGATGCGCTGGGAGAACACTAATGCGCCGGTAGCGATGCAAAATTTGAGTCAGATTTATAGAAAGGATGAACCCCGACTGAGGGCAGCAACTCCGGTTCCGTCTGGCAACTCCAACCCTCTACCTCTTAGCAGAAGCCTCGAGAACGTATGCGATGCGCTCAGAGGGCACTTATCCAGTAGAAGTGACGCAGACTTTGAGACAAATTCATGATTCCAGGAGATTCCAGGTATTTCACGCCACCAGGATCGTCACCCTCTTCTTGTTAACAGACACCTCTACGACCGATTCGAAGCGCTTAGAGAGCGATTTACAATGGAAGCGATTCCAATTTAGAGCTAGATTCATGAGCTCGAGCGAAGTCTCCGTATCTCGCACGGCACTCAGCTCCACCTCACAATACTTGAAACTCTGCTATCTCTCCGGGGTTACGCATCTTACAAAGCGACATAAAGGGCATCGAGCCGCCTTATGTTACGGAAGCTGAGAATACGAACAACGGGAGTTTTGCGACACGATTGACCCAAAGGCGCCAAGCCCAACTACATATTCTACTTGGGTTTTCTTAACAAATGGGGAAGCAACTCTGCCCTTTTGCTATCAGCAGAAACCTCGAAACATAACTCGAAACGCTTAGACACCCCGTTCACAGCGGAAACAGGCGATGAAAACAGCCTACCTCCTTCTCAGGCTCTTCATGGTGACTTCTTCCGCAACGTATGCACCTTCCACAAGCGCGTTTGACTTCATCACTTAACTCCTGATCTGGTTTAGCGGCCTGAAGATGTCTTCATCGTCCTTATCCAGCGCCGACTGCAATGCTGTCTCGACACCCAGGAAGGTATGCTCAAAGCTTGAAAGGAATAATTCGAACATATACTTCGTTCCCGGGATCGTGAAAGAGACCGCACCACTGTTTTTGCTTTCCTCAACTTCGATCTCGCTGTGATCGTCGTTCAAGTGTATGAGTACACCATGCTTGCTGCTGTCGTTGGCGACCCAAGCAGCGAAGTGGTATTGATTGTCTGAAGAGAGTCAGTATCTTCTACCATGCTTCAATTTGTTCACGCAGCTGACGCAAGGAGCAGTGAGCAGGTGCAGCATTAGTTAGTGATGCGATGGTGGAAGGTGCGTACTGTACCTGCCTCTGCTACTTGCGTTCATCCAGGAAGGGGCTGAACCGGAGATAGGCTTCAGCAGAGCCTGCAAGGAAGGAGGAAGAACTCCATCTCCGACGCAATAGCAGAGACATTGAGAAACAACCCGACGTGCTCGGAGGGACCTATTTAGCGGAAGCGAAAGATGGAATCGACCGGAAAGTAAGAAAAAAAAATGAAACCAGACTGAGGGCGCCAAGCCCTCTCACATGCCATTTTGCCAAGAAGCTCACTTTTTGACCATCGCCCTTTGCCTTCTCTACCCTCCCTCCTCACTTTTCCTCACATTCGAGCCTGCAAGGAGGAAGAACTCCATCTTCGACGCGATAGCAGAGACATTGAGAAATAACCCGACGTGCTCGGAAGGACCTATTCAGCGGAAGCGAGAGATAGAATTAGCTGGAAAGTGAGACAAAAATGAAACTAGAATGAGGGCGCTAAGCCCTCTCACATGCAATTTTCACTAATTCTTCCTTCCATCCAAAAGAGGAAGCAAGCTTCGTCAAGCAGCTCACTTTCTGACCATCGCCCTTTGCCTTCTCGACTCTACCCTCCACAGCCACCTCCCCCTCCTCACTTTTCCTCACATTCGAGCCTATAAGGAAGGAGGAAAGAGGAGGAACTCCATCTTCGACGCAATGGCAGAGACATTAAGAAACAACCCGACGTGCTCGGAGTGACCTATTTATCGGAAGCGAGAGAGCATCGGGTAGAAAGTGAGAAAAAAAAATGAGTCCACAATGAGGGCGCCAAGCCCTTTCACATTTAATGCTTCCTTCCAAAAGAGGAAGCGAGCTTCGCCAAGAAGCTCACTTTCTGCCCATCACCCTTTCCCTTCTCGACTCTATCTATGCTCACTCTCCCCTCCACCGCCACCTCCGCCTCCTCACTTTCCCTCACATTGCCCGGCCCGCTGGGAAAGCACACCCCCTCCTCCCTCACCTTTGGCATGCTCCAATCGATGCTCTTGCGCTCCGAAAGGCGCGCGGGTCCGCCCGCGAGGACGTATCGCTGCTTGGTGGCAGGAGGCGGGCTGTTGAAAGGGAGCGGTGGGAGCTCCGCTTCCGTCAGCTGCGGCGGACTGCCACCCCGACCCCCGCATCCGAACGAGAAGCTCTGAGTCGCTTGGCCCGTGGAGTTGACAGGGCGGGGCTGCTGAGGGGCGGACGCCGCGAAAGGTGGGAATCGGCCGCCTAGCTCCTGCTCGTTGTACAGGCCCAGCGGATAGATGTCCTTGGGCGTGCGAGCTGGGCGCAGAGAGACCAGGCCCTCTGGCACGTTGTGGAGGTTCTGGATGGTGGTTGATCGGCCTCTGTATGGCTCCGGGCGCGACGAGAAACCACAGCGACGAATGTAGGCATCTGTCAGGAATTGGACGGGTTGGCGCCTTTGAGGACGTCCTTCGCCGATGGCTGGGGTTGCGACTTGAAGCTGCGCAAATTCGTTGGTGGGAGCGTCGAAAGGATTTCTTGAGCTCTGCTCGAGCGTGCCGTATCTGCGTCTGAAATGGCACTCGCACTCGCCGACTCCATATTCGCATGCCACTCTACAGTAACAGTCGTCGTGGCATACGCATGGCAGATACTGGGGAGCGGAGTCATCTTCATCATCAGCTGGTGCTTGTGCGTTGGTCTCCGCCTGCGCCGGCTGCTGTTGTCGTTCCGATTGAGCGAGGCCCGACTGCAACACTGGAGTGTACTCGGACTGCTGCGCCAGCTGCTGTTGTGGCTCCGATTCAGCGAGGCCCGACTGCATCACTGGAGCGGACTCGGACTGCTGCACTAGCTGCTGTTGTGGCTCCGATTGAGCGAGACCCGACTGCATCACTGGACTAGACTCGGACTGCTGCGCTAGCTGCTGTTGTGGCTCCGATTGAGCGAGACCCGACTGCATCACTGGACTAGACTCGGACTGCTGCGCTTGCTGCTGCTGTGGCTCCGATTGAGCGAGGCCCGACTGCATCACTGGACTGGACTCGGACTGCTGCGCTTGCTGCTGTTCTTGAAGCGACTCTCGATTGTGGATCCATACTTCGATGTTGAGGTCAGGAAAGCCTCTCTGAATGACCGGCGCGAATCTTGTCCAGAGCAGGTCATAGATCTCCTGAGTAGACATGCTAGCAGCATCATACATTCCGTGTGAGCGGGCGAGGATGCGCTTCTGCTCGGTTTCAGGTTTGGCGTTGAATTGCTCATTGAACTCGCTCTCTGCCTCAGCCTTGCTCAGATCAACGGGGATCGTGTCGGCGTAAGAGCGAATGCGCGTGCGGGTCTCCAGCGGACCCAGAAGGCGATAGTCGGTCAGCAGTACCCAGAACTCTTCCAGTTGCTCGGCGAGGTCCGTCATTGTGAATGGATCATTGGAACGCTCACAGTCTCTGCCGTGGCTGTGAAGTTGCATGGTGCTGCCAGGATGCTTCGATAGATGTTCCTCAACGTTACCCTGCAGCCTGCGAATGTCGTGGATGATTGCATAGTAGAGGCACTCGAAGTAGTAGAGGGCGACCATCTCTGCTGGATTTGATCGCTTGAAACTCAAGGTCTCCTGAATGTTCGGTGGTGCTCGGCGCATGTGCATTGCGCAAATGAAGAATAAAAGAGTGTTGCGGCCGCGGCGCATCTTCTACGGTTAGCACGGACAAGTTTGTGATGCCTGGCCAGATTACTCACACTAGATTGGTATCGAGACGACAGCTCCTGGTGGCCGTAGAGTGTGATTGCGATGCGACGCAAGTTCCGCTGAACCTCGACAGGGCTGAAGCCATCACGGCCTTGCCACAGCTTCCTGAGGGCATCGCCGGGCTTCACTGTGTTCTTGAAAGCTATCAGTTCGTACGGCGATGAGGGAGCTACCCCCATCGCCTGCTGATCATGCTCGGAAGTTGAATAGTCCATTCCTCCACAGCCTTGTGCTATTGTATAGCGTTAACCTACCCAGGGCGCGCTGTGCGCCGATGTGACAAGAGCGCCGTGAGCACCGTGAGCACCGTGTCTTGCAGGTGATGGTAGTTGATGAGTACAAGAGCGTCGTCGGCGCCGGATGTCGCAGCGCTGGTGAAAGTGTTGTTGAGACTGCTGTATCCAAGTGGCGGACGCTGTCGAAGTGGTGGAAGAGTCGAGAAAAGTGCGAGGCGGGAAAAACAAAACAAACCTCACGGTCAGAAGGTGAGCTTTGGCCTTGATTGGGCCGTTGAAGCTGCATGTTACACAAGACTTGCTTCACTCTCCAACGGCGCAAGAACGGCAGGCAGTCCATGGACCAGGTCGCCAACCTCAGGTGGCCCTTCTTTTCCTCTGCGCACATGATGTTCATGGTTGTTGACTTTGTCCCATTGTACTGCGCGCCGAAGGAGAAGAAGAGGCACAAGCGTGAGTGCTTCCCATCACCATGCAAGGCTGTGGCGCTATGCATGCCGGCAGATACTCAAGCCTGGCAAGACAATAGTGTTCACACGCCAGAGCGAAAGGAGATTCTTCGATGCTAATGTGCCTTGGGGCGAGTCTTTCTGCCTTTGAACATCTCCTTCTTGAGAGAGAACGCGCAGGTGTATGCAAGCATGATGCACGACCGTTGGATCTGGATGCTGTAAAGCTGGCAGCAGCTGGGTCTCCTAGCAACGCGAAGATTCTGTATCGTTCATGGCCTGCATGAGGAGCGTCGGGACAATCGTATCGTCAGTCATCATGGTGAAGCTGAAGTGTGAGAGCAGAAGGCAGATGGGAAGCTGTCTGTCCACCGCACGCCATGGACGACCGTTGGACGCGCATACTGCAGCGCGCAATCGCTCGGGTCGCCATGCGCATATTTTGCCATTTGCATGTCCAGCCTGCACATTGTAGGAGCAGATGGAGCAGCAGTATCGGCGTGCAGACCATACACAATGTGGTGGTTGTGCATTGTGTCGAGGAAGAAGTGAAGCCAGATGAAGTTGGCAAGGCTCCACAACGCCAAGCCATCACGCGACAGGGTAGAATATCGTTCGCGACCGGCTCAAGTCATCATCATGCAACAAGCAGTGCAGACGACTTGCATGTAACAAAGTCAGATGAGTGGTGGTCTAGGATTCGTCAGAGGATATGAAATGCACGTATTAGTAGCAAATGGTTTGGTAACCGATCACACTTGGCATTAAGTTCTTCGTACGCTATACAGTGGCCCATGTCCAACTCGCCATTTCGCACACATTGCAAGTACATAACGCTCGTAGGCGTTCTCCCAATCAAACAACACATCTTGAACAGATTGGGTATAAGTGAGTGAGTCGATAATACGAATCACGACCTCCTGGTCGACCTGTGCCAAAAACATGCGCCTGCAAAACGCCGCGCTTCATGAGATGTCGAGGATAAATGCTCGTTACAATGTGGTGCAGGTGTTTGCGAGCTCGCAGAAAAAGCTTGAGACGGTTCGATCTAGCCCTTCAGGTTGAACGAGAATTCGCTGGCGTTACCGCTCGTCACATGATTGGGCTCAGGTATACGCTCGCGACTGACAGCCCGATGACTTCCTGGTCTGTGAAAGTATTCTGGTTGTTTAACAGCGCCGCCTCGTCGTTCGTCTTGCATGTGAGATGAGTAGAGAGCCTTACTTCGTTCTCGCGAGTGCGAAGCATCCCACTCTTTGCCTCCAATGTTCGACGAGACTGGCGGTGCTTGCCTAAATCGTCGACCGGACGATGTGCCAGTAATTGAGCCTTCCTCGTCGACAAGGACAATCATCCAGACACCTACAGCACCGGAATGACCAAGTAGGGGCGTGCAGTGGATCCACCGTGGACGGCCCTCTCCTTCGCCATCTTCATCAGGTCGAGACAGCCATCGAATCTTGGCTGTTACGCCTCGTCCTTCAGCGAGTGCTGCTCCAAGATCGGCGCGTACTCGACTGCTGCCGCCAATTCGATTCAAAAATGGCGACTGCAGAATGCCAGGAACGCGAAGCGATGGAGATGTAAAGAGGATGCGGAGCGATGGTGCCGGACGGATCAAGAGATACTAGGAAGGGTCAACATGAGCGACATCTGTGCAATGCAAAAAGTTCTTACGTGTTGGTAAACGCCCTCGAGCTTGCCATTGAGACGCTCCTTGATAGTGGAGGCAGCACTCTCTGACGGCAACGAGCGCCTCTCTTGGTCCAATAATTCCCCGCTCGGATCCTTGAGGACCAGTCGTGGTTGATTACGCACACTTTCCTTGTCGCTGTCATCGACGTATTCCTTATGCATCCTACCTCCAAACCTGCGGACAATATCAAGCTCAGCTCCATTGAACATCTCGCTGAGTTCCTGGAATTCGTCTTTGTGATGGCTTTCGTCCTCATCGTCGTCACCATTGGCGTATTTGGCGTCTTGTCCCTTCTCTACCAACCTGGAGAGGCCTTCCAACTCGCTGCAATCTTTAATCAAACCAGAGACATCGACCTGCGCGCCGATGAAATATCTGATGTTGCCGCGGCTGTCCATCAGGGGTGCAATCATGAGTAGATTCATGAAAGGACTGCCGTCTCGTCGGTAGTTGATGAAGACTTCGGTATGTTCCCTTCCAGATGTTGTGGCCATGGCCAGTCGTCTGACAGAATGTGGATCTGTTCTCGGGCCTTGCAAGAAACGACAGTTCCGACCAATCACGTAGTTCATGCCGTACTGCGTTGTTCTTGTGAACTCTTCAGAAGCAAAGACAATGGGGTTATCCGTGCGACTTGGGTCCGTCAAGCAAAATACTTCGGCCAGACCTTCGCTTGCTTCCCGAAGATGAGGCGCAAGCGTGCCCGTGATTCTTCTCTGGATACTGACACTAACAACTTGTATCCATGTATGTGCCACATACGCAGGCAGATCTTCCTGCACCAAGACTTCAAAAGCCCGGTTCGCCCTCTCTTCGAGTGTGCTGTTGATGGTAGGCTTTACGACGTCTTCGGTGAATCCTTGCCCTTTGATGGGCTCTAGTGCTTCGGCGATAGCATTCGCGTAGTTGATTGCGCGAAGTGCCTTTAGGGCGTCGAGATAGTATATCAAGATTGGGATGCTTTGTGGTCGGTGCGAGTTCAGGAAGCCTGTGAACTTGAGCAGAAGCTTCGGGTCTTCGAACACAGTTCGCAGATGCTCCGCACTGAACAATTGGTCTGAACGCTGCTCGAGCGCGTACAGCCCAACCTCCTGACCTTCTTGAGCAGGTGCGACTAGATCCCAAGATGCCGGATCGTCTTCCATTACTGGTTCCAGGTACGAGGCGTCTCCGTTCTCGTAGCCCTTGCTCTGCAAGGGTGGTAAGGTGTGGGTTGAGGTCGCTGCGGTCTCGTTCGAGAAGACAGAGCCGCCGCTGCTACGCGCACCCGGGTCGTATGGATTTTCGTGATCATCGGCTGGCGATGACGGCGCAGACACCTGATACTGGTCGCGATGGGCAGAGGAGCGAGATGGCATAGGCTCTTGCGGAGCGAGAGGTTGCAATGCCTGCCGGGCCCTGGTACTGCTACTGCCGGCTTGTATTAGCGATTTGATGGCTCGCAATATAGATTGCGCAATCTTCCATGCTTTGGCTGGGCTCGTACCTGGTCTGTGTAGGGATGTGAATGCCACTTTTGCCAAAGTCTGCGGGAGCTGCTGTCTGCCCCGTGCCATTATTGTCCACGTCGGGGAAATCAGACGAAGGCGGCTGCTCTGGAGTCTCTGAATTGGTTTCCTGCCGCCTCGCACTGTAACGCTTCGCAAAGTCTTCTTGTTGCGAATCGCTCGGAACATGGCCATTCGCCGTCGGCACATGGATAGCAGTGTCGACACTGTTCATTTTCGTTCGATCGCGTCGGCCATTGGAGGGTTGGTGAGGATACTGTGAAGCAGGATATTCGTAAGCTGAGCTGAACGCTTTAGAAGTAAAGCGCAGCTGGCGGATAGCCTTGAGAGGCATTGCGACTGGGTTTTCATGCAAGGTACAAAGTGGAATGGTGAGCGACGGAAACTCTATTGCATGTGCCAGAAGCAGACGAGAGTTGTGAGGGAGGACATTGGGGAGGAATGACGACAAGTGTGCATGACGGGTGTCAGGCAGAGAGGATTTAATATATTGCAAACACCGAGCAGTGTGTCGTTGCGTAGCGTATAGGAGGAAGGAAGAAAGATAATATGTGACGTACCAGCCTGTACACGGGCGCCATGGTTGGTCTCGAATCGCTGCCAGGGCGAGCAGCTCTCTGCAAGGATATCGCCTGGACGAGTCTGCCAAATCCAGAAATTCCAGAGTCACGCTTTGAGAGAGCAGAGGAGCCGCTGTCGCTGTTCTGCCTGGACCTTGATGATGATGATGACTGGGACGCCAGTATCAATGGCTGCGGCACCACCTGCGAGCTTACCGAGGCGCGTGAAGCGTGCATCCAGACATGGACGACGGTCGGTATGGTATGGTATGGTATGGTATGGTATGGTATGGTATCGCCAGGCAGTCAATAATCAGGTAGACAGGATGCGCGCGCGTACTCTCCAGCCCCATCTCATATTGTACCATCGACACTCCTTGTCCGTGCAGTAGTTGTCCACTGCATGTGGCATGTGCATCGGCCTTCTACAGAGTATATTATGTATTAAATGAGGCGGACCAGACGCATTATCCACAAGCGGGCGTGGCGCGAAGGAGTCCTCAGTCCAGCGCAGCGAGAGTTTGGGCTACACATGAACGGTAGGCCTTCATTGGCGCAGTCCGCTGATTCTCCTCATTCTCCTTAAGCCTCTGCCGTGACTCGCGAACATTTGTCAATAATCTCTCCTCGGAGACTGGGAGCAGTGCTGTCGCTGGACCTGGATATCAAGCATCAATCATCACTCGTCGATAGATAGTAGTTACTTGCCTGCACGCGGGCAAGAATGAGGTCGGCAAGCAAATTTCTTAGATCGCCAACACCCATGCAGCTGCATGCAGATCTCCGCATCTCCCTAGAACTGCGCACGTTCCACGTCGAGAATGCGTTTTTAATCCATAATGATTAATCCAGTCACCAGTAGTGGCATTGGTGAGGAGTCAGGACGGAATCCCGATATAAGGGGTCGTAGCTGCAGGGTGCTGAGTATTCCGGGTGCCATTGATGATCGGAGCATTATTTATTCGGTCGAGACTCGAGAAGCGTTCGCTGCAGCAGGGCCACACGCTGCGCGGTGCAGCGATCCTCTAGCATACGCATGCATGCACATGCATGAACTCTGACATCTAGCGGTGATACGATGTGCGATCCTCATCATCAAACAGACCATTTGTGCCCAAAACCTTCAAGCACTCTGAAACACACTTGGCACGGCTTTCGAGGAAACCACCCCAAAAAGACCAGGTACATCGATGGATGCCGGATGCCCGACTCTCGTTCGATAAAAACATCTGCAGCTAACGAGTGCCAAAATCACCCACTGTCGGGATTACGGAGCAGAGGCTCTCGTTCATCGCGGAGCCTGTTGCCAGTACCCTCTGCGACATTCTCGGAGACTTTGACATTTGTTGTCTCCTCCACTGGTCCAAACAGGACAAAATGCTGAAGTATAAAGATGATATCGAACACCAAGGAAATGTTTGCCAGCCCGAACTTGAGAGGATTGCCACTCAACCCGGACCAGTCATTTTGCAAACTGCTGTCAATGATGAGCTGGCAGAGGCTCAGGACGCCACCTGTAAAATCAAGCAGCTGCTGTGTTATCGACCAGCCAAGCGTCGACTTTCTGCGAAAGTTTGAGATTGTTTGTGGGATGTATTTGAAAATTGTGAAGGCCAATTTCACATACTCCATACAGTAAACCTGCGAAGGACACATCAGCCTCGCGTGGTCAACAACCGTATTCCGGACAGTGAGCCGAAATAAGTTTCTTCACACGTGCTCAAGAGGTTGTTGGTCATGGATGGTGTGAAGAAACAACCACGCTGGTGCATGGTTGCCCTTACTTGCTTCGCTTACGCCAAATTCAATTCATGAAGAACTGTCGCCGAGACCTACCAAGTCGATCCATGACCATTTTGTAGCATCATTGCCGTTGCTTCCCGCGGATATAATGGCAAAGACCACGCAAAGAGCAAGAAGTCCGCCGGATATGAGAGCGAGCGTGATCCGGAGGGCATGGCGCGGAACGTTGGGCTTGTGTTCCCAGCCCCAGAGTCGAGGATAGAACTGGCTGTAGCAGACTATGCTCATAAGGAAGGCAATGGTTCCGAAGGCCAGATCATTGAAGCGCACTGTCGGCTCCGGCGAATGCGGATGACGAACTGCATACTGGTCTCTAATCGCCGATGAATAGAGGAAGAGGAGCGCACTGAGAGTGTAGCAGCCAAATCCGAAGACGTTGAGGAGTGGAAAGTCTGGCAGCATTCCTTGCGTGGTCCTCCTTGAGTGGTTGAGGATAGCCTGGGGAAAGAAGGAGACTGTCCACTTTACTAATCAGTACGATGAACAGGAAGGATCAGCCTCGTATTGCAAGACGTGAATCGAGATTTGCAGAGCAATATTCTAAGATTCACTGTGGTCAAGGGATACATGATACATACGGCGATGAAGTAGATCCAACCACAGAGCCTGCAGCAAAACAGCTGTAAGCAGTCTGGTCATGCTGGGTTGCATTTCTGTGGGATGCCGTACCAAGAGACAACTCTCCAGCCTGTGTGAATATCGTGCATCTTGCTAAGCTGTATACTGTAGATGGAGCAGATGTGGTGCATCAGCGAGAATGTAAATCTGTATATGGGCATGTCACAATCCACGCAAAATATTCGCCATCGGCCTCGCCGCCTCTGCAAGCTCGCGTCTTTAGACGTGCCTGCACCCCTTCACTAAATCAGATTTATATCGGCTTATATCAGATTTACGGGTGATACCGGTTTCTAACATAACGCTACTAACTGCGACCGCAGACTATGTGCCACGCTAATAATAATGTCGCGCGCGTAAGTACATAATGTAGTAGAGGTAGGTAAATAGATTCCGGCAGTAGAAATAGACTAAATGCTATAGTAGATTACATGTATAGTAACTAGTTACAATATTAGTAAGCCTTACTAGCATTTCTTACCTATATAACATACGTAGGGTCGTACCTAGTAGGCTAGCTATTCGCTAGTAAGTAATTATAGAATATCCCTTTACCGCCGTAGTAGCTCTAAGGGTTAGGTAGCTGTCCGCTAAGCCTCTACTAGTACTAGTAACCGTAGACCTTAGTGCCGTAGACCTAACTATAGTTAATATGCTAGTTTACGACATACTACTACTAGCTCGGAGTATAGTACTATTATTATTACTAGTTACTCGGCGGAGGCATCTACTAGCTTACTACTAGTGTTGCTAGTAGAGGCATCCACTAGCTTGCTACTAGTAGAGGCATAGGCCTAGGGGTTAGTTACGGCGGCGGCGGCTGTTGCAAATGCTAGATAGGTGTTTATAACGGTATAGGTAGACCTATAGAAGCCGGAGCCGTAGATAAAGGTATAGTAGGCTCTCTAGACCGTAGTAGCCTCTATAGATAAGGAAAGTCCTTACCGTGGCACGTAGTAGTATAGCTACCTCGCTTCTTATAGCCGTAGTTGCCTTAGTAGGTCGTTACGTACCGGCATCTCTTCGTTCTCGAGGCCTATAAAGCTCTTAGCGGCGCTATAGGAGGTACCGTACGGCCTAGCTCTACGTTACGAATAGCTTCTTATTAATCGATAATCGTTAGTATCTTATAACCTAGCGGCGGCGTAGCTCTATTACTAGGGTCTACTCGTTTAAGTCTAGTTACCTATCTTCTCGTACCGCCGAGACTATTACGTACCTTCTTACTAACCTTCTAGAGCCGCTTCTATCGTCTTTTAAGAGGGTTAAGCTTCCGGTCTTCGGACTCTTCTATAGTAGTAGACTAGCCGCTAGGTATAAACTAGTACTTATTAAACATACGGGCTTATAGGACATAACGACCCTTACTCTTAAGAAGCGTACGTTGCTAGTAGCGATAAGGCACGCCGTAGACCTTCCGGAAGCGACCTAAGTAAGGCTTCGGCTAGAAATTAGTATTAACATCCTTTATCTTCTAAAGCTTAGCGGTAGCGAGGTTACGTTATTACTTAGCTAGTTTAAGACTATGTGTCGAGATTAGCCGTACGACTTTGTCGTAATAGTCGCTATTAATGTACTTAGAGTAGCCTATGCCGGTCTCCTTTCCTAGCTTTATAATGTAGCGGTTAATCTAATAGTTAAAGTAGCCGTTAAGACGGTCTAAGAACGTTAAGATATCGTTCTTTAATATTATAAGGAAGGACTTTAGTAACGAGTAGACGCTCTCGACCGGTAAGGTTGTTATATTGCTAAAGTAACGAGTCTTATCTACCTAGTACTTAACATACTTCTTCTTATACGGCTACTACTACTCGTCGAGATAATCTACTATTACTTACTACTTATTAGCGTTAACTAAGTGTAGGTCTTCTTATTCGAGCGCTTCCGGAATAGGCTCGCCCTTACCGAGTAAGATAATAACGCCCTTATAGTACTTAAATTCCTCCTCGGACTTAGCCTCTACTACCTTATCGAAGACCTTTATAAAGAACTCGGTCTTAGTAGTTAGCTCTAGTCGCTTAGTATCCGGGTTAACATAGGTACTAATATAATACTTAGCATTAGTAAGAATAGCGCTACGTATATGCTAGCGGTAACACGTAGTTAGGAGCTCCGGAAATATACGCTAGATTACGTTTATAAGGGCTCTATCTCGGTCGTGTAGGAATATTCGTATTTCTAAGTAGTTATGTTCTTTAAATATCTTCTCGAGGTACTTTAGTACTATAGTATAGTTGCCCTACTTCTCGCCGTTTATTAGCATTATTGCGAGAGGCATTACTTAGTTAAATTAGTTTAGCTAGGCTATTATAAATAGTAGTAAGTCGTAGTCGTTTATCTTATAGGTGCAGTCTCTAAGTAGAACGTCCGGGTAATACTTATAGTACTTAATTATCTTCGGGTAAGTAAAGAATAGCTACTTTAGACGCGAGTCGTCGTCGTCTACCGTACTATCGTTCTCGTTCTCGTTCTTAGGCTCTAATCTAGTAAATCTAGTAAGTTCTTTAGCCGTAAAGTCGAAATTAGACTTAAACTAGTAACCCTAATCTCGTAGCTATTATAGTAACCTCTTAATAGCTATTATACCGTCTAATTTAATACGCTTAGCCTTACTCTAGGCATTAGATATGTCGGTCGCTAATAGAGGTACAAAGTAAGGGTCGTCGCTATTATAGAATTATATCTTTACCTACGCTCGAATAGCCTTAACGACAAGCCCGCCCTTAGCTCTTAAATCTACTATAAACTTAACTAATTTAGAATAGCGGCATCGCCGACGATAGTTAGCGAGATAGATTAGCGCTAAGGTAGGGTAATTATGCTCTTCTTTATTCTATTATAACGACTAAGATCTAGTCGGGTTATTATAGTCGTTAGCGAAGGCCTAACAATTAAACCTATAACCTATCTTCTTCGTTCGAGCGCCCTTCCGTCTTACTTTACCTATAATAATACGCGCCTATTTCGCGTCTTCTACCTACGCTAACATCTTCTTTATACTATATTTCGCGTACCTAAAGTATAGGTATATAACTTTATTATTTACCTTCCGATGGCCGGTCTTATTAAGCTTAAGCCTATACTCTAGGCTAAAGACTTATATATACTCTTCTAGCTTCTCGAAGGATTTAAATAACTAACTCTACGGCGCCGTAATACGCGTAAACTACTCGAGTATAGGTACTAACTCGTCGTCCGAGTCGCTCTAGTAATCGCTATCGTTTCTACCCTCGTTTCTACCCTTACCCTTACCCTTACCCTTACCCTTACCCTTACCCTCTACCCCTTCTACCCCTTCTACCTCTTCCGTAGCGCTCGGCGGTAATAGCGGCGGCGGCGGCGGCGGCCCTAAGGGCGACGAGTCTAGACCGGCGAGAAGGTCTCTTATAAACTCGGCGTCGGTTTAAGCTATAGCGAGTAGCGATAGTAGCGATAGTAAGGTAATGCTAATTTTTATATATAGATTCTAAGATTCGAATGCGAGCACGCGACGCGACGATGATTAAGGAATTACATTAGAATTAACTAAGAATGCCGAGCCTAGCTGCTTACGGCGGAATCCGTAAATCTGATATAAGCCGATATAAATCTGATTTAGTGAAGGGGGTGCCTGCAGCAGTGCGGTGCAGCAGTAGTGTGGTCTAGCGCAAGATCCCTGCTCTTGGCTGATTCAGATGCGACGACCTCACCTCACGCGTGTCGGAGCGCTGAAATCATGCCGAGCTGCTCTTTTGCCCTATAGACAATTGCTATTATTGCTATTCTTGAGAGACACAAGCAACTACATCCTTCTAGAAGTTTGCGCGTAGACACGGCAGTCTTCACGAGACATGCGCTGTGGCTTCGCTTCTGCGGCCCTAAAAAACAAGCGACAACGGCGTTGACACGTGCGTCCCGCTAGGCACTACCCTTCGCACGGCAGCTGCCAGCACCATACAACATGGCCGCGCCGGCTTTCGAATTATCACCGCGACGCGCAAATCGCACTCCGCGCGCACTGACATCGATCGAGCCTGCCACCGAGCCACCACACAAGAAGCGGCGATTCCTCCCTGGAGGTCCTGGCGGCGGTGGCAGGTACATCGACGAGCACGGCAACGAAATGACCCGCGCTGAGGCCGTAGCCGCCGGCCTGGTATCGACAGCACCGCGACCGCGCAGACGAGAGCCCCGAGACCCAGTCGCAAGTGCCGCGCGCCAAAGGGCGCCACGAGGCAAGGACAATCACGATGGCAATGACACGCCGACCACAACGCGTTCCGCAATGCAGACGCGCCCACGACGTGAACGCCCAGAACGATATGCCCCTCCGCCGACGACACCGCGACCTCGCTATAGCAACGCTGCGGCCGCTGCAGCTGCCAGTCAGGCCAGCGATGGATATAAGCCGAGAGAGGAGCGGGGCTGGGAGGAGTTCCACCCAGACCTCGATCTTGCTGCCGGCCTGTCCCTATTTTCGGCAGATGAGGTGGATGGCAGGACCAGCAAGAACGATCCCAAGATCCAGAAGCTCAGACTGAATGGCTCGTCTTCTGTGAACGGCGATGTGGATATGCAGCACGCAGACGCTGAGGATGGGCTGTCTCCTGCTCGCCGGAAACCTGGTCGGCCACCAAGACGCCCTGAATCTATGCTTAGTGGGCTTGGATCACCTCCTGCGCCTCGGATAATGCCGCTGCCAACACACAATCCCAAAGAACGCCTGAATCTGCCAAAGCCGTCCTACCGCCAGTACAACCACTTCTTGCAGTACGAGGACAATCAGAAGGAGAACAAGGTCAACTATGTTGATCGGACGATGGCAGGCGTTGGCTACCAGGAAACCGACCGCTTCGATCTGCCTCCACACGTACTGATACGGCTTTCTGAGAACCAGCATGTGGAAGACGAGGCTGATGTTAGTCTTCGGCTGGAAAGTGATGGGCCTG
Source organism: Pseudocercospora eumusae (assembly GCA_001578235.1). Classification (NCBI taxonomy): domain Eukaryota; kingdom Fungi; phylum Ascomycota; class Dothideomycetes; order Mycosphaerellales; family Mycosphaerellaceae; genus Pseudocercospora; species Pseudocercospora eumusae. Next base: position 104,861 of record LFZN01000068.1, read on the forward strand.
CTGAGCGCCATCAAGGTCATCCTCCAGTTGGACGAGTCGAGTACGATATGGACGAGCAGGACGTTGCTTGGCTTGAAGAGGTCAACGAACAGCGAAAGGCGGAAGGCGTGGATGCGATCAAGCCTGCCATCTTTGAAATAACACTTACACAAATTGAGAAGGAGTATCATGCTCTGGAGAAACGAATACCAAAGCCTCAGCCTCGACACGCTCAAACGCATAGGCCTCGTTCGAGCTCCCAAGCTGCGGTCAATGGTGATCCAAACCCACCAGGAGACGAGCCAGACAGCAAGTGCTCGATTTGCGACGATGGCGACTGCGAGAACGCCAACGCCATAATCTTCTGCGACGGATGTGATTTAGCAGTCCACCAGGAGTGCTATGGAGTCCCGTTCATTCCTGAAGGACAATGGTTTTGCCGCAAGTGTAAAGAGATTGGTCGCGGAACGCCAACATGCATCTTCTGCCCGAATGTTGATGGCGCCTTCAAGCAGACCAGCACGCTGAGATGGAGTCACCTCTTATGCGCCATCTGGATCCCCGAAGTGACGATTGCTAACATGACTTTCATGGAGCCGATTCAAGATGTCGACAAGGTTCCTAAGCCGAGATGGAAGCTGAGCTGCTACATCTGTGAGCAGAAAATGGGAGCTTGCATTCAGTGCGGAAACAAGACCTGCTACCGAGCATTCCACGTTACATGCGCACGACGAGCCAAATTGTTCTTGAAGATGAAGTCTCAGAATCAGGGTTCAATCGATACAACATCTCTGAAAGCATTCTGCGACAGACATGTTCCGTCAGACTGGCGTCGCACGCACGATACGGAAAATGCAATCCAAGAGGCCAGGCGTTGGTACAAGCACACGATGAGAGATCGCAAGTGGGCAGACAGTCAGGCTACTGCTCTTGAGCTTGGCGCGCCACCTCCTCCTGACGGCGGTTTCTCTGCAGAGGGACCGTCAGCAGAAGACACTATAGCAGTCACCAAAAGACGCAACAACAAGAAGGACCCGAAGATGAACTGGCGCTTGCCATCTGGCGCACCCGTCGTCCCCGCAGTTGTCTACAGCACAGTGGAAACAAGTCTTACACGCTTCACCATCCGTAGGCGGAAGGAGTTCGTAGAGAAGGCTTGCAGATACTGGACCCTGAAGCGTGAGGCTCGCCGGGGCGCTGCTCTTCTGAAGCGACTTCAACTGCAGATGGAGAGCTTCTCTAGCATGGAGGTTACTCGTCGCAACTTTGCAGGCATGGGCTCTGCTGGCGGACCTCGCTTGCAACGTCGCATCGACTTCGCCGAAATGCTCCAGAAGGACATGAGATACTTGAAGGATCTGACGGCGGAGGTGAAATCGCGTGAGCTGCTGCGCCTACAGGAGATTGAACTTTTGCGCGACCTCGTCGACACCGTCTACTTTCCTGTGCCGCCAATGCTGTGGCCAATCTTGAACCGTGCCCAGAAGTAAGTCTTTGCCCCATCTACAAGGCACTGTTCACTAACCAAAACGCAGGCTCGACGAGAAGACTCGCGCGTTCCGCCCTGGCCTTGACATGCTCGGCCAACGACTCCGAGAACGGTATTACACGTCAGTGTCCGACTTCTCGCGCGATCTTACGAAGATCTTCAGCGATGTCTTCGCCGCTAAGGACGGCGAAGCTGCTGCTGGTGCGGACATTGAGACAATCCATACTCAGCTGAATGAGATCCGACCAGGGACTGCAGAGCACATGAAGTTGACGCAAGAGCAGAAAGACCTGAAGAGACTCGCCAAGCGCATTCTCAAAGCCATCAAGGAGCCACTTGAGGAGGCTACCAAGAAGGAGGCTGAACTTCGTGGCCGAGAGCTGGAGGAGGAACTCCGCAAGCTGGACGCGATGGGCATTTTCGCTTCAGCAACGGTAAATGGTGAGGAAGATGTCGAAACCACTCGAAAGCGCCGATCAGGTTCTGATGCTTCAGCTATTGCAGGTGCTGAAGACCAGGTCCAAACAAACGGCGACATCGATATGCCTGACGCCGACGCGGACCAGCACACAGATGAGGCCGTCATCCACCTCAATGTTGCGGGCAGAGAAGACACGGTGCCTGTGCCGAAGAAGAGTACTCCTGCATCCAAAACGGCCAGCTACGCGTCTTCTGTCGTCGATCAGACCAGTGAGGCAGGCAAGAAGAAGCCAACAGAGCCGCTATCTCCACCCATTTCACGATCATCGTCCGCGCCAAATGGCTTTGCAAGTGGAGGATCAAGCAATGCGGAACCTCATGACGTGTTTGCTGAAGGTGGAGTGCCTTGGTATCTCCAGCCCTTCGATCCTGTCGGGACTACCATTCACGAAGAACGGTACACCGGACGCGAAGTGCTTCGGGCTATGTCTGAAGAGCTCTCGGACATGGATGAGGATACTTTGACTGAGCTTGCCGGCGTGGAAGACACGTCACTAACAAAGTCGGCACCCACTACCGGTGGCAGCGCGAACGGCACTCCGGCGTCTTCATCAGGGGTCAAGAAGGCGGCGAGTACTAATAAGAAGAAGAGACCAAAGCGGTCGCATTGGTCTAGATAGGAACTTTACGCAACGACTTTAATGGCATTGGAGAAAGAGCATTGATAGACAGCGAGGAGCATTTGGGGATTCACGTGGACTGGTTATGCTGTGCGGCCTAGTACTGAACGCAGCGAGACGAGCTTGTTACGATACAGGGAAGAACGGCACCTCACTGAATGCTTATTAGGTAGCTTCATCACGCCATGAACAACATTCCAACATATCTCATTATCCATTTTTTCATAGCTTCGGCTTTGTGGTAGCTGCTTGCAAATTCTCCTCCTCATCACTTGTACCATTATTTGTTGTTGTCCTCGCCAGAATCCACTCACTCACATCCTTTGCAAATTTGAATTTATCCTCGCCAGGCTCCGCATGCAATTTATGATACCATCCGTCATATATCCTAAACTCTTTATCCTCGACGTCTAATTTCCTTTCAAACCATCTCTTACAAGCTTCCCAATCTAAAACCTGATCCCCACTTCCAAATCCAATCCACACCGACGCCTTCTTATTATTATCAGTATCTCTTATCCTCACTTTCTTCCCTTCTTCCAGCTCTGCAGCGCGATCAATCATCGCAGCCAACCCTTCCAATGTCCCCGTATCATGACATAAAGGATCCGAATCCCATTCCCTACAAACTTCTGGATCCCGACATAATTTCTCCCCAGAAAGTTTTTGCACCATTTGCGCGTGTGGCAGGATCTTTGCCAGGAGTTTTCCGGCGAGAATGGTCGTTTTCCATGGCGTGGTGGTGGCGTGGAGACGGAGATATGGTGCTTCGGCCAGATAGCCTCGGATAGTATCCTTGATGGTTGGGGGAGCTGTTGCGGCGTAATAGAGGATTTCTGCTCCGCCCATGCTGTGGCCCATGAGGAAGAGAGGCGTGGCGGCTTCTTCTGAGGTTGATGGGAGGGATTGGATGAAGTCGGTTATATCGGACATTATGCGAGATGTGGGACCTGTGAGGCCTTTTTGGGAGGGTTTGGTTACGCTTCGACCCCAGCCTCGCTGATCGTAGGTGTAGATTTTTATTCCGCGTGAGGCGAGAGTGGGGAAGAGGATTCCGTAGAAATTGCAATGGTCGCTGAAGCCATGGAGGAAGACGAGACGGGCGAGGATGGGCGTGGATGGATGCCAGGTTTTTGTGTAGAGGGTTGCGCCGTCGGAGGTTGTGAGGGTTCCTTCTGTGGTGTGAACGTTTGTGAAGGCTACAGTGGACATTTTGGCGGTTTGGTCTGAGTTGTTGGGTAGGGAGAGGAAGTAGGAAGTCGAGTATGGTCTTCACATGGGAAGCTCGAATGTGAGCCGAGGCTCAGCTAGAAAGCAGATAAATCCTTTATAATATATGTAGATGAGCTATGGAGTGTCTTGTTCGCGAATCTAGGATGAGATTATGCTTGCTGTCTGAGTTGAGGTGAGATGTCAGAAAGTCAAATGGCTTGGAAGCTCTATTTGAACTACATAAGTTACTCCAAGCACCGTACCGTACCGTGGCCACACTTGTACCTGAATGAGCCACCGTATTGTCTCAAAGAACGTCGCTCGCATATTGTCTCAAAGAACGTCGCTCGCATATTCATATCCAACATCAGAGCAGTCAAAGTACATTTCACTGAGAAGAATATCCGTCAGCATGTCCGGGTGAGTAGAAGACACTTATAGTTCCATCCGAACAACCGCATCTAACAGCTCCATCTTCCTCGCAGCGCATGGCAAAACGTTGGTCGCAACAACCGCAAAGCTTCCGGCACGCCTCAAAATCGATCCAACACCGCATCGCCAGCGCCATCGAACCCATCGCAGCCACCGAAGCCAGAGAATAAGTCACAACAACAAGCTCCAGCGCCCAGCGCGAACGTCTGGCAGCAAAAGGCCACCGAGCGACAAGCAGCAGCAGCAAACTCAGGTGGAAGTGGGAGTGGGAGTGGAAGTGGAAGTGGAAGCAATGGACCTCCGCGCAGTCAACAAGTCTCTACACCTACCATATCTGAGCCACATACGCCGTTAAATGGCTTCGACACAGCAGCGACCAAAGCCTTCCTGAACAGAAATGCCGCTTCTATGCCCGCCCCCTACAGACCCGCCGACTCAGGCGCATCGAGCACAAGTACGTGCTTCAGGATCTCCTTGCCATACTCGAGCTGACTTGAAGTTTCAGATACCAACCCCTCCAACATGGCTAACGGCACTCCCTTCCTCAAACATTTGGCCAAAGAGATCTCCAAGACGGAAGCTGGTGGCTGAGAAGGACGCAAGCGGAAGGCGAGGAAATCGGAACGGCAGCGGAGAAGAGATAGAGAAATTGGGATTGGGGCAAATGAGATATTGCTACGAATGCTCACAAACCTCGGTGTTACGGAGCGAGACACTGGGAGAAGCAGAAAAGATCTCGGAAGCGCAGATAATTGAGCTTTCGAACCGCGAGGAGAGACTCGTCGCTCGAGTAGTAACAACACAATTATGTGTTTTTGGGAAGGAGGAGGCGAAGGCATTTTGGGCGGCTGAAGGATTTGAGAAGCCGGAACGGGATCGTTTGGATGGCATGGCCCAGATGGAGGTGTGTTGGGAAGAAAACTGCACTCATTGGAAAGGAATTACAACAGAAGATACATTACGTATGTACTCATCACATTTTACATCGCACCACCACCTCTTCTCCCATCCCTTCCACCGTTCTTCTTCCGACTCCAATCCACATCCTTCAACAACGGCACCTGCTGATCTCTCCTCCCTTTCCTCCTCATAACACTAACAGGCCTCCTACCCTCAGCCTCATGATCCTCAACATTCCACTCCCCGCCAGACAACAAATTATTCAGCGCACCACCTTTCTTCCTCATCAACTCCTCAAACCCACCTTCCTCAGAAATCCTCCCTTGATCCAGAACCACAACACGTTCAGCCATCTCCATCATATCCTTGTGATGCGTGATAATGATAATCGTAATTTCTCTTGATCGATCTTCGACAAGATCTCGGATAGTTTGACGGATCATATTCGAAGATTCGACATCGAGAGCTGATGTAGCTTCGTCGAGGATCAAGACGGAAGGGTTTCGCACAAGAGCTCTTGCAATGGCGATCCTTTGTGCTTGACCTCCCGAGAGACCGATTCCGCCTTCGCCGATCGGAGTGTTGTACGCTTGAGGTAGAGAGAGGATGAATTCGTGAATTGTAGCTGCTTGGGCTGCGGATGAGATTTGGGCGGGTGTGTTGCAAGGGTGGTCTTTGGGGAGGCCATATGCTATGTTCTCTGAGACGGTGGCGGCGAAGAGAGTTGGGGTTTGAGAGACGGGAACGATCATGGCGCGGAGGGAGGGTGTGTAGATGTGTTTGATGTCGCGACCGCCGAAGGTGAGATCGCCGAGCTTTGAGCCGGGCACGGTTGCTGTGCTGTAGAGGTCGAGAAGAAGGTTTGCGATGGTGGATTTTCCGCTTCCTGAGCCGCCGACGATGGCGGTGACCGTGTTGGGTTTGAGTCGAAGGTTGATGTTTTTGAGGATTGTTTGTTCGGGACGGGATGGGTAGCGGAAGACGAGATTGTCGAGGACGATGTCGCCGACTGTGGTGATACGAGTGTCTCCGAGATGCTCGTGGGAGTCTTTCGGCAGCTTGGCGAGACGAAGAAGTCTTGAAGCTGTGTCCTTCGAACTACCGATTTGCGGTATAAATCCCAGTATAGCGCTGACATTGGTGATGGTGAAGATGAGCATTGTGAAGACTTGCAGTACGTCCTTGACAGCCACTCCTTGAGTGACGAATTTGGCGCCAACGTACATGATCATCGCTGTGCTGAATGCGCCTGCAGAGTCGGACAGACCAAAGAAGAATCCTGCATAGGCAGATCGCTTGAACCCCACGCGAAGTGTATGATCGGTGGCTTTGACGTATTTGTCCAGGAAATGCTTCTCCAGAGTCAAGGCACGAACAGTCTTGATGTTAGTGAATGTCTCTGTGAAGATGGCAGAGGCAGTTTCAGACGCATCATTACTTAGCCCTTCCCACTTCTCGGAGACAGCTGCAAACACTTTCGTCACTCCAAAGATGTAGGGAGCGATGGAAAGTGCGATGAGTGTCATCTTCCACTGAGAGCTCATTGCCCATGCCAGCGAGACAAAGGTCATCAAAGCAGCGACATACGTCAATGCTGCAAAACGACCCAGCAGGTTTCGCATTTCTTCGGCATTACGGTCAAGACTCTCCGTCAGCCTTGAGACGCCATTCTCTTCTTTCTCGAAGAAGTCCCTGCTTTGGTCCAAGATGCGTTCGTATGCATTTAGACGCACAGCATCAACCCACCACTGACCACAGACTTCGAGTAGTAGACGGTATATGTATGTGCCGGTGGCATCAACCAAGGAAATGCCGAGAATCGCAAGAGCGTAGACGAGCTGCTTGCTCTTTGCACCCCCAGGAATGGCGTAGGTCTCCAGTAGCTTTGACAGCACGAAAGAGAATACTGGGGAGCTCACAGCGTGGATGGTCGCTCCGAGCCAGCCGAAGATTAGAACGACACGAGCTTGCCAGCTCAGATTCGGCCACAGAGTGCGGAAGATAACCTTGAGTTTCTTGTTGTTGTCCTCGATATCACTCTCCGGCTCGCCACCGCCCTCCAGTTTTGCGAGCGCATCTTCTGGACCGGTCAAAGGTATTTCTTCGATGTCCTGAAGTGGTCGTCTTTTTCTGGTCGCGCCAGAGACTGGCCGCCTGGCTTCGGCAGCGAACATGCCGGTCTGGTTGACCAGCTTCTCAAATGCTTGGGACCATCGCGCGCCACCAGGGGTGCTGCGATCCGAAGGCGTTGTCTGCGTTGGTGAAGGTGGGGAGCGTTTCTGGCCAATACCTGGCGTGTCCACGGGAGAGACGTTGCCTGCCAAGCGCATCCATGGAGACGCAAAGGCTGATGTCGGTCCTTTCTGATACGCTCGCATCATGGGCATTGGACTTCCTTCTTGGAACACATTTGGCAGCTTTGATTGCCTATTAATCTTGGTTTCAGTCCTGGTCAGCTCTGCGTCGAGAGGATCGAAGTATGAGCCAGATCGATCGTGGTAGATGGGGAGAGACTCCAATGAGTCCGTGTCCATGAGCGACTCTTCATTGGTAGATTGTCGGGCCACGAGAGGTGAATTTAACATCTTCTCTTCCTCGGAGAGGAAATCTTGGAATGGCGTGCCTTTCATCTTTTCCATGTGCTTACGATAACCTTCTTGTACGAGCCTGCTATTCTCCAGAAGGTAGATGTAATCGTCAGGTGTGATCTGGGAGATATCGTGGGTGATGATGATGGTAGTCTTGCCCTGACGCCAACGTCGGATCGCTTCCATGATCAGAGTTCTAGTGATATGGTCAAGCGCGCTTGTGGACTCGTCCAATATCAGCACTGGCGTGTCTCTAATCCTAGCCCTTGCTAGTGCCACCCGCTGACGCTGACCTCCAGACATATTGCCACCTTTAAAGCCTACCATTGTATCAAGCCCTTGAGGCATGTCATTGATCATGAGCTGCAACAGGGCGAATTGTACGGCTTCCAAGACCTCTTCGCTTTGCACTTCGCTGTAGTGCTCGCCTCGACCGAAGGCAATATTTCTGAACATGGTGTCATTGAACAGCAGGCTGGTCTGCTCGACCAATGTGACATTGGTGCGTAGCCATGCAGTATCTAATGACTCAAGGGGAAGGCCATCCACGAAGATCGTTTCTGGCGGTGATGTGTAGAAGCGCATCAGCAGTTGACTAATGGTGCTTTTGCCGGATCCAGACCTCCCAATGAGGAACGTGATCTCGCCACTGCGGATCTGTAAGTTGATGTCTTGGACAGCTAGAATGTCCTTTCGTGATGGATATGCAAATGTGAGGCCTCTGACCTCAATGTCGCCTTTGCATTGTACCGGTGAGAGTAAGCGATCCTTCTTTTCTGCCAAAGACTTGTCCTCCACGGAAGCCATGATTTTTCGCAGCGTGTGACCAGCAGTGCGACCTTTCTCGAGAACGATCATCTGAGGTAAGATACCTTGAATTGCCTGAAAAGCCCCAATTGCCGAGAAGAAAGTCGTGACCACGTCTCCAGAGTCGATATCTCCTTGACCGATCAGCACTCCGCCATAGTAGAAGCCTTGGACGAACATGGACACAGAAAGCATGACTACGAAAGCCATCTGAAGAGCGCTCGAATGCGCAACCCAGCCGTACCATCGCGCAGCCTTCGCAATGGCATCGAAGTACTTGTCGCGTTCTATTCCCTGACCATTGAAGCATTTCACGGTCTCTATTGCCGCGAAGGCGCTGGTAGAGTATTTCTGAGCTTCTGTGAGCTTCTCCTGCTGTTTGAGAAGATTCTTCTGCATGCCATTGCCTGCCCACATTGCGAGCGCCAGAATGACAGGTGATGAAGCGAGCGTTACGAGTGTGAGCTTCCATGACTTGACAAATGCTTGAACCAAGGAGAGTATTGCGGTCGACGCTAGTGCAAACATCGATCCCAGAGGCTGCGCACTTGCCAATTGAAGCTCACGTATCTGAGCTTGCATTCGTGGCAACTGTGCTCCGATACCGTTTTTTCGCATGTCGTACCATTCTACTTCCTTATCGAGAAGCCCATAGAATAGTCGATCGCGAGCACTCTTGGCCTGCAGCTCACCAAAAGCAAGCCAGCTCATGAACTCGAGAGAGTGCAGGATCCAACTTCCAGCAGCAATAATCGTGAGGTAAAGCACATATTTCGATTCACGGTCCATGAATTCCTTGTTCTCGAGAGTTCCCGTAGCGTAGCGCGTGAAGCCATCGAACAGCTCGCCGACAACCAGACTCTGTGCAGGACTGGCTGCGCCAGCTGCGACCGAGACAATGATTCCAAACGCCAAAAGAGGCACATTTCTCCTGGTCGTGAAGGCAAAAAGGGCTCGCCATGGTGCCGCTTCTTGCTGTTCGTAGGTGCTGGAGTCTGTCGCTACAGATCCTGTATTGCTCTCATTCGATGTGTTCCGGGAGTGTTTGCCATGCTTCTTCGACTTTTCCGCAGCCATTGACGCGAGCAATCGGCGAGGCCATTCGGTATCGTGGTGATCTAATCTGAAGAGCGGCACAGCTGCAGAAACAATTGAGGTGTCGAACTCTCGTCGCACGGACCATTCTAGAATTCGAGTGAAGTTGCATTTGGACTTCGTGAACAAGGGCTTCAAGATGGAGACCAAGAATGTTCCTTAGTATTGTTCTTCACCAGCGCCAAGCCCACTACCTTTTATCTACTTTCTCTGCAGCTGTGAGCCGAACATCTATTAACCAGTATACGGCATTCCTGGACTCAACACGATCAATACACAATGTGCCCTCCCTCTGTGAAGGTTTACATGGACGTGCTGCATATCGTTCGCGGCAGCTTTTGACGCCGGGCGAGAGTCATGAGCCGGTAAGTGATGTTGACGCAACACGACTTCCAGCGTGGCGTGGCGGCATGTGTGGTCCATATGCTGAAGCTGCAGTAGCTGACTTTCTGCAGGCAGCTAGTTACTTATTCGCCAACGGCTTTCTCAACGGCTTGAGGCACAGGCAAGAGCTTCGACAATTTGATCCCTCACCTCATGAAGAAGATTTTTCGGCTTTGGCTTTCTCGCAGATCCAATCGTTGAGGCCAGCTCGATTCCTGTTCGTAATCAGATGTCTTTCTAGCAATTAACGAACTCGATATTCTCACCTTGCAATCTCAATGGCGTAGAACTGCATGCGCACAGCTTTCATTTATCAGCATCAGAACATTTTTACTACGGTGCTCCAATGCTCACCGAAGATGCTTCCGGTCTCGCTGTACTCAGTAGCAGGATTTGCTCGCAGCATCGTGCCGAAGTTGTAGTCCTCAACCTTGTTCTCGTATGCGTTTATGAAGTTGCGCCACTTCTCTTTGCCCGCCTTACTCTTCATCTCGTCCTCGTTTATGGTCGCTTTCAGGTCGAAGTCTGGAAACTCGGCGTTGAAGTGCTCGAGGATTTCGTCGTCCATTTTGGTGAGTCGCAGCTTGGAGCCGGGCATCTTTTCAAGAATAGCCCAATAGGTAGACATGTGCTCAACGACTGGGCATGTATCAGATCGCTAACATTCAGCTACCATCTCCTTCTCCACGAACCTTTCACGGCGAACTGCTTCTCGATCTCCTCAAAGTTCTCTGTTTCGTCTGGGTTGATTGGCTGTCCATTTGGCCCGGTGAGCGACATTGTGGCGTAGGCAGTGGGCGAGTTCGACGTCGAGATGTGCGTGAAGTTCCAGTGATAGATGTTCTTGTAGGGAAAGTTCCGCAAGTGGATGTATCGCAAGGCTATTCGTATTCGTGTCAGCTAATAAATAATATTTTGGCTGTGACGTGCACCCACGAGCAGCCCCCACGTTCCATCGGCTTCGGCTTGGCGTGTAGTTTATAGATAAGTAGATCACTTCTGCCAGCCTCGCTGCTCAACCTCTTCTACGACATGGACACGACCATCGTTGTCACACTCCAGACACAGCCTATGGCCCACGACTGTGAGCAGTCCGACCTTTTCTCGCTCCGATAACATCAATGCCCCGTCACGCCTATGTCTGCTTCGTGCAGATCTCGAGCAAAACAACGCGACAGCACAGGATGTCACGGTCTCTCCAGGCCATTAAGAGAGGCGAAGGGCGAAAGAAAGAATTTTGCATTTTGAAGGCCTCGTCGGCCTTCTAGCATGCCATGATATCTACTCCGCTTCAGAGACGCGCTCAGGCAGTCCTGATCTGGCCTCTATCAGACCTGTGAGGGAGTCTTCGTACATCGACACAGAGTCTTGCATGGATAAGGAGGCATCGCCGAATATGTTCCCTTGCTCGGGCATGAGACTTGGGTGAGTAATTCGAGAGCTCTCTTTACGAAAGCAGTTCCCTTCTTTGAGCGGACCACATCATCACAGCTAGGCGACAATTCTCGAGTGGCAAATTTTGGAAGCCTTTGTCAGAACTCTTGGCCGGTCGTGGTATTCAAAACGACAATGGCCCAGGTCAACCTGCTTTGTCTTGGATCATCCCGAGGCCTTACCGTGATCGTGAACATGGCGATACCACAAGACACAGGATATATGTAATAATCATAGTAATGGTAGTACTCACAAGATATATTGGCCTCGTGTGTGTTCTCATTGCATCTGGCAGGGCTGCTAAAACAGCAGGCTGCGGCAAGGCTTTAGCCGGCGGCATCACAACGGGTGGCACAGGTCAAAGCAACAACGTCAGCATCACGAGCAATGGAATCAAGCGATCATATCTGCTTCACCTGCCCAAGGCATATTCCGCAAACTCTGTTCACGGGTTGATATTGTCGTTCCACGGCAGAGGCGAGAGCGGTGCGAAACAAGAGAAGGTCTCACGATTCTCGGTACCAACAGTCAATCCGCACATGATCGTAGCTTATCCAAATGGTATTAATAATCAATGGCAAGGAGATCCAGCGGCCACGACCGATGACATCGGCTTCACGATGGATATGATCAAACAGATCAGCAATTCATACTGTGTCGACGACGCGATGATTTATGCCACTGGCAAGAGCAATGGAGGAGGCTTTGCAGCAAACATTCTTGCTTGCGACCCGAATGCATCAAAAAGGATTGCAGCTTTCGGTGGCTTCGCTGGAGCATATTACGTGCAAGACGGGAAGCAAGTGAGTAGCTGCGACGGAGGCACATACCCGGTTGTATGTAAGCCAGGACGAAAGCCGATCCCGATCTTTGAAACTCACGGTTCCAAGGACGGCGTAATCCCTTATCCCGGAGGCGCGAGAAGGACAAAATGCTTGCCATCCGTGCCGCATTTCATGACTGAATGGTCTAAACGAAATGGTCTTGGTTCGACTAATGTCTCAACCACACTTGCTGGTGGTAAAGTGGTCAAGTACGAGTATGGCAGCAAGAATGGGCTGAACGGCATCAACACGCACTACTCGGTCTCTGGTCTCAGGCATCAGTGGCCTGATACTGTGGCCAATGGAGACGGATGCTGTTCGTATATCAACGCCTCTATGCTCTTCCTGGACTGGGCGAAGAGATGGACACTTTCAGCTACGCCAAGCACTGCAGTGTCCGTGAGCAGCAACTTGGGCTCCCCAATCAAGTCCACGTCGACAGCGGGCACCAAGACCACCATCGCCAGTGCTTCGCCCTCTAAATACCCCTCGCCTTCATGTCCCGGAGCAAATGGTACAGTGTGGAAGACTCCTGAAGGCACCAAGTTCAACATCTTGTGCGGCTTTGACACCACAGCATCCGTGTATGACGGACCGATCTACAATCTCAAGAGCTTTGGCAAGTGCATCAAAGCTTGCAAGGACGACACAGCATGTGAGCATGTGGTGTATACTGGAGCTTGCTACCTGAAGAAAGCAGTGAAAGGCCTTGCGAAGAAGAGCTCGAACGTGAATCGTGTTGCGATCAAAAGCGGCTGATCACAAGCTGATCATGTCTAGCGACTCTCCTTGTACTTGCAAATGCTACGCCCTCACGACTACAGTGCTATGATAATGACCCATCTTCTTCCCCAGCTTCTTCACAAATCCACCATCCGGTCCCTCCCTGCTCCTCTTTCCCAATACGTAATTAAGCAAAACTCTATACCGCCAAGCGCGTGGGATCACAACCATTCTTCAAGCAACAAAAAGCAGGAAGAGCATCTCTAATGACTCGTAATTGCGTATATCTCGGATGCAAGTAAACGACACAAGCGCATTCGCTTACGTGCATGAGATGTAAGCCGATGTGACTTCAGCAACGGATGCTGCGGTACGTGCTCCGAGAGGATGATGGTGATTGCGTTTTGACTCGTCGCGTCTTTTGCTTGGATTCGAAGGCGTTAAAGTCTCATCAACAAAGATCTGTACTTCCTTGGCTGAAGTTTGAACTGATGACTGAAGAAAAGGTCCAGCGCAAAATCCCTGCAAAGTGTTCAATTTCTCCGTTGGAGGCCATCTGCTGTATGCAAGACGTCTTGAAGCCCCCTTTTCCGAGGCGTGTGCGGGTATCAAGTCGTGGTGTATATGTATATGATAGCGTGCTGAAGTGCGTCGTAGATAGAGGTAGATGAAGAAGGTGAGTTTCCAGTTTCCATCACGAGTGCATCCTTTCACACAGTCAGCTCAGCTGCACTCCACAGAGATCTCGAAGCCAAACAGTGTTGCACATCAGATTTCTTTCCAAATTCCAGGCTGCCGGGCTCTGGAAGGCGATTGGACACCTTGATGGTTCCGCGCGTGAAGAGTCAAGACTGGTACCTGCATCATCATCAAGATTCATCTCCCGCCAAGCCAAGCGGAAAAAAAGCCCCCACGTGCATCAAAATCCCGTCGACGGCTTTGCTGTGGCGCCACACTTGCAGTGCTGGCCACGCTGGGAAAGTCTCGCGCTTCATGAGACATACGCTGTACTGCATACATGTATCTAGCACGCTCTGGAAACTCTTGCTGGATTGAGGAATACTTTCATTCGCAACAACAACGACAACAACATCAACTCTGGTGCAACAGAGACATGAGCGGGATGCATGATTCATTAGTGTTGCGCACCTTCTGCTGTGCTAGAAATGTCTCGGACCACCGGTTCACGAAAGGTGGGGTGTATCATCATCATGTGAAAAACCCACCGTGCTCTTTCTGCGCCTTCTGCAATGCCAGGAACGTGAACTCGTCGTGTCCTGGGATCACTTGTCCTCGCGTTGTTCTTTCCAGATGCTTGAGTCGCTGGGTCGATCTAAACCAAGCTGGATGATCACGAGCCAGCCACCCTTGTGGAATGCCATCGCGCCACTATTACGCCCTGTCATCAGTTTCACATAATAAAACACCCGTTACTAGGCGGATGAACGCACGTTCTCGATCACATGGCAGTGATCGGAAATGAATAGAAATGTGCCGCTCTCAGGCATATTAATCTGCATGCCAATGAGGCCATCGGTGTGGCCAGGCAGGTGATGGAGAGTGATGCCCTGACAGAAGTCCAGCGTTCTCTCATCAAACGTCTTCCAGTTGCTGCCACGTGTCAGTCCATGCAGAACCACTGCATGCAAACTAACCTACAGATCGAGCTTCATGTAGTGCTTAAGGTAGACACCAACATCCGCCCCAGTTGCTACCGACCAGAATGCACTCCTTAGTTCCAGATCATGCACCCATATCTCAATGTCGTTGCGATCGAGGAACAGGTCCAGGCCCCCAGCATGGTCAAGATGCAGATGACCAATGATGATCTTTTTCACATCTTCCAGTCTGTGGCCTGTCGCTTCGATGGCAGCGTCGAGCTCGTGGTGCGGTTCATACTTGACTCTTGTGAAAATGTCCGCCAGCTGGGCACCCCAAACGGTCGGATAGTCCTTTCCACACCCAGTCTCCCACAGAATGACTCCTTCTCTGTGTAACGTCAGAGAGTATCCCAAGGATTCAAGACAGACCTACATTGGATGCTCAATCAAGACACAATACATCGGCAGCTGTCGCCTCTTGTTCACAAAGGCCTGGTTTTCCGTGCTCTTGAGTGACGTATTGCCACCCCTCAGGACGAAACCCTCATCGGCTTCCAACCTTTGGGAATGGTGGTATGAGCATTATTCGAGTAGTATTTTTGTGCTCCTTTCCCTGCTACTTACCAGCCCACCTCCAGCACCCAGAACTTTGTGCCAACTGGGCACACATTTGAAACCGCTGCCGGCACGGCGCCGGCAGCGATCTGACTTTGAATGGCACTAGATGCCATCACGTCGGTGGTTCGATGTATGGGTTCAAGTCTGGATGTGACAGATTCCTGCAGCTCTCCCACAGCAAAGGTGTCTCTCGCACATTTCAATGCCTGCTGGCTTCATTTCTTCGCATCAATCCATGGTGGCTGCAGCTCACCATCGTCACACAGCATCATGCTCCAGTATGCCCCTCTCTGAAAAGGTGCGGGGATCAGGAATGTCTGTCAGGGGACCACGAACAGCATTGGTTCACAGGATGCGGGTGGCAGAAGCTCCTCTTCGGGCCTGAGGGATCCAGTAGATATCATAGCAAGACAGAGACTCACAAGAATGGCAACAGAGCACGCGACGAACGTGGCAGTGGCACAGAAGGTGGTGTCGCCTAGACGGCGTAGATCTCAGACGCCAAGAGCCCCCCCTGAAAAAGTCATCGCCGCCACGCCGCCACCGCCGCCAACCCATGCGCATGCATTGTATCGGAATCGGATAGGATAGGAAACGGCTCACGTGGGGGTTGCAGATGCAGAGCCGCCAACCTCATATTCTCTGCTCTGTTCCTTGTGCTGTCCGGAGCATCAACACAGCCCATCGATGCATCATCGGCGGCGCGCACTCCTCCACGGGCCATTCACAGCAGGTAGTGACTCGTGAGGCATGCGGGCCGACGTGGTTGCAAGCGGCGAGCGCGTAGTCGTACAAGTTAGGTGAGAGTTGCGGATCATGGTTGGTCTTGTGCTTCCTTCCCGTGTGCACTTCACAGGCATCCTCCACGCTTTCATCGCTGTTCTCCGCAGCGTGTGGAGTCTACTGTCTTGCCAATTGTCAATTGTGCGTGGGATGCTCGTCCAGAAGCATTTCCCTCACCTCACAGGCTCACAAGACGGCCGCTGACGTTTCTCCTCGCGAGGGTCACGCGTCCGTGGCCTCACTATATAGACCCACTGCCTTCGCCATGCCTTCAAGAAGGCCTGCTTGCCCGCGCCATACCATGCCCAGCACCTACTCCTCTTTGTATACATTGAGCGCCTCGCCACGCTATCTTCCGGCAGCAAGCAGTCAAAGGCCATGTCACCGCTGATTCTGGACAGCTACTCTCCATCTGTCCCGTCGCGGCGCAAGTCACGCCCACGATCCTTCAAGGTGACTTCGGCCAAGTATGAAGACATACGTAGGCTCGTCGACATCGAGTTCTTTGCTTTTGAGAATGAGAAGACAAACCACATCCTCTCCTACCGAGACTACAACCAGCCGGGACATTTCGAGCGAGCCATACGGTCATACCAGAGCGCAATGAGCAAGACGGAGAATCATAAGCGCAGAAGAAAGTCTATTTCTGCACGGAAGCCTGGGAGCAGACCGAGCACCGACTATGTGAGATTCCGCAAAGTCACCGATGCTGACTCTGGCCTCATCATTTCCTGGGCCAAGACCGAGGTCAAGACCTACAGCGAAGAGGAATTGGAGAGCCCGGCAGACATTGGGCATGAAGACGAAGCACCGATGAACCGGGATTGGTTCGCACTGAACGAGAGACTCCGGAGAGAGTACATGGGAACCACGAAACACTGCTGTAAGCTGCTGACTTGAGAATACGAGTGTGTGTGTGTGCTCCGCAACTAATTCACCAAGACATTGGCATGGTCGCAACACAGCCTACGTATCAACACCACGGCGCCGGAACGATGCTCCTCGAGGATATTCTAGCGGAAGCTGACGAAGCAGGCATCGAATGCTACCTCGAGGCCACCGACACGGCCAAGCCCTTGTACGAGAGACATGGTTTTGTGACGGTGAACGAATTGCGATTCGATCCTGCCGCTTATGGCATATACGGCTTCAACATTGAGCGACAGACGATCATGGTGCGAGGCGCGCTCGATAGTCGCGGCCAGAGAAGAGGCGTGCGGTCATGGGAGGAAGCTGTCGGCTCAACCCAGGCTGTGCAGGCACAGCTGTGATAAGCGACAGCTCGTCTTGGGCATGCTTTGCAAGGTAGAGCTGCAGCATGTGGAGTTGCACCACCTGCACGACTACAACACAATTTCCGGCTGTGAATTAATACCAAGGGGAGGCAATTTCTGCGAGCAATTATTGATGATGAGCATAGCAAGCATGTGATATCGAGACTGGATTGAAAAGGGAAAAAAAGGCGGCCATCTTCAATGCGATGCGAAAGCTAAAGTTATCGTTATTTAGGTCACGCGCAAATCTACCGCTTTCATCCAGCCCTCGCCACATCCCGGCGAAAGCAGCTTTTGACGATGACCACGGCATTTAAGTTATTGATCGAAGGCATGCACCGCCATCGATCGCATCGGCCGTGGTCTGGGCGTCATGCCTTGAACAAGCAGTAATTACTATTCTAGGTACCATGGTCCATGGTCTGCTACTACGCCAGCACTTCATCATGAGGCCACCCAACATCGGCCTGCGTCGAAAGCACCACTCTCCGATGCCATATACCGCGCACTTCGGCCGATCAATGGGCCATCATCTCCCTGATGCTCTTCTTATGCATCCTGGCAAGCCAGCTCCCGGCCAACACGCGCCTGATCCTCTTGCCACAGAAGATGAATATGAACACGCACACATTATTGGCAAACAAGACACCACAGAACACGCCTGCGATGATGACAGCATACCCATCTGTGGCCACCCAATCCAATAGTTTCTCCCCGAACCCAAAAGAGATTAGTTGCTTGCCAACGCACATGGCAATTAGCATTTCCGAGACGTTTGCGTTATAGGAGTCAACGGCATACGCGAGGGTGCCAGTGAAGAAGAAATCTGTGTCCAAAAAAGTTGTCAGTGCACGTGTCATGCCATAATTGGATCAAGAATGATACTAACATGCTCCCCAATTACACATGGCTACTCCAGCAAAGTAGCCAACCCAATGAAGTTGGTGCTCGGCAGTCATTCCATACACGATGAGGCCTGCAGGAGCCACAAACGCAGCTGGAAGCAGCACACCCAATCTCATCTCAGCTTCTCGAATATCATCGTTCCGTCGTGTGAGGTAGGCGGCCAAGCGATCGAAAGATGGAATCAGCGGGGCAGCGAGGAAGTAACCCAGGACACTGCCGACCGCGATCAGTCCGGAATTCTCCTGGCTCCAGCCGTACGGTGGAGCTGTGATTAGCATCGGGAACGTGTAATTGAACACCAGAGCTCCTAAGCCGATGAATATGCCATAAGTACACACGACCCAGACTACCGAAGGCACGAGGAAATACGTGAACGATCGCATGGCGGTCAGGAAGAATTGCTCGTCGTGGTTGATCGTCGACCACGGCTTTAGCGTCTCGACAAACGGCTTCCGTGGAGGTACAGGTACAACCATTGTCTCGTGCTCGATCTGTGTTGGGCCATCTTGTTTCTCGGGCTCTTTTTGGCCACTAAAAATCCTTCGCGAGGGTAACGTTGTATGGGCGGCGAGTGGACTGTCTCGCTTATACGAGGTCTCTTCGACGAACAGGAATGCCAGGATGAGCAAAGCTGCCGCAAACCCGATTTCAACGTAGAAGTACAGTCTCCAGGAGTTACCACCGGCAAGCATATAGCCTGCATACAAAGGCCCTGTGGAGCCAAGACAGAGACATATGGTATAGATGCCCAGCTTCGTTGCTCGCTCATGCACTACTAACGTTAGCCTCGTCAGCCAAGATAGGCAGCTTTGCGAGCACTCACGGAAGAAGATGTCATTCACCAGCTGCACAGGTAGTGCTTCGCAGACTCCACTAGCCAACGTATGAAACAGTCGAGCAGTCATCAGTCCGCCGTACGAATTCGCTCGGCTGCAGCCGATCAATCCAGCAAGGTATACGAGCATGCTCAGCAGCATCACCGGCCTTCTACCAAACTTCAAGTACATCGGCACAGTAACCAAGGTCCCGACTCCGTACAAGATATTCGGGTACGAGATCAGCCCGGAGGCCTTCGTCGGCGTGATGCCGAATTTCTCGGCATAGATCCCGATGTACACGGACGGACCGAGCAACGCCGTGTTGGAGAGGAAGGAGTATAGCGAGCAGATTATCAGGATCCATGTCTTCTTCCATGTCGGCCATTGCAGTGGATCGTTCGGGTCCGAGGCTGGTACGGGAAATAATGCCTGTCCGAATGCTGTGTCGTCTCCTTCGGCGGCTCGTAGGTTGACGGTGCCTGGTACATCGCCTTCTTTTGCGTGACTACGTGCAGAATTAGTCTAGGTTTTTCAGACCTCTTATATCGAAGACTCCAAAGGTCTGCAGTACATAGTACTTACCTTTGCACGAGATGCCTAGTACTTCTATGTGAAGCCATACTTCTACTTCCTCAGACTTGGCAAGCTAGTACTTATCACAGAAATTCTTTCTTCACGTCTACCTTTCGAACAATAATCTAGCTGCTTAAAAGACCTTTTGCAAGAGCCCAAGAGCCGAAGTCTTCTCAGCAATTTTGAGAAAAGCCTTTTATTCTATCCATGGACCTCGTGCCAACTATACACGGAAGAGATAGTAGAACTATGATACCATGTACGCGACCCCGCGTGCGTTCTGTGCCCCATGGGGTAACTAAAGCATACATGAAGAAATCCAGGTGCGTGACGAGTGACGACTTGCTGAAGGTCGGCAGTTGTTTTCCAGCGCCTTTGCCGCATCGCTTGGGGGTATGTAGTTCTAGAGTTCTAGCAGGGTTCGTGACTTCAGACGTCCAACTTGAACATTCTCATGATAAAATAATGAAGAAAGTCCGGTGCTCAAATGCTGTCTTGGTATCGGAAGACCTCCGCACTGCGCAGCCTGACCATATTCATCACAGTCCTTGAACTCAAGGATGTTCGAAGGCTGGCTGCAACTTGGGTGTGTGTTATTGGGAGATCGTCGCTTCCATCAAGCACCAACAAAAAACAGCAGGATTCTCGAACCTCAATCATACATACCCACACCCGGACTAACACAATAAAAGTATTCCATCCATCCTCCATCAATCCCATCCCTCCTCTACGCTCAACCCTCCCCTTCTTCCTAGCAGCACGAATCCCACACCTTCCCACTCGCGATTCGAACCTTTGAGAATCCAGCTTCCCTCATAACATCCGACTTATTTGCACCTTGACCATTCCTCGTCAAGATAGATCTAGCTTCGGGGGGAAAAAAAAAGAAAGCCAATCCCCTCCAGTCTCAATCTCAGCCGAGAATTTTCTCGAAAAGAAAAATTTCCATCCTCGTCCATACCATTGACGTGCCGAGTCTGTCTGGACTCTGGACAAGGAAAGACTTGAAAATTCCAGAGGATTTTTTGGCCCC
>LFZN01000068.1:125634-204002 GCA_001578235.1 Pseudocercospora eumusae
CATCATGGCCAAGAACTCCGAATATACAGATGACGTGGGACGGGCATTCCGTTGGCTTGCATCGGCATGTGTCCGATGTACTGTAGAGTTTTACAGATCCGGCTCGAATTTTGTCGTCGTGGGCTCATTCTCAGGGAGGCGGAGAGTCCAGTCCCGAGCTTCTTCGATTTCGATGCTGAAGGGTCATCGGCTCCGGTATGCTAGCAGATGGTGCTTCGATGCATGGAGCTAGAAATTGTCAATATAGATACATCATGAGAGCTATGGATAAGTGATTATGTTGTCAGCTATTCGTTCACGGTAACTGCATGCAGCGAGGACAAATGCAGTAAGAAGACATATACCACATGAGAGTTCTGCTTAGCGTTAGCACAATATGCCGTGGAACTGCGAGATTCATACAGAGGCAAGAAGTACGCACGGCAAAGTACGGGACCTTGGGTGGAGAGTTCTGCGTTTTTGGTGTTGGTTGACACGCTCTTGTGGCTTGGAATTTGCTTTTTATTTCTCTGCCTCTCACAGAAAGCTTGATGCATGGCCCGGAACGTCATGAAGTGAAAGAGCATAGGTAAAAACATCATGGGTATCTCTTTATCCAAGTCAGTCGCAAAAGAATAGTTGTACAGGCCTGTGAGCAATTAACAGGTTAAAAAGCTGCCCACTCCAGCCAGGACTTGACCAGTCCTCGCAATTCGCCTCGAGAGTCTGCGACTGTGATGCGCTCAATCTCGTCGTACGAAAGTCTTCCTGGTCCGCCACGTTCGTCTAGTTCCCGTTCCAGACTATCCAGTGCTGAAAGAAATCCTAGCCGCCGAATGCTGGGAGGAGGCGTCGTTGGTGGATTGCACTCAGCGGCGATTGCGGTCTCATCCGTACGATCAACTTTTAATCGAGTCTGTTCTTCTGAATCGGGTCGGTTCTGTGGAAATGTCGGATCGAAGGAATCGTCTGAGGCACCTTCTGACTCCGATGTTGAACTCTTCTCATCAGCTGTGCTCGAATCCCAAGTCTCCAAGGTCATGGATTGTGACGAGTTGCGGTCGGCATCATCTCGCATACTGTAACCAGTTGCGCTTAAAAGTTCATCCACTACAGGCCGTCGGGTCAGCAAATTTATCAGTGCAATGTGAAAACGCTCGGGCAACTCACATGAAGCACCTGAGATTTCTGCTTCCCGTCGCGTGAGTCCATCCCAGTCGGTCGGAACAGGCTGCGCACGGAACGGTTCATGAGCCGGGCGCTCTGGAAGCTGCGGCGGAGTTTTATTGTTACCACCATCATTGTGTAAATCCATTGCGGCGGCCATTGAAGGGTCTGTGGCAGCAGACGCTATGAGCTGTTCGCGGAAGCTTCGATCAGCTGCTGCCTGCGCATCAATTTGCTCCCTCCATCTGGCTCTCTCCTCTCGCGTGGACATGATCATCTCATCTTCTTCCTCTTTGACGCTGAATAGACGATCCAGAAGATCGTTGAAACCTTGCTCGACTACATGCCACAGCGCATCTTGCATATAGGCGACTTCCATCTCGTACTCATGGCCTGGAAATAGTCTAGGAACATCAAGGACCTGGCTCAGAGTGGCATCGCTGCTCGATGGATGGGCATCCGTGTTATTGCCGTTCTCGTAAGACGGTGTGGGCTCAGTCGTTGGCTCGGCCGGGCGATCTACTCCAGCTATCATGTCCTCAAAGCGCAGTAGCTGATTGCGTAGTCTCTCATGTACTGTAGGCACTACGGTTGTCGTGTATGGATCATCTTCATCCAACAAAGCTTTCGTGGTTAGTAAAGGTTGCATGTCGCCGTGTACATCGGGCTCTTTGCCCCGAGGTCGCCTTGTCTCGCCCGGTGGGATTTCTTCCTGGGTGAAGATGCTGCTGATAGGTTGGCTAGTTCGCAATGTTTCCATGCTCGACTGTGTCAACTCCATTTGCTGCGAATCAATCGAGTCGTTGATCAACTGCTTCTGAATAACGTACTTGGCATGCAGCAATCGTAGGAAGTCTTTTCGATCCACATAGCCATCACCGTCAACATCATAGCCCTGGAGCGTTCGACGCAGAGTCGCGTATCGTCTCGGCCCTCGTAGATAAGCCATGCCGCTTAGGAACTCATGGAAGCCGATGATTCCATTACTGTCTGTGTCGTAGAATGCGAACATCCTATCAAACATGGCATTTGTAGCAAATCCTCCAGGCCAGCGCTCAGATGTCAAAGCCTTGTTGAATGCCCTTCGGTCAATGGCAGCTCGCACTTTGCAGGGATCAGTCTCCCACGGCACGTTGGCGATAGTCAGAAACTGATCGTACAGGGCATCCATCTGAGGCTCCTCGAATTCATGCTCGCTACCGAGCCGCTTCCTCATTAGAGGATCCAGAGATGAATGCACTCGTCTTGAATCGCCAGGGTACCAGATTCTGTATTCTTTTGTGGGCTGCGAGAGAAGTGGCAAAGGAATTTTGATCTTTGCGAACACGTGAGTCTTCGGATGTGTTGTGTGGGTCTCACAAGAGGAGCACAGATCGTAGTCGGGACAATTCAGGCAATGCCAGCGAATACCAGTTATGGGATGAATGCCACAGTCTTCGCAATGTATCCCTCGATGCTCGTAGGCATTTCGTTTTGCGTTGTCTTCAGCAATGTAATACAGCAGCCCGCGGAGGCCTTGGCTGGGTTCTCGGTTCGCGGAACTTATCGCGTCCAGATCTTCAGTCTCCACAGGAGGAGAGTTTCTCGCGTCGGATTCCGAGCTAGAGCCAGAGCCAGAGCCAGTCTCTGGAGACCGAACAGGAGCTGCTAAAAGAAAATCGACTTCGTGGTCGATATGCTCGGGTGCCAGAGTATCTAGATTCATGACTCTTCGAACGTCCCATGCTGCGCGTAAGATGTCCTCTCGACTGCGTTGTCTTGTTTGCAAAGCAGACAGCAGATCTCTCAGGCCAAAGTGTTCTGCGATGGACCATGTCTCGGAGTCACGGCGGGCGTTCGCCAAGGCAAAGAGGACAGTGTGAAGCACCAGACACTGCACTTGGTGGCGCACATCCTCCGTTCCTGGGCCGAACATGGATGTGAAGTGGTTGCCGCTAGGGAGCTGCGTGGTGGCGAGATTGATGGCGAAAGCGTGCCCGTTCCTTGTGAGCGACACAGTTCCAAGCGGCGCATCTGCTGTAGGCGCAGAGCTTTCGAGTCTGTTGGGTCTCTCTCTGCGTGGCCGGTGTACGGCGTTGCTTCTGTGAAGGCTAGTTGCTGCTGGAGGTTGAGAGTATGTCGAGTAGAGAAGATAGATGCCATAAGCAGCCCCAATGCCTGCTATAGACAGCACGGCTGGGTGGTAACGTGACAATTGGGACTGCTGAGCCATGATCATGTTGTCAGGCTTCGAGGGATTGTGATGTTGCCGCGTGACTGCAACGTCGAGTCTCGAGTATGATGCTGCAAAGGTAAGGAGCTGGTGTTGGAGGAGGAGTTTGTGATTCGCGCCTGCCTGTTATACCTGCTGTGCCACACCATCGTGAAAGGCTTTGCACCTCACTTCGATGCCACTCCAAAGACACACGTTGGCAGTGCGCGTTGATAATATATATTGGTATGGAAGGTTGGGTTCACGTCACATATGCATGCAGGCTCATGCCAAATTTCGGTGGCACTTTTACTCTCTATGACGCGACTTTTGGCAAAAGCACATGCAGAACTATAGCGACGACGTTCATACATTGACCTCACTCAGCACAACATTGAAACAGCAGAATCAAACGCCGTGTCATCATCGTAGTATCCAATGAAGGTCTGCTATCCTGTACAACACGGAATCGCTCGCACGCCAAAACTTCGCTCACACCCAATGTCATCGCGTCTCTCGCATCTGCTTTATCCTGGCTATAAAACTTCTCGGATACCCGTCAACCTCATCATCGCCCGGTATCCCGCGTTCTCTGCATCGCGCCACAACTTTGTGGATGATTTGCTTGAGCAGATGTTCATCCATCAAAACCTGGTCCCCAATATTATCCGGGTACAAGAAGCTGTCGCTTTCGCTCAGGAGCTCTTTGACAGTGGGCCTCTTCTGAGGGTCTCGGTTGAGACAAGTTCGCAAAGTACTCTTCAAAGAGTATGGAATCATAGCCCCCCCGATTCCAGTCTCGGGGTATTCGATTATATGCTTCGGATTCGTGATTGCCACCACTCTGGGTATGGGATTTTGTATATGCGCAAACGGCGGCCGTCCATACGCCATTTGATAGAGGATGCATCCCAGACTCCATACATCAGAAGACTTGCCGATTCGGATGTCTTTCATCAGAGGTCGGCCATTCTCGTCCGTACCCGCGCCAGCATTGGCATCTGTTATACTTTCGGGTGACATATAATTTGGAGTTCCAACATTGAAATCTCGGTGTACATTGCACGTGTGGTCCGTGTCGATGGCGTTCGCAATGCCAAAGTCGATGAGCTTCAGCCGGCCTTGAACAAGGAGGAAATTCGCGGGCTTGAGATCTGAATGCACGATATCGTAGTCATGCACTGCTTGCACGCACTCGAGCATTTCTTTCCAGTGATATCGCGTGAAGACGCTGTCGAAGCGAGCGCCGGCTCCGTTGAGATGCAAAGCGAGAACTCGATTGAAGTCGGTGTCGCCTTTCTCCATGAGAACAGCCAGTTCTTGCTTCTCCTCGTTCATCTCCCAGTCGTAGAGCCGCACCACTCGCTCCACGTCTGTGAGTTTCTTCAAGAGGTCAATCTCACCCTTGAATCCGCGCACTGTGTTCTCATCGCAATTGCCAAGCTTCACACGCTTGAGAGCGAACGTCTTGTAATTTTCAGCCATGACGCAGTACACTCTGCAGGAGCCACCTTTGCCAATCTCTCCCATCTGCGTGAACAGCTTGCCTTTGACGACAATGTGCTGTCGCTTCTTTCGCGATTTCGTGGTCGTCGCTCCGGCAGTCGCAGTGGCCGCGTCCAGAACGCTCATCTTTGGCGGTGGTGCCGGGGCAGGCCGATGAGGTGTGTTGCCACTGATAGCACCAAGTGCTTTTCGTTGCTCCTGACCCGGTACAGGAACGGGTGTCTCGTCAATCAGTCGTCGACCAGCTTTCTCGTCATCGGACATCATCGAGACTGATGGCTTGCCCAGATACTTGAAATCTTGATCTTTATTACGCTTGAAGGTGGGTGGAGGCACATTCTCCTGATCATCTCCAGCGTCTGCGTGCACATTGGATGCAACATATCTATACGTGCCTCGACTAAGTGCAGGTCGATGCGCAGGCTTCTGGTCCAGAGTGGCTTGCGATTGAGAGTGGTCCGCACTTTGGTACCTTTGATGCTCTTGTTGCATCATGTTCATTTGCTGTATACTAGGCCGCCTTGACGCCTGACGACGCTCTACGCTCGGTTGTCTGCTTCGGGAGGCCTCGCGACTGGTCTGACGAGAAGGAGGCCGGGAATCATGGCCGACCTGGCTTCTTGAAAAATGACCATTCGCTTGCCTGGACGCCGGTCGTGAGTCCTGAGAGGCGTAATTTCTGGCTGCAAAATCATGCACAGATACAGGCTCCACAGATGTCGCACGAGTATTCACACTTCCACTTCGACTTCGTGCGCCATCCAGCTGCGAAAGACTCCTTTCCTGGGGCGTGTAACTGGAAGCACTCTGCTGTGATGAGGAGCCGTGCGGCGCGTCGTCGTTGGCATGAAAATTTTCCTCGCTGTCTTGCCGCTTAAAGCCTCTTCTGACAGGTCCATTGCGAAGAAATGATCCAGGCACGCCGGGTGGCCGCTTGACACGCTGCGAGCCTGGTGCAACTGCTGGTTCTGCGGAAGTATTACGTGTCCTAGTCGTGTTGCCATATCTAGAAGCTGTCTCTGGAGGCTGTTGCGCTGAAGTGCTGCGAGATAAATCTGTTCCATGGTTTGGCCGCTCATTCGTGCTAGGTGCTGCTGCTCGTGAGCCAGCACGGGAATTGGGTCTGCTGATAGATGAACCAAGATTCGGCTGATCGTCCTGCGACTGGGATGCATTACTGGCGGCTCTCGATCGAGATCGAGTGACGACTCTGATCGCACGAGGCTGCGCTGGTGTAATTACTTCCTGCTTAAGTTGCGTTTCTGGGGTGGGTTCTCTTTTTGCGCCGCGCTGGGGATATGGTCCGGCAATGCTGATTGAGCGCTTGGTCGCAGAAGAGCCTTTTGCGCCGAGATGTACTACTCGTGGTGGTGTGTTTCCTGGAGGGCTGCGCCGGAGGACCTTCAGGCCTGGAGCTCTACTAGGTGTATCCAATCCTGCGGTTCCTGCGCTGGTTGATCTATTGAAACGTGGTGCATCCTGCACCTGCACCTGCTCCTGCTTTGGCGGAGACGCTATGCCCGCCTCTGCCAGTAAGGCTTGCGTCGCCTTGGAGAACTTGAGCTGAGGCGGCGGCTCGCCATCGGTATCGCTGTCGTCGTCGATGCCAATGCGCTGCATCATAGGCGCGTGGGCGGAGAAGCCATTGGGCGCAAATGCAGACAAGGGCGAATGGCGACGCGCGCGGCCAGGATGAGCGACTGCGGCCATGAAGCGGTGGGCGGTGCGTATTACTCGGTTCGTCTTCGAATGGGTATTATCGGTATGGTCGTGTTGTTCTGGTGGCTCAAGATGTCCGTCCCGGGTCAGTAGTGAGTGGTACTCGTGTCCATGTCGTGCCGTTAAGTATACTGAGGTATCTCGCGAGCCTTTGAGCGACGCAATCGCTACATGCGATCAGGATGCTGGCCGTACCAAAGTATGGGAGTAGTGGAAGTGTGATAGACTGCAAGAGGAGGACGATTTGCAGCGCGTAGTCGCGGATTTGCCGAGTTGCGCAGGGCAACCACAACAAGACGAACCTTGGCGCCGACACCAAAACGAGACACTCAATCTTGAGATACAATCATTAAGTAATACAACAACTCCAACTGTGATGAGACATGTAGATATTGACGATGCCTCCGCGCCGGCACCAGTCAACAGTGCTCGAGCCGCAAGGCAAATCAAATGCTTGCGCACTTCCATCAGGGTGAGGAGTGGCTCCTCCACACCATAATAGCGATAGCACGCAGACGAACATGTTCGAAACATTTCACGCTTCAATACAAGGCCTCCTCTGCATCGATAAACAGTACAGCAATCACGCAGGAGTCTTTACACCCAAGCCCCCGAAACGATACAACAGCATATCGAAATTTCAGTCAATAGCACATCCTAAGCTCGAGGTTGCGTATGTCGACAGTCTCCCGTTCAACCACCGGGCGCTGTATTTCCAGCATCCTAGCGAAGAGTACGAAGTGTTTCAGATGATGGGCGGACCAGGGACATACCGATACGAGACAAGAATGAGAACCCGAAGTTCTCAAAAATTCGCATCGAGACAGTCGACATAGGTTGTATCTCTTCAACGAAGTATGACAAGTTCAAGACACTTGCAGGGGACACGAACATTGGCAGTGGCAAGTGGTACTGTCAGTGTTGGGTGCTTGAATGAACTTATAGAATCTCTAGAGGAAGAAGGCGTCGCCGAAATCCCCCAGGAGGATCTGGACAAGCTTCACAAGACGATCATCATACGAAAGCACGATAAGCCAAATCATAGCGATGTGGCAGCTCTGACTACACGATACTCCGCGATGTCTAGGTCGGTGAGACAGCTAAGCCCCAAGACCATCTTCAAGAGGTGGAGGATGGCGACATATTGAGTGATGATACTGAAACAGGTCTTGCGGCTCTGAGCAGTGTATGTCTCACAGCTCATCGGCCGCACTAAGCAGATAGATAGCAGTATATGAATGGGAGAAATGGAGATCACAAAGGCAAGTACAATTTCGATATCTCCTTCTGCTTTTCAGTGCCCGATTTCATGATATCACTCCCAGACGAGAACAACCATGACCCTCCAAGATCCATTTGCCATAGCTGGCGTCATCGTGTTCTGCGTCTTATCAGTTCTGGCCCTAATCCTTCTATTCTGCGTTGCAAGACGAGCAGGCCCCGCGGAGCACACGAAACAGCGAAAAGCCAGCGCAATGCTCAACGTGATCAGGAAAGTTGGAGACTTCTTTACGCCACCGAACATGTTCTCTCGCAATTACCAGCAAGTGCCTCGGGATGGTCGAGCATCAACAGAAATGCAGCCAATGCCAGCGGCCACAACCACGGGTCCACACGCCGCAAGAGAGCAGACTGCGTATCAGCCGCTGAACACGCTCGACTCACTACCGCCCCGACCCCAAAGACCTGCGTCTCAAACCCAGACACCTCAAGCCGGATTTGATCCTGATGACAACATACAACTACCACAGTCCTCAGCCTATCCACCCATGCCGATGCCAGAACAGCGCGGAGGCCGACGATCTTCGAATCATGCAAAGCCACCTTCTAAGCGGCGATCACAGCAGCGTCGCAATCATCATGGCAATAGAGCAACATATCCACAAGCCTCAGCACAACGTCCACCTCCAGAAATTCAGATCGCAGGGCAAGAGCATCCAGCGATCCTTCGTCCTGGAGGCGGCGTAGGAATTAAAGCCACCAACACCAGACCACAAGGTGATTTGCCAAGACGAGCCTCAAGAGAAGAGACACCGATTCCTGCTGGCCCATCACCACCAAGTCCAGTCCGTGAATCTCGCAGCCCACTGCAATCTCCCTTGCCGCCTCTATCAGCAGCACCGCAACCTCCTTCCCAGGACCCATCGGCTATGCCTGGTCCTTCTCGACGACCCGCTATACCACGACATCAACGACTTCCGTCAAGTCCTACATTGGGCTCATTTACTTGGGAAGGAAGACCACGAAGTGAAGAAACGTGGTTCAATGACAATGACAATGACGAGGAAGATGCGGATCTGGCTAGGGCTATAGCGTTGTCTCTTGCTGATCAAGTACATGCATCTCGATGAAAGTGTGGGAGAAGTTGTGGCGAGTAGTCTCGTCTGTGGCGCCGCTGGCTTACGGGAGGCTGATGCGGTTCGTTGTGCAGACTTGTCTACGTTTTAGCAGGGTACTCAAGGGTCCAGTGCTTTACGGAGAAATGTGTGATTTTTGAGTAAATGTGTAGTTTGCTGTTTACTGGTTGGCCAAATTATGAGAAAGGAAGAAAGGATTCATATCAAGTCGCTTCTTGTACAGACAGGGCAAGTATCCGTTGTCCAAGGTTCACACGTGGGTGGCATGCCTGTCTCTGCTGATCGCGTGTCTTTGCTGTTGGTTCGCTGTTCGCCAGTTTTATTTAACCTCTAGGGAATCCCTCATGAAGAAATGTAGATCGCAAGCATCGATCCAATCTACATCACAAGTTGCCACGTTCTTCTTCAATCGCTTCTCTCAAATGTCGCTCAATCACGGACGCAGATGTTTCCATGTTCCTGCCTGATCACGAGAGCATGGCGAGAAATCCAAGAGCCATTGGTCAGGCTTGCGGCAAGCATGCAGCCGATTCCATCATCCATCATACATCCTTGGTTGCGGAACGGGAGGCAGGGAAGAATTTTGAGAGGGTCCTAGTCGTGGAAGAATTCTCCGAGGTTCGACTTGCAATGGAAGGGATCGTACTCTACTAGACAGTGGTAAAACGACCGCCTTCAAGACTGAATTGACGATGAGGTTGCCACTCAGAACTCCGCGTCGTCGTGCTCGTCCGTGATCCGGATACACTTCGGCTTAAGAAACTTCATGAGGTCGTCGAACTATTTCCGTGGTCGGAAATAGTAAAACCTACGGTATGCGTTGTCGTACGCCGTGGTGAGCCGGTGCTCTGGACGGCAGTTAACTACCTTTGCAGTTAAGAAGATGACTACTCACCGCAACCGGCGCCGATCTTAAGAGTGCTATACAAGGATGGGCGAGATGCACGAGACCAAGGTCGCTTGAAAGACTAAAGCTGGTGAAGTTTCAACACCAAAAGAGTCGACCCTTGCGCTTGATCTCGTTCCAGAAGTGGCATCGCAAGGAGCGCCCTTGCAGTCTGCCCCAGCCAAGCGGCTTCTCTTGCGAAAGCTGACTCAGATCTTCTGCCCTTCGATCTGGCGAGTCGAGTTTTGAGTGAGAGACGTAGAGACTCGAGAGCACTGGGTCATCAGTAAGCACTTCCAAGGCATTCCACGATTATCTTTGCGCTACGCTTCCTCGTCCTTGCCGCGTGGCACAAGCAATGCAGCACAGAATAATATCGGCGGCGCGACGGCATCAGCTCTCGCACCAGCTGCAGGAGTCTGTTTCTGGCGTGAGGCTGTGATGAGCCCATTGCGTGAGCGAGCCGGATCGGAGGCCGAAAAGGGCCGGAAGTATGGAAGTAGGCGCATTGTGAACCTTGAGCCTCTGGATAGTGGCATAGTGGGTAGGTTTGTTGGAGTCCTAGTCGTCGCGGAAGGCCTGGCGAAGGCTATTCGAGCGCTCGGTAGTGCTGCTGGTCTTACTCACAGTGCCTCAGGCGTGGCTGGCGGTGTGTACAGGGTGGCGTCCGGGGCGGACGCGAGTGTAGCAGTGATGATGCGGCTGGCAGACTCAGTGTGATATCAGCAACGAATCCGCCGCGGCCACGGTTCTGCTGTTTTGCGTGTCTGTCGGGCAGAGAACTAGAATACGAAGCGGAAAACATGATGATAGCTCCACTCCCATCTCGGGCGCCACCGTCGGCTCCGCTTAGCAGCGACTTTCATCACCGAGACGCGAAGCGTAATGGGGTGCTACTTGGCAGCGCACCTTTGCCGGCACGTGTGCAGAACCAGCAGAGCCGACCTCTGCAGTTGTTATGCGACGAGTGGGATGACGATAGTTCGGCCTCCTCCAGAACTACCGACCAAGCAGCCCCGCCGCCCTCTTCCGTGAACAGCACTCCAAGCAGGACTCAGTACTCTTGGAAGCCGATCGCGCGATCATGGCGACTGGATCTTAGTAGCGACAGCAGCCCGTCCCTCAGCGCGCTCAAGATGGAGAATGTGCATGGTGTGGACGTGAGTTGGCTGCATAACCCGAAAACGCCGAGAGGTATGCGAGATGTCCACCGTGACAGTGTGGTATAGACATGTTCATTGAAGCACGTGTAGCCCAAGAACATCGCAAGACGCCCTCGACCTCGACCTCCACCTCGACGACACCGACACCGACGCCGACGTCGACGCCCCGCGATCTGAAGCGGCCTCAAAGTAGTTGGAACGGATACAATGATGGACAGAAGAAACAATCCTCATCGCCCCTGCCCAGTCCACAGCAAGTGCACGATGGCAGTCGCACGTCCTGTTTCCCAGGACCCGTGACGCCACCAGCCTTATCTGGACCAGTATCGGACACAACGACAGCCCTTCCAAGCACGCCGACGCCAAGCAGTAATAATGGCTTTGCGAAAGGACACTCGAAACGACCGGGTCTGTTAAATCGAAGCAGTCACGAGAAACTGAGTAGCGATGGAAAGAGTGGCCCTCGGCGTTCATCATGGATCTCAAATATCAGCAGCAAGTTCTCCTCCAGCACATCGCCGCCTGAACGTCCTGGACCTGTGCCGACGCTACCTTCGCAAGCCCAAGTAAATGGAGCGTCTTCTGGTGTAAATGGCGAATCTGCCGAGCCATACGTTCCATCCGCGCCCAAGTCTTCATCGTCATCCTTCTTCTCTAACTTGACCCGAAAGATATCTGCCAATTCTCAGGTGGGAAGTATCCCGAAAGTGCAAGGCAAGGGAGGCGTGTGTGAGCGGAGAGTTCTCAATGTGGACCCAAATCGCGAAAGATGTCTTGTGCCGGAAATGGATCCTGCTAGACTCAGAAAAGTCTCCTTCTGCGTGGATGTCGAAATTGCAGGAGGACCAAAGTACAAGGACGAAGAAGAGGACGACGAAGAGAAGAAGCAGAGGAGGAAGAATGCGAGGTTGAAGGAGAGGGCTGAGGGCGAAGCACTGAAACATCCCGAAGCACTGAAAGAAGAGAAGGATGAAGAAGGCGAAGCCAAAAGCGAGACCAAGCGGAAACCGGTCCCTATCCCGAAAGACAGCAAAAATGGCAGTAGCGAATCTTTTGACGACGAGACTGCCGCAAGCGTAAGTCCACCAGTTGGCAGTCTGGATGAGCAAGGCGGCACCAGCAGGAAAAAGGAAAAGAAGAAGCGATCTGAAGAGGAGCGAAAGGAGCGAAAGGAGAAACGCAGAAGGCGTGCCGAAGAGAATGGCTCGATACCTGTTGAACTATCCATGGATGCCGACAATAATCTCGATACGGACACTTTTCCATCCTCCGTACCTGCCAGGAAACCTCTGCCTACGACTGGCTCTGCAAACCCAGCAGCCGACAGCGCTTCGAAACGCGATAGACCTACGACCGATCCAGTACGCATCTACCGGAGATGTTGTCAGCTGAGAGAAACTCCGATCCTGAAGCGCATCACCGAGCAATTGATGTCTCCAACCTGCTGCGTTCCGCTAGAACCTGGAGTCGTGCACTGCCTAGACCTGACAGGCTCTCGCCTGCAGTTGGCAGACATGATCACTCTCGGGGATTGGCTTGCTGTGGTACCTGTCAAAAAACTTCTTCTTGAGGATGCCGATCTTAGCGACGAGGGCCTCCGCTGCATTCTGGCTGGTTTGCTTGCAGCCACGCAACCACGACCTACGAAGCGCAAGCACTCCGAACCCAGACATCGTGAGACAGAACAATTCAGGCCTCACCAGGAGCGAAGTGGCGTCATTGAGAAGCTTCATCTCAAGAATAATCCGCGCATCACACGCACTGGATGGAAGCACATCAGCTTGTTTCTTTACATGTGTCGATCGATTAAAGCCATCGACCTGTCGATGATTCAATTTCCTAACACGATGCCGGCGAGTACACACGCGACGCCCATTAAGAGTCCGCAGAACGCACCTCCTGCACCTGGGAACGATCTTGATGCCGCTGACGTTCTCTATAAGTGTATTAGCCAGAGACTCGGTGGCAACAAGCTTGAAGAATTGATCATGTCCGAGTGCGGATTAACAGCACCTCAGATTAGAAAGATTGTTGATGGCGCCATCATGTCTGGCATCAACAGACTTGGGTTTGGAGGCAACAACCTGGACGACGAGGGTCTTGACCATATCCTACACTATCTGCGGTCTGGTGTCTGCGGCGGACTGGATCTCGGCGGCAATGATCTTCGAGGAAAGCTTGGTCGTATTGCAGAAGCTCTGGAGGACAGACCCGGTACATCATGTTGGGGTCTCAGCTTTGCTGGCTGTAATCTTGACACAACCTCTGTGAAGCCGCTATTCTCGGCTTTGGCGCGCTTACCAAACTTCAGATTTGTCGATTTCAGCCACAACCCAGACCTTTGCGGGCAGGACAATGGCACAATCTCCCTCCTCCGGCGCTACATTGGTCGGATGAAGTACTTGAAGCGCATTCATCTTGCCGATGTTGGCATGAGCTCGAAACAAGCCATTGCTCTTGCTGATGTGCTGCCTGAAGGTCCTGCCCTAGCTCACGTCAATATCCTGGAGAACGCACAACTGACAGCGCTTGCTGCGGCCAAAGACGAAGAAAGCCAAGAAGAGGCATGTGCACTCTATGCCAGCTTCATGGCCGCCGTCCGAGTCTCCAACACCTTGATCTGTATCGACATAGATGTGAGTGAAAGCATCCTTTTGTTACCTTTGATGCACAGACTAACGTTTGCCAGGTACCGAGCGCAGACAACAGCGAAGTTGTCAAAGCACTTGCTAAGCAAGTTGTCGCTTACTCGCTTCGAAATATGGAACGCTTCGCTATCGCCGAGGCCACTGGCGATCCGTCACTTGCTACCGCAAACGCAGCTGCTTCACTAGCACAGCGTCATGGCGGAGAAAAGGAGGTCAAGGAGATCGCGGTCCCAGACGTGCTGTATCATCTGGTGGGTCATGTCGAAGGCAGTAGCGAAAACCACGAAAACGATGCACCAGCTCCAGATGGAGACTACATCGTTGGTGGCACTGGCGTTGTAAAAGCGCTTCAATATGTGCTTGGCGAGAAAGCAGACGATTTGCGCCGGAGTAGTATTCCGGGCTCTCCAATCGCAGGTATCAGGACTCCTCGAGATCGGCCAAGCTCATCTGCTGGCTTCCAAGAAGAACAGCGTGGCAAAGCGAAGAAAATGTCCAAGAATCTACTGGAGAGCGCAAGGAAGATCCGGACACGACTTCAGCCCGCCTTGGTGAAGGAAGCAACGCAGGGTGGAGACGAGATGGCATATCGACGACTAGTATTCCTGGACCAGACTTTGCAGAGCATGATCTCTCGTTTCGAAGAAGAATACCCCGAAACTCGCATCACATCCGGATCGCCCAAAGCGCCATCCACCACATCCTCGACCGAGCCCGCTCCTCTCTCCCTGGACACCAGTGCTGTGCTCAAGCACTCCGACGATGATGAAGATCTTGACGAGGAGGACCACAGATTCCGTCCTGCTGTATCACGACACAACAGCGACGTGTCTCTCGCTTCACGCGCTCTTGGCATGGAAGAAGGCCACCTCCATCGTCTGGGCCAGCGCATGCGTCGCGAAGTTGTGGACTCGCCATCCGTGGACGCTGTGAAGACTCCTTGGACAACAGAAGAAGAGGTGGCCCGTCTCAAGCAGCTACAAGACAGAATCGAGAGCATATCTGGGCCAGAGCTCAAGAGTCTTGTTGAGCACGATGGCTGGGACTCTGCACTGAGGAAAATTGGAATGAATCTGAACGATTTGCGACAACTGCAGGAACAAGATCCGCAAGCATGGGAGGAGTTCTTGGACTCGCAGATGAAGGCGCGCATGAACGTCGCGCAGGAGAGACCGACTCCGTGAAGGGGGAGCAGCAGACCTGACTGACAGATGATGGGATTGCATTTGCATTGCACCCGCATATGCACATGAAGAAAAATGTGCTCATACCATTTTTTTGTATTTTCTATTGTATTTTCCTCTCTCGGAATTAGCGAGCGAGCGGCGATGGATCGGCTTGGGACAATGTTTTTTGGTCCTGTCGTTACCAAAGAGATTTTCTGCGAAAGCATGTGCAGAACACGTGCGACGGCGCAAGCTGTGGATGTATATTGCAATGCAATGAAATGCTCTAGTCTCACTTTCACTACGTGTCAAGGACAAGAGCGTGAGATGAAGAATGGAAGGGGAGGAAGAACAATAAGTGAGGATCACGGAAAGCTTTTGGTATCATTTCACATTCGCGGTCCACCACAGATCATAGGGACCTGGGACGGGTATCCGATCGCACCGTAGCTCAACGCCGTCCATGCTGCTGCTGACACGCAGGATACACAATACGCCTTTCCGTAAACTCATGTCGATTCGAAAATTGCTCGTTGCCGCCGCCAAGTGCCTACAACTCCTGAGCAAGAGCCTGGATCTTCTGGGAGACACGCTCGCGACGTTGCTCGCGGGTGAGCTTCTTGTCCATGTGCTTCTTGGACTCGGCCTTCCACTCCTCCTTGCTCTTCTTGCCCTTGCCTTCATCCTCGTCCTTCTTCCATGGGTCCTCGCGGATCTGCTTGTGGGCGTCGGCGTAGAGCTCCTCGAGCCCGTCGGCCTCAATCTCGTCATCGATGTAGCCCTTGAACTGAGACTGGTAGCGCTCCTCATCGTCGTCGGCGAGAGTCTCCATGTACTCAGCGACGTGACCGCCGAAAATGTACTTGCGGAGCGTCTCGGCGTCGAGCTCCTTGGTCTCGATGTCGTAACCTGGGAAGCGCTTCTCGCTGTGTGGGACGTAGAGACCACCGTCGGAGGCGCCCTTCATGGCACCAAAGACACGGGCACCGGTGGAAGTGCGGGTAAGACCGACGTCGAGGAAGACCTTGAATGGGCGGCGGGTCTCGCCGTCAACCTCCTCTGGCTCGGTGAGGCCGAACTCTCCATCTGGCTCCTCCACACCAGTGAAGGTGTCGTCGAGCTCGAGCTTGTTGAGGGCACGGCGGGCGATGAGGAGACCGACGCAGTAGGCAGCGGCCCAGTTGGTGAGGCCGTGGGTGATGCCGTAGCGCTTGAGCTCGTGGCCGTAGGCTGCGACGAAGACCTTGTCGCCGGTGAGCTCCGAGGAGACGATCTGGGCGATGATGTCCTTGTTGGTGAAGCGGACTACCAGGCGGTACTTGGGTGCATTGTACTTGTTCTTGGCCTGGGAGATCAAGCGCTTGCGGGCGTAGTAGTCGGTCTTGCCGGATTGGCGGCGCTTGTACTTCGTCTGGTAGCGACTGAGGGAGACATTGTTAGCATTCAGCGTTAATGGGGAAGAATGTCGTACTCACCTGAAGTAGGCGTTGTTCTTGACCAACTTGGTCTGCACACACGTCCACGGTCAGCAATTTGCGCTTCAGATCCCCAGCTCCGAAGCAACTTGCGTCGACCTCTCAGCCTGCCGAAACCCCATTGAAGGGCTCGGCAATGACTGTATTAGGGAGACAACTTACGAAAGGCATCTTGTCGTTGGGTGACTCTGTTGTTCGAGCGTGACGAGAAGAGTCGAAGCTGGAAGCAAGCTCAAATTTGGAGGTGGAAAATTGCCAAGACTTGTGCACCTGCCCTCACTAACTTCGCGCTCAGCATCTTAAAGAACATTGGAACCCCGTTCAGACTACGACCCGTCACTGGACGACTCAGGACTGATGGCTTGATCTGCGGCATCGACTATCCTGCTGCGATCAGGACAGAAAGCTTTGGCGAGCGACCTGACGACCATGGCCATCACCAGAAGGCAAAGTCATTCACATCTATGCGTAGTATACCCCCAGTACTCTCGGACAATCGACTCGAGGTTGCCTTCCGAGCTGTACAATAATAATGGCACTGTCCAGGTTGAGTCCACAGCTCAAGTATTAGGACAACATGACTTCTTCAAGCTCGATCCAGGTGTAAATGATACAGCTTGCGACTCGTGATTAGACGTACGGCATTTCACTGAACATGTTGGAAGGTTCGCATGCCATTTGTCATGACTTACGTGTGTAAGTAGTGATTTGACGCTGTCAACCCGAACGGCAACGCATCGATTCTAGTATTAATGAATGCCGTGAGGCCTCGAGAAGGAGACTTCTTTCCTGCTCACACGCCCTACCACACTGTGATTTCCGGTACATTCGCCGATGGCTCTGCCTTCAGCTAGGAATTGATTCTTCCGAGGCCGTCATCGTATAACGTGTTGATAATAGCATGTCGGTCGATTTTCTTGGAGGACAAGGCGACGTGAGCTTCGACACCACCAGCACCTTACACCCTGAGCTTGAATACTACCTGCGCATTGAATCCCCTGGTTCTGGCGTTCGGGGATCTCTAAGCATGACATGGCCTCGTGTGCCTCCTCACTTCGCATGTGATCTGGACGATGAACTGCTCGTTCATAGCCATGGCATTGCTTGGTCTAATGCTATTACCGACTCAGACGCCAATCTCGAGCTGAGCGTCGGTAATGAAAAGCTGTCATGGTCGGATACCGTATATCACGACCGAGTCTGGGCCACAGCTTACATCTCTCCCGAAAATCAACAGTCATTCTATTGGGGACGCGGGAGGCTGGGAGATCGATGCAATGTCATCTGGTCCAGCGTGAGGGAGCAAGATGGTAAGATGACGAATTCGGGGTCCGTGGCCGCTGATGGAGAAATTCATTCGGCGGGCTGTGAGTGCGAAGCTGTTCAAGTCAAGGCTTGGGCAGAAGAGGGAAAGCAAAGTCCTTCGCCACCCATGCCAAAAACGCCGGTGCCAGTGAGGATTGCGATCACGGCTGATCTGGGAGAAGAGAACGGAGAGCTCTGTCTACCGGTATTTCGGAAATGGACAGCTGGGAAGCAGTCTTTCAATCGACGGCGGTGGAGAGACGTTGGAAGAACATGCTGGGTGGGAGATAGCTCAATTGCCGCAAGCATGATAATAAGCGAGCAGTCTGATGAGGCGCTGTCTGAGAAGATAAATTGCTCCAATATTTCCCCAGACTCCATAATGGCCTACCATCTCGTACGAGCAGGGCCTTGCATCTAGCCGACCCAGCAGATGTCTCAACACCCGCAGCTTGCTTCAGTCTCCATCTCCTCATCCGGTCCCTATTACTCCCATATCGCTTCGCTTCGACATTTCCTAGCCAAGCTCCGCAGGTACTATATCGCAGTGTAGGCTAGCAGGCGCATGTCGTTGTAGCGCAGAACTACTGGTTCTACCGAACAATCGCTTACCTGCATCTGGTTGTATTCAGCATGTTCATCTGGCACGGCTCTGTTGGACTCGCTGGTCTGCATATCGCTTATGCCAGAGCTGTAATGTTTGGTGCTCATGCACAAGCGCGGGTGATCTGGGTTGGTTGCGAAGATGCTCGGCACTCTGAGCACGAAGTCGTCATTGGAGTCCAATCTCGGGTTGCCAGCACACGTCTTTTCACCGATGTTGGTTACTTCACCGGTCCATGCTATAAGTGTTCGACATGTCCAAGAAACTTCGAGCGTTGGCGGATAAACAGCAGAGTGACCAGGGTGTGTGTGCAAGGATATAGGGCGCGGGTAAGCGGTTGGGGCTGACAATGGCATAGCGGCTCATGCAAGCGTGGGTTGCTCATGCGCGGTGACGGAGCGACTTTTCACCCCATGACCGTGCAATAATGAAGTCCAAATGAGCGCTGGCAGCAACGTCCATTAAGAGGGCAAGGAAGACTTGTAGGTCGTCAGATGTCGCACGTCGCATGAAAACAGGGTCTTTCAGAGGTGGAATGCAGGGAAGCAAAGGCACATGCTATGACTGCCGAAGACCCTGGCGCAGATCTTCGAAAGCGCGTTTGAGAAGGACAAGGACAGAGGAATCGCAAGTGCTTTCTTTATCTTGCTCTCTTCGCACATCTCACCGATGCCGACTGAGAGGTATCGTGAACAAGCCTCTCGGACAAGGAAGAAGCTCATTCGTGCGTAGGCAGTAATGATAGTGACAGCGTCAGAGACACCAAGGTCCGTAGAAGTAGCCGCCAGAGCCGCGTCGTTGATGAAGAATGGCGCCATAGTTCTAAGGGTGTTGGCTAAAATTGACATGAATACCCCGCCATTTTTGACATTAGCTCGGAAGTGAGAGCCGCAGCGTCATGATTGAGATGAGAGTCATGTGGTGGAGAAATCGATGGTGCACAATGAATTGCGCGGATAAGTATTGAAAGGTGCAGCAGCCAGCAGGAACGGAGTACGGATAGAATTCTCAGGCTGCAGCTTCCTCCAGTTTCACTACTTTACCAATAAACCACTGGCACTGCCACTACCACTCCACTACCCAGCTTCGTGGAACGCGACACAGCAGCCACTCCACTACTACTACTCTGCTGCTCTGCACATCTTGTGATCGCATGTCTTGTGCAACGCAAGCCCACTCCAGTCCTCCTCAACATCCACCTCCTTTGCCGCCTTCATTTCACCCACCGCCTTCGCCACTCTCCCGTCGAAGCATGCCATCGCCTCGACACTCACCCTCCGCCCGTCCAACATCCTCGCATTTCGACACTTTACAACTTCCACAACGCCCGACCATGCATCCACGAAAGAACACCAACAATCAACGACCTGCTGTGTCCGCCAGTCCTCTCCGATTACCTTCCTTGCCCAGGTTCCACCCAGCAAATTACCCGAGCAGCAACAACACAACACCAGACGTC
Organism: Pseudocercospora eumusae; assembly: GCA_001578235.1. Lineage (NCBI taxonomy): Eukaryota > Fungi > Ascomycota > Dothideomycetes > Mycosphaerellales > Mycosphaerellaceae > Pseudocercospora > Pseudocercospora eumusae. The sequence goes on from LFZN01000068.1 coordinate 145,260, forward strand.
AACTCGCACGCCTCCTCGCCTCACGCCCCCATTTCACCTCCTGCCCATCAAAGGATGTACAGCGACGCACAGAAGCAACTGTACTTCAATCAACGAGAGATGCTGAACGCCACTCTCAAAGCCTCGTCGCCTGGCAAGCCCGACAGCCCGCGCTTGGCCCCTCTCGGAAGTCCTGGACCTGTCACCCCATTGGAACTAGAGAGGGACGAAGGCTATCTGATTGCTGGAGCAAGGAGTACATGTGCGAGCAACGACACTCCGAGCGAGGAATTGGTAGAGAAATTGATCCGCACAGAAGTTCAGAGGCAGCATGGCGGCAACCACGCTAGGTGATGAAGAGTATGAAGACTGTATCTGTGCATTTTGGAAGCATAGCGTTTGGCATGGATTGGCGTTGGTGAAAACCGGGAGAAAGGAAACGGGGCGTATTTTTTTTTTGGTTTACCACTGGTTATGCTCGGAGGCTGCGTGATACCACGCGCCTATGGGGTGTCACGATCCATGTACGCCGTCACGGCCTACGGATGGGGAAGTGAGCTTGACAGGCCACTCGTCTTGCGCGAGATGCAGTAGTTGAGAGAGAGAGATTCTTCGTCTTCTTCTCTGCTGCTGCATAGATAGGTCTATACTACTCAAGAAGATTATACTTGTCACATTCTTGCTACGCTCTCATTATACGGAATACGGAATACGGAAAAACAGGTTCGTTGTCCGAAACATGGCATGTGGCCCTGCATAACTCCCCGAGACATGAGACAGACGTTGAGAAGGGTCCAGTCCATCCACCTCTTCGTCTTAATCACTCAACGAAACACCGCCTAGCACACGTGCGAGAATATATAGAATCCTTCGTCACTCAACATAACTTTTCATGACAGGCATAGCTAAGCCGCACCGCACCGCACCGCATCGTTCCACCCCACAACCGGAAGCCAGCAAGGTATCAACATCAACCCATCTACACATCTACCGACCGACCCTTGACGGGTGCATTCGGCGTAATAACGAATCCCATCGACGACGACGACAAACCACCAAATCTCACCCAATCTTCGACATCTACATGGCGAAATGGAGTGGGTGTTTTGGAATTCTACGCCAAACCACCATCCGCATCCGCATGCCATTCCAGTTCTCCCACGATTTCCGGTAACATGTCTTCGACATCTTCTTCTCGGACACCCAGCGCGCCCGTGATGAGTCGTTTGTATTCTGCTTGCTTGTCGCCTAGGCCTGCCACCGAGAGGTTTTGGACAATGGTTTTGAAGAGATTTCGGCGTTGTTCCACGAGCGTGTGAAGTTCGCGAACTAGCGCCAGCTTGTGCTTGACTTGGTCGTCGTTTTCGTCGTCCATCATGAGGTCTTCGTCTGCTGGCCCCGTATGCTTCTGCTCTTCGCGATTGAGCATGTCTTTAAGTTCTGCGTCGTCTTCGGCTCGCGTCAGCTCTTCGCATTCTTTCATCAGCGCGTCGAGTTCTGCTAGAAGTTGGTCGTCGCCTTCGGTGCCGTCTAGCTGCTCCATCTCCTTCGTGCGTAGCTCGTCCATCTGTCGCTTCAGAAGCTCGAGCTCTTGTGCTCTCGTGCTCGCCACTCGTTCAGCTTCGCCCTGCTCGAGCTCTTTCTCGCTGATTTCCGCTTCTAGCGTGTTCGCAAGTGATTTCGTCTTGTCGAATATGGCAGGAACGATGGCCGATGTGATTGCAAGGGCATGTTCCGACTTGTACACACTTGACGATGTGCTCTCAAGTGACGATTGGAGACCTCCGTTCATTGCTGACTGTGCCAACAGCGGATCAAGCATGATGCCACCGTTCATGTCGCCCAGACCTGCCATGTGAGATTGAACTGGCCCGCCAGGCATCATGCCTCCATCCGCGTGGTCGCCTTGGAAGGGAGAAGATGAGAGTTGGCGCTGGTTGTGCCGCTCTTGTCGACGACGATTGAGCTGCACGATCAATTGATCTGCCGTCTCGCCGACGTTGTTGGGGATGTCAACCGCCGCGTTCCTTCCGATGAGACTTCGCACGCATTTTCGCGCCCCGTTTCTCGCTGCAATCGTAATGGCAGTGTCACCGTTTTGATCTTGCATGTTCAAGATCCGCTCGATCTGATCTGGATTGAGCAGATCGGACATCTTGACGAGGATGCAGTCCATGTAATATCGAGCGCATGCGTACTTACTCTTGCGTTGCGTGATGCCAGCAATGTGGTGGAAAACACTGCTTCCATACCACTCTTGCATGTTGACTGTGCGAATGAGCAGCCCAGCCAGCTTCTCCATGTTCTGCTTATCGTAATTGTTAGTGAAGAGCACTGCGCGCATCAGCGGCGTTTCACCGCTCTTCGACGGGACATCAATGGCGGCTCCCCTCCGAATGAGATCCTTGACTACTTCGATATCGCCCATGGCGGAGGCCCAGTGAAGTGCCGTATGGCCCTTTTCGTCGATCGGACGGTTCAGATCAATAGTTGCTGGAGGAACTGGAGCATTCGGCAAAGCATCCATGGAGTTGTCCGCAAGCATGAAGTAATCCAGCAGTTCATCCGCCCACAATCGGTGCTCCTTATCTGCTGGACTTAATTGGTCTTCCACGCGCCGCCGCTTGCGAGACCCGCCTGTATATTGCGCTTGATCGAAGTCGTCGAATGCATCCGAAACAGTTGTCACATTGTCTGGAGTACCATCATCATGCACGTCCATCTGGTCGTAATCAGGGACATTTGCATATACTGCGCTACGCTTAGTGCCAGCTCTGGCAGGCGGCTCCATTTCTTCCTTACCCGGCTGTCTTCTGGGCTGTGCTGGTGCTCGGGGTGCTCTTGGCTTGTTGGAGGCGGCAGTGGCATGCTTGGGCGCAGGTGGTGGAGTTCTATCGCCGGGGACAAAGTCGAAAATGGGCCTGAGCTTTTCCAGAACGCCATTCTTTGCTGCCAGTTCCCGACCGTCTTGGAGTGGAATCCATGTGCCTACAATGTCGCGCAAAGCGATCAGCAAACCGCAAACCCCGTTTTTGTGTATACTGAGGAATATGGCGCACCTTGATACTTTCCATATCCACCCTGGACTTTCTCGTGCACTCCCTTCTGCACCTCCCTCTCAAGGATCCTCGTCCGTGCGGGCTTGTCGTAGTCGGCGACCTTCAGTATATGGGTGGCATTGATCCAGTCGTCGGAGCGCCGGCGCATAATATGGTTGCCGTTGACATTGTATTCGTAGACGGGTACCTGGAGTTGAATGGCGTGTTAGTAGTACAAACCACATAGCAGAGTGAGCGCGCATACATTGCTGTAGGTCGCGCTGTATATCTTGTCGCTGGGCGGCGGCATGGCGTGGTGTGGCGTGGCGGACAGTGTCTCTGTCTCTGGCTCTTAGATATGTCGTGCGTGTCCCAGCTGTCGCGACGAGGTCGAACGCGTCTTCGCGTGCTGCGGCACGGCACGGCACGGCACGGCACGGCGAGTTCGGCTGCCAGCCAATCGGCTTCGATGTTGATATGGCGCTAAGAACTCTATTGACCAAAAGTTCGTTCGAGAGTCATCTATCATCACGCTGTAGTACACCACGGAACACTCCGCTTTCAGTAAACCTCCAAGACGGCTGTGTGGCATAGAAGCTACCCTTTGCTCACTCCTGCTACCTTCACATAATGCCCACACTCGACCTGATCGATCACTCGCCTCACCACCCTGCACCTGCTGACCCCATACCCACCGCTACCAATGTGGTATTGATTGATAACTACGACTCTTTTACATGGAATGTATACCAATATCTGGTCCTGGAAGGCGCCACCGTGACTGTTGTCAGAAATGATCAGATTGCTCTGGAAGAACTCATTGACTCTAGTCCGACCCAGTTGGTCATCAGTCCTGGTCCAGGGCATCCAGAAACGGACTCGGGGCTTAGCAAAGATGCCATTAAGCACTTTGCGGGCAAGATCCCAGTGCTGGGGGTCTGTATGGGCGAGCAGTGCATCTACTCTGTCTTTGGCGGTGTAGTAGAGCAGACCGGCGAGATCCTGCATGGAAAGACTTCTCCATTGAGGCATGATGGTAAGGGAGTATATGCCGGACTTCCTCAAGATCTGCCTGTAACAAGGTATCATTCTCTTGCCGGCACGCATCCTACCCTTCCAGAGTGTCTCGAGGTGTCATCTTGGATCGCCTCTGGTCCTGATGGCGGCAAAGGCGTAATTATGGGAGTGCGCCACAAGGAATTGCTAGTGGAGGGCGTTCAGTTTCATCCGGAAAGTATCCTTACTGCTGAGGGTCGGACTATGCTCAAGAATTTCCTCCGTATGCAAGGCGGCACATGGGCCGAAAACGCAAGGCTGAAAACTGAATCACAACGAGTCGTCACAAATGGCACCAATCCCACGTCAAACGACACAGATTCCAAGGTAGACAAGAAGACATCGATCCTGGAGCGCATCTATGATCACCGTCGTGCTGCTGTCGCCGCTCAAAAGCAGATTCCTTCACAACGTCCAGAAGACCTGCAAGCCGCCTATGATCTTCAGCTTGCACCATCTCTCATATCATTTGCCGATCGCCTGCGTCAATCTCCGTTCAAGCTTTCTCTGATGGCAGAAATCAAGCGTGCTTCTCCTTCGAAGGGCATCATTCAAATCTCGGCATGCGCTCCATCCCAAGCCAGGACTTATGCATTGGCAGGCGCAAGCACTATCTCGGTGCTTACAGAGCCAGAGTGGTTCAAAGGCAGCATCGAAGATCTTCGAAGCGTACGCCAGGCGCTTGAGGGCATGCCAAACAGGCCTGCTATTCTTAGGAAGGAGTTCATCTTCGACGAGTATCAGATCCTTGAGGCTCGACTTGCTGGTGCTGACACAATCTTGCTCATTGTGAAGATGCTCGACGAAGAGACACTGACAAGGCTTTACAAGTATTCACAATCTCTGGGCATGGAGCCAGTTGTTGAAGTCAACACAGTCGAGGAGACAGAGATTGCGGTCAAACTCGGCTCAAAGGTCATCGGTGTAAACAATCGTGACCTTACCAGCTTCGAAGTCGACATGGGTACCACGACCCGCCTCATGAGCATAGTGCCAAAGGAAACTATCCTCTGCGCATTGAGCGGTATAGCGGGACCAAAGGATGTCCTTCCATACCAGCAAGCAGGTGTCGGAGCAGTGCTTGTTGGTGAAGCTTTGATGCGTGCGCATGATGCTGCCAAATTTATCTCGGAGCTTCTTGGTGGCAACGAGGCAGCGATCAAATCCAATGCTCAAAAGAAATTGTTGGTGAAGATTTGTGGTACGAGAAGCGCTCAGGCTGCCAAGGCCGCGATCGAGGCTGGAGCAGATCTCATTGGCATGATTATGGTGAAGGGGCGGAAACGATGTGTGTCAACCGACACCGCTCTCGAAATATCCGCGACTGTCCACAGCACACCAAAGACATCGACACAAGTCACAGATGCTTCGCAGGAGGCACAGGACAAGGCGACAAGCTTCTTTGCACACACGGCACGGCATCACATTCAGCACCCTCAGCGTGCACTGCTAGTCGGCGTCTTCCTTGATCAACCTTTAGAGTATATTCTCGAACAGCACAAAACCCTCAACTTCGACATCGTCCAGCTCCATGGTTCAGAGCCTTTGGAGTGGGCACACCTCATACCGGTGCCCGTCATGCACAAGTTCAAACCCGCGGATTCTGGCGTTGCGACACCAGGCTACCATGCCATGTCACTTCTCGATCCTGGCTCAGGTAGTGGTCAGCGCCTTGACCTTGGCAGCGTCAGGAACTTGCTTGAAAGCAACGAGGGCCTTCGCGTCGTTCTCGCTGGTGGGCTGAATGCGGAAAACGTGGTTGACGCTGTATCCTCACTCGGCTCTGCGAAATCAGGAATAGTCGCGGTGGATACAAGCAGTGGGGTAGAGACTGATGGAGAGCAAGATCTTGCTAAGATACAGGCATTCGTCAAAGCGGCAAAAAGTTTAGAGCTTTAGATATGTTGACAAATGGGACCGTCTCGCAGCTGCGTCTCGAAGCGACGGGAAAGTGTACCAAGACACCCCATATCGATCGCACGGCTTTTGCTTCGAGACTGCACGACGCTGGCTAATGAGATTGTCAGACAATGGACAACGAGAATACACTCAACAGCCCATTTTTGATCGACGCCTTTCGGTGTCGGCGGAGTCGCTCCATATGCCTTCTGCGACACACTCTCCATGTCTGCGACGTGAAGCGCACAGGCATAGACTTGTAGTGGAGTCGTTATCGAGGTGAGGGTAGGCTAGACTGCCTAGCATATGCACCACCGTTGCCTCACTTCCCTCACTTCCCTCACTTCCCTCACTTCACGCTCATGCATGGTCCGAGCTCGCCGCTGCAGTATATAAGTATTTGCCACTTTCTTCTACCCTCTTACCTTTTTACAATACACTCCCACCACCCAACATCAACCAGCTCCAGCCTTTCTACCCCAACAATACCCTCTAGCATAGCACCACTCAAAGTCAACATGGTTCACAGCGCTCTCAAGGGTTGCGTCATCGTCACCGTCGGCCTCTACGAGGACTGGAATAACCAGAAAGTCAAGGACTGGGTCAACCAGGCCAGCGGCAAGATCGAGCCTCGCGTGACGGAGGCCACCACCCACTTGGTCGTCAGCAAGAAGGAGTGGGAGAAGCAGAGTGTGCTCGTTCAAGATGCATTGAAGCGCAGGGATGAGTCGCTCCAAGAAATTGAAATCGTTTCGTACGACTGGCTTGCAGACAGCTTGCAGACCAAGTCCAAGAAGCGTGAGAAGGGCTATCGATACGCACTTCCAAATCAAGCTGGCAAGGCCAATGGGGCCAATGAGCCACGCTCACATGCTGGTCTCATGAAGCAGCTCTACGATGACCACACACTGGGCCCAACCCCGGAGGAGAAGGCACTGCTCGAGAAGCGGGCAGCTGAGGAAGCAGAGCTTGTGCGGAAGCGCGAGGAGGCCAAGATGAAGGAGTTCGAACAAACTCGCATGAGCGTCCCGGAAGTTGCCGCCATCTTCAAGAAGGGCGCGCAGAAGGCCAAGACCCATCTCCTCAACGGTATGTGGAACCATGCCATTCCAGTGAAGTCCAGACCCCCGAACTGACCAGATTTTGCAGAAAACCACCACATATACCAAGATTCCACCGGCTTCTACTACGATATCACCCTCACGAAGGTCGACACCAAGTATAACACCAATGAGCGATATTCGCTAGTGGTAAGTCCAATTCGCCTCCCTTCCCTTCCCAACATTGGCTAACACTAATCACTCCAGCTTCAGATCTTCGAGTCCAACAATGTGCCGAACACCTACGCTCTCTGCGCCTCCTTTTCAGGCACGCGCCTTCAGCAGACCAATCACACCATTGTCGCCATTGGATCGCCGTGGCCGACAGTATACCGCGCCTTCACTCAGGCATTCTTCGAGAAGACCGGCGTTAAGTGGAACGACCGTGTCAAGGCCGCTGTCGAGCGCCAGCAAATCGAGCGGAAGGGGCGTATGAGGGGCTATGCCGCCGAGAACATGGGTGGACTACAGCCTGCGAAGCGTGTGGAGGACCTCGATCGGACCAAGTTCCAGTATACTCCGCCAGCATACGGTCCAAAGGGAGAGGGCGCGGAGATGCCTAAGGCCAATGAGCCAGTAGATCTCATTGGCGAGGACGGGCAAGAATCCGATGCCGCTGGCGACGGAAATCGGTCAGCTAGCCCAACGCAGAAGCCGGAGTTTGGACCAGAGGAGGTCGAGAAGTTCAAGCAAGCAGTCATGAAGGAGGAGATCGACCCTTACACAGCACCGTTCAACTTCGGAGACGGCTTCACTGCAACTGCGGCTGACGACAATACGGCTGCTACGACTACCACGGTCTACGAAGAGCTCGATCTCGAACTGCCTGACATTCCAGCTGACTTCGCTCTTGACGGCTTCGAGCTAGAGCCTGACACGGAAGCGATAGCAGAGGGTATCGATCATGCCGCCGGCACTGAAAACTCGTCGGACGCTCAGCAATCGACCCAGAGTCTAGGCAAGCGGAAGGACTCACCGACTGCCAGTATCGCAGATGAGTCGGAGAAGGCCGAGAAGAAGCAGAAGACCGGGGGAGAGGAGGACATGTCGGACAAGGGACCGGAGACCCAGTTCCGCGAGGCGGTGGATGCGATGGCGGCAGAGCAGGAGGCGGTCCGCAAGGTAGAGGGTGATGAGGATACCAGTGGATAAGGCGTGAAACCAGTCGGAGTTCAGTCGGCGGAATTGATTTGTTGTTTTTTGTTCGCGGTGGGATATGAGGGATAGCGTCGGGTCCTCACTTAGGATGGATTTTGCTTCCGTCAGTCAGCATACTCTACGCGTGTCATGGCAGGACCATGACACTATATCATACCGCATCTTGGACAGAGAGCTCATGATACACCCTTTCCTGCCATTAATATCATGCACTAAGTCCATTCCCCGCTCCTTAATAGCCGCTTCGCGAGGCTGTGAGCGACGAGGGAGCCAGCCGATAAGTCGTGACATGATGCTAATACCGTAGTACCGAGATGGTGCAGCGACTATGTGATGCGTCGAGGTATGAGAGGTATACGTCGGCGATCTGCTTTTGTCGGTCAGCATACTCTGCGCACGTCAAGATGGACCCACGACAGGTCTTCATGTCTTGCGCTTTGGAGAGCGGGCTTCCTCTGAGTGTGTGCAATTTTTCATTCTATCTCATGCCCTCCACTGCGCGTGTCTTAGCCGCTCCGTGAGGATAAGGGTGTCCAAGGCGTCAGCGAAGGAGTCGTGCTATAGCCTGACATCCTGATGGCGGAGCGTCACTTGAGATAGTAGTCTGCTTCCGTTGGTCAGCATATTCCGCGCGCGTCAAGGCCAGACCATGACAAGCCATCATATCCGATGGAGCTTAGGAACCCCACTCCCTTGAGATGCCGTGTAGGTCCTCACCCAGTATGGCGGTCTGCTTCCGTTATGCAGCTCACTCTGCGCACGTCATTACCAGACCATCACAAGCTATGACATCTGATATCTGAGAGCGGGCATCAGAACTGTTCCTTCTCTTTGGGTATATGTACAATAACAGTACTCAGGTCATGCCGTTTTCCATGTCATTTACCAGCTCATATCATTCTTAATTGCTTCTCGCTCCTCCCTTCTGTGCTCTCAACTCCTCCATCTTCTTTACTCTCAGCTTGAACTCCTCGTATTGGCACTTTTCGTATCCATGTCGCTCGTCCTACCAAAGACATCGCATTAGCACTCATCCCGCCAGCTCAATGCTCTTGCAGCACTCGCATCTGCGCTTCTCTCTCACTCCTTTCCTTCCCTTCAAATTGCTATACTTACCATACACCTCCACGACAGATAGTAGTTGTCAAAACGGCACTTGTTTAGCGGGATCAATAGATGCGCGCAAGAGTCTCTGTATGCCAATGGGAGCTTCGCGTCGGACATTTCTTTTCTCGTGGCCTCTGTATCCAATGCGCTTTCAGTAATGCGAGCAATGCCTTTGGTTATGCTGGGACAATTCAACATACGTGTGCTGCCATGGCCTCTGAGACCAACAGCCTCCTTGACGGACTCGGCCGTGTCTTTTATGCTTTCGGCGACTGTCATTGCTGCGTGTGTGTGAGTGTGGTGACTGGACGTGGGTGAGAGTGTAAGTGAAGGTGTCGTGGTAGTAGTTCGGCTTGATCCGAGATCCGAGAGCGAGTTGCTTCGCGCGTGTGAAGCTCGCGTTTCTTGAACGAAACATTCGAAGAAGTTCATTAACCACATCCACGACCTACATGCCATCATAACGAGATGGACGGTCGCCTGGTGCATATGCTCGACTCGATACGATAAATGTCTTCACCAAAATCGCCACCACCGCGACACGATCTCCTCTGGCGCAAAGCAAACATGTCAAACGGAACGGAATCTAGCTACTTCCCAGCCCTCGACAAGTGCCTCGCCGGCGAGGTGCCTCTCATATCATGGCGCACAGCATATCGCGCTATATGCGACGAAGAAAGCGCAGTGCACAACAGCCAACTCGAGAACTTCTTCAGCGACGACGAGACCATTAATTTTCTAAGCACTGCTCTGCATCCCTTTCCTGAACCAAATGCTAGGACAGCAAGCGAACTAGACACCAAGACCGCGCCGATAAACGTTTCGCAAGCTCAGAATGGCGACTATGATTTGGAACAGATCAAGGCTGACGCAAAATGGCTGTCAAAGGAGATGAGGATTGGGGAGTTGGCTGCCTTGCGGGTGGCCATTGTAGAATGGCAAGAACGGCCGTCGGATCAGTTGCTGAATACTGCGTTTAATGGGACGAGTGGGCTTTCTGGTTCGCTAGAGCTGGCGAGCTCTGCTTTAGGGCGAAGTGTGGTTGATTCTCCCATGCCTCTAACAGCTGCAGCACATCCCCCTCTTAAATTTGAGGACGAGAAGGTGCGGAAGGAAAGACTGCTGAATGTCTACTTAAGCGAGCTGGACCATCTGCGCAAAATCAGCGCGGATCTCGTGAGTCGATCTGCGGTGTCCAAGACGAGTTTGCAGGCAGAAGATATTGGAGCTTTCAGACAGCCTGAAAGACCTTCTTGGATTGACCATGCTGCAGCAAAGGTTGCGGAGAATATGTGTCCAGGCGACGACAGAACAGTCAGCGAAGCTTTCATCGGGAGATGCATTGCGAGACTGGATAAGATTCTGGACCAGGCTGAGATTCATACATCCTGGCCGAAGATTTTTGCGGACGACGAGAAGGCACCGAGCTACATCGACGCGCTGTATGGCGAGCTTGTGTGTGCCTTCAGGCTCCTGCTTGCTGCCCTCTACTCCTTCGATGGCATTCCGAGCGGCATGAGTGTGCGAGCATGGTTCAGCTTGATGCAGAAGCACGAATATCTACGAGCTGGCAAGCCGATGCTTGTTAACGTGGACATCTCGATTTTGCAGCTACTCGTCTCGATTATTTCGGTCGACATTCTGAAAGTCCAACTCGCAGTGGGCGAAATCATGAATGCTGCTGGGCTTGAGACTGCCACGCTGAAAGGCAGCCACTACGTCAATGACGAGCGATGTCTCTCGGAAGTCAACATTGATCTGCACAAAGCGGCAGTAGACCAAGTCAGCATCGCGGCGCCTGCAGTGCTCGCGTGGAGTATCATCACATCAGTAATCCGCGACATTGCGCAGATACACCAGGATCTACGAGAGTCGCGCGAGGACGGCGAAGGTCCTGCACTGGCACGTCGTTCATCAGCAAGACGAGCTTCTAGAGATGGCTCGTCAGAGTTTGAAAAGCTCTATTTCCTCTTATCCAGCCAGACCGAGCTCGAAAACTATCGAGAAGATCCACCGCGACACTTTCTTGGAGACGCGGTCGATGGCATGCGTGTCTTCAGCCTGATCCGAGTTCTAAGCGACACAGTCGGAGCGGTGTACAGCTCGGTCAGTGAGGCTGGGACCGCTTTCATATGCAAGGAGACACTACTCGATTTGACAAGGGACGGGATACCTTTCGTACAGTACGATGCTGAGATCATGGAAGCCATATTGTCATTTGTCTCGCCCTCACACCAGTTTCCAGCTTCTAGAGAGCAGGCTGCAGTGCTCGCTGAGAAGGTCCTGCTCGACGAAGACCAACTTCGACCTGGCATCCTCGAGGAAGCACTTAGGCGATATCCTTATGAGCTTAGCCCAATGCTGAGATTGTGCACGGCTCTCGCAGGCGCTGAAAGCAGATATCGCCTAGACGCAGGTGTTCCTGGTATCGCAGAGCAGTTGCAGCGGCTGCAATGTTTCACACAGGAGACTCCAGCCCGTTTCCACAATTACGAACTCGAGAACGAAGATGACGGCATGAATTCTATGAGGCTCACTGAAGCTCTACCAGTCTTGGTCTCGCACTCTCCAGCGGCATCTTATGGACAGCAGCGGCAACTGACCGCCGGCGATGGTGCCGATGTTCCTGTTGAGTGGACCATCCCGGTTGATACCCCTGGCACCATTACTCGCGAGGAACGACCTCTTGTGCTCACCCTTAGATATGAGCACTCTGCTTTGGAGTACTTGAGCGTCCTGCTATCTACATTCGTTGCGAGCAGTGAACTCTCGCCTCTGACTCAGAACGCCATTTTGGATCGCTATACCGCTGCCGACATCGTCTCGCTGTTCACGGCACTACTCTCTGCCTCTCTCAGACGCGAGTCGAGTGCAGAAGACGCCAAGGACCTGCTTGAGAGTATGAGCGCGGCATTGCGACAGAGTCAGGATATTGTCTCGATCATCGCCGACATCTTCGAATCTGAGCTTCTGTCCCATCTCGACCAGGTGGCACAAGAAGGCTCACTGGAGCTGGTGACAGCTTGCGCCGAGTTCTGGATTGTGCTTGCGAGGTTTTCTCCAGAGCGAGTGTGGGCAGTGCTCGCAAAGAGCAGTCTACTGGGCATTGTCGATGGTGCTACTTCTCTGGCATCGGTCGTCGGTGGCTCTGAAGTCGCGCTTGGCCAATACCGCTTCCTCAAGGCATGCGTCGAGCTTCATGCTCTACTCCTCGATGATGCCACTTCCGGACTGTTGAAGCGGAAATTGAAACCTCAAAGCAATTCTCGGATGCAAGGTGAAGAGGCGACGGAGACTACCCCAGAGCGCACTATGAGTGCCGTGCTTAATGCATTTCAAAGAATACTGCTCGATGCCTTCCAAAACTTCCCGGATTGGAAGTTCGTGAATGCGGAAGAGAGATGTACTATCACGAGCTGCCTCCTCAAGTCGTTCACGAAGCTCCTGAAGAGCACGTACGGTATCGATGTGGCTAAAGAGCCGTCGAAGAGGCTCACATATGTTCTCGCTCCTGCAGCGAATTCTCTGCTTAACACTTGCTGTCCAGGCACCGATAGTAGCCCACTTATCAACACTTTCAGCAGGACTCTTTTTGAGGCATTACCGGTCGCTGGAGACGGCCTTCCTGCCCTAGGACGGAGGCTCCTCATTGAGCAAACATGCTCGCTATTCGACTTCGTGACCGTGCTGCTACGCACTGCCAAGAGTGGTGTCGACCTGCTTGCTGTCAAGAAGGCGAAGTTCAACAGCTCGATTATGCAAGACGAAGTACTGGAGGAAGATGACGAGTTGAAGACTGAGATGAGACGCCAAATGGGCAATCAACGAGCATCGATGCTAGCAAACGGCGTACTCAAGACTATGCCCACGCTGGCGTCTCTTCTCGCGAGCGATCATGCCTTCAAGAGCGGACTCTTTGAGCTACTGTCCGATCTTGTCAAATCAGTCAGTGCAGCCAGCGACGATCCTCCGTCAATACTCGCACAGCTGGATCCGACCGCAGCCAAAGCATTCCTTCAGGTAGTGACCCAGCTTGACCGGCCACTCTGCGATCTGCAAATCGAGCGAAAAGCGTGGGACTTCTTGTCAGTGGTCATGGATAGCAAGCAGCAGTGGTTTGCTATTTACCTTCTGACCGGCAACTTGCCCAAGAGCCGCTCTCATCGCCGCAATTCGGATCCGATCAAGGGCAAGCCCATTCTCAGATATGTGTTGGAGCAGGTTGCTTCGATATCGACTTTGTCACCAGAACGCGCAGTTGGTATGCTTCAATTCCTGGCTGTCGCACAGCGGACGTGGGTATGGGCTACGAATGAGCTGCGATCGCATCCAGACTTCTTGAAGAACACTTTGGCGTGGCTCGAGAATCTTCAAGAGCCACCGAAGAAGCCGAGTGCTGCTATCATGGTCATCAGTGCGCGAGAGTGCGAGATGGCATCCTACCTGTGCGAGATTCTGGCGATCAATCTGCATACCAGTCTCGAGATTGGCGATAAGACAGTTTTGAAGGCTCTAGTGCCCAAGCTAGGTTACCTCAGGAAGCACGGCGCCGGCGTGACTGCCTTCAATATAGACCTGCACCATGGATTGTCGAGCAGTCTGAATAAGGTCTTCAGAGAAGCCGAGTTAGAAGACTTCAAGCGCACTTCAGTCAATCCCGCGCCATTCGGCGAGGACTACTTCTACGACAAGGACATTGCCGCATCGGTCTTCCAGCACTACAAGTCGTGGCATGGGATTGGCGGCAAGACCGATCAAGGCTATGCGAGCGAATTCTCCCGTGCAAATGCAAACATCAGCTTCCTTCATGCCCAGACTGCGTTGCTCAAGAGCTGGAAAACGCTAGCCACTACATTATGCGAATGTGCCGACGACGATATCACGCTTCAGATTGAGCTTGCGAAGACGGCAGAGAATTGCCTTCTCTTCAATGCGCAATATGACACGAGGCAACCAGGTGTCGCAGACGTACTGCAGATGCGGATAGATCTCGCATTTGTGCTCGTCTCGAAGCTGGTCTCGCTCAAGCTTGAGGATGACACCATGAAGACCCTGCTGCCAGCAGCATGGGATCTGGTCTCGCGCTCCCCAGTAGACTATGATGTCGCTTCTGCGTCTGAAGATGTGCGGTATTACAGGCAACTGCTGCAGACGTTATACCTCACCGTGCAGCCACACAACTACATCAAGTCGAGGAACGAGATGAACTATCTGCCTCCCGCCACAGCGTCTTGTCTCGTAAGCATCGTCAATAAGACCATCGCTACAGGGTTTCGAGCTCTCTGCGGTAACCTTCACAACGACATCGCCCTCGCCCTGCCCGCCGACTTCGCACTTCTCACGGCTCTGCTGCGTGCCATCGTTGCCGTACCCGGTATCAGCTCGGTCCAAACAATGCTATCAGATATCGTCGCCGACTCCTCGCTCATACGTGGCGCCTTAAGCCTCTACAGCTGGGCCGATCAGCTCTCCGAAGCAACCACATCCTCTTCCGATCCCATATACGGCGAGATTGCAGTCATGTTCCTCCTCGCTCTTTCTACGATTCGCCCGATCGCAGAGCAGATGGCGCTTCAAGGCGTCCTCACCCACCTAGCTTCCGGAAACCTGTCAAACTACTTTCGCAAGCCTGGCGGGAAAGGACCTTTTGATGAACCTCAGCGCATGTTCGTCATCTGGACCGAAGGCTTCTTGCCTCTGTGTCTCAATCTTCTCGATGCCGTTGGTCCACCAATCGCCGCTGAGGTCTCTGTCTTTCTCAACTCCTTCCCAGAACAATTAAGGAGAGCAGAAGTCTCTCTCCAAAACGAGAACCCCTCGCCTCGAAACCCAAGAGCTGGAGCAGTTACTCTTGGTCTTATCGCCGAAGCACATAGCCTAGCCATGATATCTTTGATTCTAAAATCTGATGTTGCGAGAGGTGCGGCTGAGGGTATCGATGCCAATGCTGTACCCGAGCTCGACTATGATGTGGAGGTTGTGAAGGGTCTTGTGGAAGCCCTGATCCGGAGTAAGAGGAGTCTCAACGATCGCATTACGGCCGTGAGTCCTTTGGAAGAGAGATGGATGAAGACGTGTGTGACTGGCGCGAGTGATAATCTGCTTGTGGAGAAGGTTCTTCGAGAGGTTGGGAGCTTTCTGGAATGTTTTGCGGGAGAGGGAGATGCATGAATCAGCATGGTATAGGAAGAGCTTCGTATCATTGTGTTTAAAAGCGAGGCGTTGGTAGGAGTAATGAAGGTAGAGATCTCTCACGCTGAGATCAAAAAGAGATGAGCAAATTTTGCGATCGTGTTGATGCTCACTTGCGCCAAGGGTGCAAAATAGTTCTAGGGCATTGCCATCTTGCACGTCCTGAGTGAACGCGACGGGAAGTGATACGGATCATACAAGCACATTTTGCTGAAACACAGCGGTAGACTTTTGAGGCCTTTTATTATGGGGTGCCGTTCTGCTTCGGCCAGGTAGCTCAGGATCAACCTGGGAGACTTGTGTGTTCGGAGTTCACGTGTGTCGCCTGTTTCGTTTTCTGATTCCGAGTTAGCCAAACGCGATGCTCAGCACTTGCTGGAGACAGTGCGGCTGAACTAATAGGTTGTGGAATCAAAGAAGAAGTAATCGAATCACTCTGGCGCATATGCAAATGTTGCTTGCGACCGACTATTTTCGAGCTCGTCTAGAGACATGTTGATACACTGTTATGCGGGTACTTGTGCAGATGACTTTTATGCTGAGATGCCAATACTTATTCCCAATTCTGATGCCAATGCTGACGTGACGCGTTTATAAAGATCATTTCGCCATGAGCTTTGGAAGTAGCTCGACCTCGGTGAAGTTCCAGATTGGGTACGATGCGGCCTTGACCATCGAGAAGCCATTCCACCAGGTATTTCGATGCCCCTGGAGCGACAGCCACTCTCGATAGAACCCATTTGCCACATCCTGACTGGAGACCGTAAGATGGAAGGGATTGTGCGAGTTGCATTCTATCACTTTTGTCGGTGGGTAGGGATCTGGCAAGCCCAGACCTTTGCGAAGCCTGGCTATCGTTGCAATGATCTGCTGTTCGACTTGAGCTATAGTGAATGGTGTAGTACTTCCAAAATAGGCTTGAAACGTGCCAGGAATGCGAGGGGTATTCTGTAGAGTGTAGACAGAAGGAAGTGCCGCAAGGCCAAACGGAGCCATCGGATCAATGTTGTTGAACGTTGCATTGGCCGGTAGCCCAGTGTTCGTGACAATGGCATTCCAGTAATAGCTGTTGTTGAACCGGGCGTAGAGCGCCATCTCCTGCTGATCCAAATCCAGAAATCCTAGGTTCTCGAGCTTGGGAGGTACAGTCATGACCAACTTTTTCCCTTTGATGAGCTTAGGACCGGAAGGAGTGGTCACAGACACTTCGACGCAAGTCTGTGTTCGCACAATCTTGTCTACACATGTGTCTAGGAAGACGTTGCCTGCAAGCTCGTCCCGCACCTTGTTGTATAGCGCCTGTGTATTGCCTTTGGCGCTGACAAGGAAAGGTGCGTCGAGCAGAGCTCGAGCTTGGTGGATGTCAAACGACTTGAAGATGTATATTGCTGGTAGGGCCAAAATGTTGCCCTGTCCTTGACCAAAGTTGGCCGCGAATTGGGCTACAAGTGGCAAATTGTGCTTCTGGACGTACTCCCCAAATGGCCTCAGCAACTCCTCGGGCACTGGATATGGAGGGCTGAAAGTCGATATCAGGCCAGGGTACTGCTGAAGGGCAGCAATCCAGGCAGTGAGGTTGCTGGCAACAGCTTGTGGATCTAGTTGAGTTGCTGCTGCTGGAAGAACCGTTCCGGATCGAAAGTCAGCAGCGCTAGCCCCGGCTCCAATCTGTCCCGGAAGCTGAATGAGAGGCTCGCCATAATGCCTCCAGAAGTTCGTCACTACAGAGATGTTTGCCCACACGATAACACCATAGTCGGTCGTTGCGCCAGTCGCTGGGTCAGTATAGGTGTTGACGTGACCTGTACTCACGAACGTTAGCTCGATCACAGGAACTTTGGGTGCCTGCATACCTCCGAGTCGATTCTGTTTCTCAATCAAGGCCACCGAGACACCCTTTTGAAACAGTCTTGCTGCGGTATAAGCACCACTTCCACCACCACCAATGACTATCACATCGCGTTCAATAGTTTTCACACCTGCAGCGTGGCCTAAGACGGCCAGAGTGGCCAGAGAGAGGCAAGTCCCACGAACAAGGCTACCAAACATGTCGACGAACGATTATTAATATTAGGCTTCAAACAGCCGGTAGGAGGTTGGATAGAGGAACAGATGCGGGAGCGCACGCGGGCGAGGCTGGATATATGTCGACTCCATCACCACCAGTCTCTCGAGCGGCAATTTCTTTCGGTGCTTCGAGTCGTATTGCCAGGGCGTTGTGGATTATGCTCCAACACAGCTATAATTAAGTAGGGCCCTGTAAACCTTGGAGTACTTGCAAAGCATATTCTATCCGCACTCTGCTCGGCTCTTGGGTCTTGACGTGACGTCTTAATTTCCGCGGATGTTAGGACATGTAGGGCTCGAGATGGCACGTACATAGAAGGCAGAGAAATCCACCTTGATCAGCGCGTGCGCAAGCTTGTTCCTGGAAGTCGTTGTTTCGTCGCCTCCCTGTGCTCCTTGCGACTCAAATCATGCGCACGTTTCGAGTAGACGCATGGGCACAAGGTATATCCGATTGCGTTTGGGCGCTAAGTCGCTTTGGCGATGAATGAGGCCGAATATGGTTGATTGACCGGATGCTTTTGAGCCTAATCGCGAGTAAGCACGTGTTTGCTGATGACAGTCTGGCTTCGACATTGGATTTCGTATTTCGCTCTAAATGTCCGAGCATCGCACACGAATTCGCTTCCCATAATCAACGTAGCCACCACAGATAGCAAGAGCAGAATGCCATACACCCGAGAATCATCAGTCAACGCCGCCGTTTGAGTATGGCGCGCTGCCATCCTTCCCATGCGAATCTTCCCGAGTTGCGAACTTGGTATGGGTGTAACAGCTAAAGACCTTAGAATAATCTGCGCTGCGACAAGGTGGGCGATGGTCTTCAACGCAAAGTAAAGGGCGTGCGATACTCTAACACGTGCGAACCTGCCGTCCTGTGCCCAAGACCTGGAGCGAAAGCATCTTAACGAGATACAGTATATCTTGCGATGGCGCTGGCGAGACCTGAATCTTTGCTATGGATCCTAGACAAGGCATTTGCGATCATGTGAATGTCCAGCTCACGATCCTTGGCGTGCATACACTGGCGAGCTACGAGGCATGGTATGTGACAATGTTTTGAAAGCGGGTCGAAATCTACATCTCGCCTTACGCCACCGCAGTCCCCGACAGCTGGAGAGTTGGGAGGCTGAACGCCATTTTGGGAAAGCAGGCTCGTGAGTGATCCGCCACGGAATGTACTTTCTGACATTATGGAAGTATAGACACTTGCCGGATTCGGACTGACGACGCAAGTCATCCAGACGCCGCCACAACCGCAGACGAGCACTGGCAACTTGGGACGAATCCGCTAATGCACCTCCCACATGGCTGTCCAGAGCTCTTTGATTTCTGGACTGCAGCTGGATGCAAGCCAGAATCGAACTCATGAGAATTCTTACTCTCGGTATTAGCGAGCTCATGACTACCGGCGACTAAGAATGCTGTAAGTTGTCAATAGCAAGAGAACCGCCAGCATACCAGTTTTTCTCAGCATCAATCCAGCTCTCTCGAAGTCCATCGATCATCATGTCGACACGATCAGTAAATGTGTTTGCACTCTTCGCTATCCTCTTCTCAGTTGCATGTATAGCATCAGCACCACAATCGATACCTGAGCGAGACCACAACGATGGCATCGCGTCCAAAGTGCTTACCTGTTTTTCTTGTAAGTGCCGTTGGCGACCTTAGCACACAACTGCTGTGCCAGTGGCACGCTAAATGGTGCCAAGAACTGTCTAAGAAGGGCCGGGCATGTCGCTGGACATGATGCTGGGATCGTGCCATTATTCGGGGTTGTTGAATTTGTCTGGTTGTTTGGCGGCGTAACGACAGGTATAGTGACGTTAGTCTGATTGTTCGGAGCAGTGATCACTGGAGTCGTTGGCGTTGTGGTGTTCTTTGAGTTGTTACTTGGCAATGTGACTGATCCATTCGGCGTAGTAGTGTTGTTTGTTGTAGCGCTGTTGTTTGAGGTCGTCACGTAATCAACTTTTGGAGTGTTGTCCACCGGAGGCGGAGGTGGAATCCGATCAGGAATAGTGGTGTTCTGACGCTCCTCCAGCTCGTTCTCGGCCAGAGGCTCTGATACCGCCGCTGCCGCTGCAGCATCTGCCTCTCTTCTCGCCATGACCTCTGCATCCCATGCGTCCTCATCGAGATCCGCAAAGGCACCAGGTTCAGGTAGAGCAATGGCTTCAGCTTCTGGTACAGTCCTCGGGACAGCGAGTGGTGCTGCTTCTGGTGTGGGTGCTGCTCCCACTAACAGGGCACACCCAATGAAGGGGAGTAGGAGGGTAGAGAGACGCATGATGAAGGTGAAAAGCGTGACCTATGGAGAGGAAGGGGAGTGACAGAATGGTAGCGATCGTCGAAGAGAAGGGTGTGTCTCACTTATGAGGATGTTGCGATAGTGTGGATGGAAGCATAACCCCATCGCTCGTAGGAAAAACCTCCAATCTTGTCGAGGTAGTTTAAGAAATCATTGCACGCTTCGCTGTGATACCAATCGAGACTGGCGATTTCGAGACGGCACCATCCTGAGGGTGCATAGTATTGATGAAGATAGAACTAGGTATGTACATGGACGTTCAAGTTGCGATGATCCCTGCTCGCCAAGCAACCAGGTGTTATCCTGAGCTTCGCAGCAGAACTGCATCAAGCCGAACTGAACGTGGATCTCATGGCAACAGCACATTGAGCGTACACTCTTTCTCGACATTCCGCTCAACATGGCCGTCGCCGACACTGCGTCGCCAGTCCCCGGCGCAGATTTCTTCTTCAAGGGCGAGTCTGGCCGCAACACCAGGGGCCTGCTCCGTCTCATCATCCTTTGCACCATTGCAGCAGCTGCCATAGCTGCGCGACTGTTCTCCGTCATCAGATTCGAATCCATCATTCACGAGTGTCAGTATATCTTCCAAAGGAGAAAGTGAGGGAACAGGCAATATGAAGCTGATACCTCCAACAGTCGATCCATGGTTCAACTTTCGAGCAACGAAATACCTCGTAGCCAATGGCTTCTATAAATTCTGGGATTGGTTCGACGACAGTAAGAGAGAGGAAACACTGGTACAATTCAAAATATGCTGATTAACATGATACAGGAACATGGCATCCTCTCGGACGTGTCACAGGTGGCACGCTCTACCCAGGCCTCATGGTGACCTCTGGCGCCATTTACCATCTCCTTCGATTCCTCACCCTCCCCGTCGATATCCGCAACATCTGTGTGCTCCTCGCACCAGCGTTTTCGGGCCTCACCGCATTCGCCACCTACCTTCTCACCGCCGAGATGAGTGACAGTCCATCTGCTGGTCTGCTCGCAGCAGCGTTCATGGGTATCGCACCAGGATATATCAGCAGAAGTGTTGCTGGATCATATGATAACGAGGCTATTGCCATCTTCCTTCTTGTATTCACCTTCTATCTGTGGATCAAGGCGGTGAAGGTGGGCAGCATCATGTGGGGAGGCCTCTGCGCGCTCTTCTACGGATACATGGTCAGCGCATGGGGAGGCTACGTCTTCATCACGAACCTGCTGCCACTGCATGCTTTCGTGCTGATCTGCATGGGCCGTTTCAGCCCTCGCTTATATGTCAGCTACACGACCTGGTACGCGCTCGGGACCTTGGCCAGCATGCAGATTCCCTTCGTCGGATTCTTGCCAGTGAGAAGCAGCGATCACATGGCAGCTCTGGGTGTGTTCGGACTTGTTCAGCTGGTTGGCATTGCTGAATGGATCCGACCTCAGCTGAAGTCCAAGCAGTTCCAGACCCTGCTCCTGACCTCGGTCCTGGTTATCTTCTTGGTTGCTTTCGGTGGTCTTGTCCTACTCACTGTGTCTGGAGTCATCGCGCCATGGAGTGGACGATTCTACTCGCTTTGGGACACTGGATACGCCAAGATTCACATTCCCATCATTGCCTCCGTCTCCGAGCATCAACCGACTGCCTGGCCGGCATTCTTCTTCGACCTGAACTTGTTGATCTGGCTCTTCCCAGCCGGTGTTTACATGTGCTTCCGCGACCTCAAAGATGAGCAGGTCTTCGTGGTCATCTACGCTGTACTCGCCAGCTACTTCGCTGGAGTCATGGTCCGTCTCATGTTGACATTGACTCCGATCGTGTGTGTCGCTGCTGCTATGGCGCTCAGCCAAATCCTGGACACCTTCCTTGTAGCCAAGCAGCCGACTGAGCCATCTTCAGCTCAGTCCAATGGAAGCGCGAAGGGGCCATCTGACTCCAAGGACAAACTCTCGTCTATCATACCAGAGTCGCTTCGTTCCACGAAGTCACCGCTCGTTGGAATCTACAGCTACCTTTCGAAATCGCTCATCACAGGTTCCATCACCTGCTATCTGCTCCTTTTTGTGCTTCACTGCACATGGGTCACTTCGAACGCCTATTCCTCGCCATCCGTGGTGCTCGCCTCACGTATGCCTGATGGTAGTCAGCACATCATCGACGACTATCGCGAGGCATACTACTGGCTGCGACAGAACACCGAGCCTACCGCTAAAATCATGAGCTGGTGGGATTACGGCTACCAGATTGGTGGAATGGCAGACCGACCAACGCTTGTAGACAACAACACTTGGAACAACACCCATATTGCTACTGTCGGAAAAGCAATGTCGAGTCGGGAGGAAGTATCTTACCCTATCATGAAGCAGCATGAAGTCGACTATGTGCTTGTCGTCTTCGGTGGTCTCCTTGGCTACTCTGGTGATGACATCAACAAGTTTTTGTGGATGGTCAGAATTGCTGAAGGTGAGCATGACTGATTTCAAATTTCATGTCGAGCGTCTCACTGATGGTACTTGCAGGCATCTGGCCAGACGAGGTCAAGGAGCGCGACTTCTTCACAGCTCGCGGAGAGTACCGCGTTGATGACGAGGCCACTCCAGCCATGCGCAACTCGCTCATGTACAAGATGAGCTACTACAACTACAACAACCTTTTCCCCGCCGGTCAGACCACCGACCGAGTACGAAACTCCAAGTTACCAGCGGCTGGACCAGAGCTTTCCACACTGGAAGAGGCATTCACCAGTGAGAACTGGATCATCAGAATATACAAGGTGAAAGACTATGACAACCTCGGCCGTACGCACCAGGATGCGGCCAGCTTTGAGAAGGGCAACAAGAGAAAGAAGGCAGGCAAGCGTAGAGGAGCCCGCGTGCTTCGCGTTGACTAGATGTGAACCAAAAGCCACCAGTATGTTGTAGTATAGCTATACAAAATTTACGGCCATGTAAAGAGGACTTTTCCGAAATTTGCTGGTATGGGAATGTGGCCACTTATGAACGACACGAGCACTGCGACTGCGACTGCGACTAGGAACTCCAAAGTAAGGTCCTGAAAAAGAAGGAGAGAAGGAAAAGAAAAGGAAAGAAGCAGCTACGACGCGTCTGGTCTTTCCCGACCTGATCGGCAGCAACTCACGTGTATTAGGTAAGCTCCAAATTTCCATGGCCGCATTTTGGTGTAGCGACAGCAGCGCCGCTCTCGAGATGTATTCCCCCAAAGTAGCTGATGTATGGAAGGAGAAGACAAATTTCTCGCATGTTCCACCACAATGGCCCCAAAGAACCGTTGAGCTAGAGACAGAAACAACCTTACATTGTCCTTGGGGAAAGATTTCAATAACTCTTAGGGCCGAGGAGAAGAAGATGCAGCTGACAGTGGAGCTGGAGATGACCTGGAAACTTCGGGAGCGCTTACTTATGAAGAATGATATTTGGATAGCAACGGATGAAAAGTTCGAATACGGAGCTTGAAGAAGTAGGAACTCGCCTGTATCGTTTCGTTCCGGCAGATAGTCCAAGTTGCGAGTCTTGTGAATGCTCTCGGTGTCGTATCCAGTCGCAACTACGACTAAGCTGTCTTCAACCTACTGTCTTGTCTCTACTTAATGCTTCTTTCCACACTTACCCGACGCCTTCGCTCAATCACAACCCACAACTCACACCCTTACGCCGCCTCAGCCTTCTTCTTCTTCTTATCCTCAATCAACTCAATATTCTCCTCGGGAATCTTATCCTCATAATGCTCCACCAACCAATCAAAAACATCATCACTCACATCCCCTTGCACAGTAATCTCCTCTCCACCAGCCGCAGTTTTCGTGACACTCGACCCCGTAGCGAACTTCTTCCCAAACTCCTTCGCAATCTTCTTCAAATCCAACCCAAACTGTTCCAATCCAGAAACTTCCGTGACGTACTTCCTCTTATTTCTCTCGACCCGTTTGATATAGATTTTCGAGGCGGCGCGTTTCTCTGCGTCTCGCGCTTCGGCGGCTTCGGCTTTCGCTGCTTTCTTTTGAGCGTCTTTTTCAGCGCGTTTCTGGGCATCGACGCTTAAGGTGGAGAGGTTGGCGGATAGGGCTTCTTCGGAGTAGAGTTTCGAGTGCAGGTCGGGATGGTTCTTTGAAAGCCATTCTTCGCATTTTTTGGTTGTCCCGCCGTATTCACAGTACTGAGATGGCGTTAGTGTAGCTCTGCAATGTGCAATGGCGTGGAGGCAAGATGTGGGAAGGAAAGGAGAAGTATGTGATGATAATGTGGGTGTGTGTGTGCGGGCAGGCGCCATACCTACTTCTGGAGGAAGAGTGCAGACTCCGCAGTATGTTACTGCTCGCGGAGGCTTGATGCCTTCAGCAGTAGCTGTGTCTGCCATGATTGGGAAACAGTGCAATGGAAAAGTGATGTAGCTTCAAACGTTGATGGAAGTCGAACGACCCCTCCAAGCGGGGCAAGAGCCTCATGCTTGGCATGGTATAGTCACGCCTTTCACATGCTGCTACTCTAGCACGCGTCATGAGGCTCAATATTGATGTCTAGTCTAGTACATTGCACTCCGAAGTCTAACGCGCAATGGCAAAAAAAAAGTTTAAAGCTGGTTCTGACACAGAGGTCGTATGGCTCTAGTGAGATGGATATTCGCTGTTTGTGGTATCTTTGAAACGCTCACACTACCAGGCCTCTGATCACGCCTCAACCTCATGAGTATGCAATGCCGCCGCTCGTGCCACCTCACTAGCAGTGTCTTCGTCTGATCTGGGGAATTCGTCACTGTCGCAAACCGTGGTGCCAGCAATGGTCTGCTCATCAGCATCAGTGTCCAGCCGAGAGTTGTTTGCCTCGTGTCGTAATGCTGCTTCCGAAGAGCTGGGGTCTGGATCCGCCACTACGCCAGCAGGAATTAGAGGAGGTCCGTCCTCGTCGCTGTCGAGCTGGAGCAGATAGGTCTCCCAGAGTTCGATGAGCTATGCAAGGGTCAGTACATGATCAGACGCAAGTTGTGATGGTCAGAGCTTACCTCTTTCTGCGCCTCGACAGCACTTTCCAAGAACGTCTCCACACCACTCTTGAAGTCTTCCACCTTCTCGCGTTCAAACCGATCAAGCTCGGTCCGCATCAACCTTCCCATATCCTCGAACAGCAGACGGCTAGCATGCACTCTCCTCTCAGCATCAGCAAGATCCGCTTGCATCTGTCCAATTCTGTCTTGTTGTGTGCGACCTGCACGAAGGAGCTTCTCCTGCTGCTTCTTGATCTCCTGAAGCTTTGATTCCGCTGAGTGCCATGAGTGGAACGCTTTTTGTCGCTGCTCGAAAGCTTTCTTCACGGACCCGATCAGGCGGATGTATTCGTCAATCACAATGCCCAGCGTAAGGATGTCCTGCATCGCTTGTCGTTGGTAAAGCTCCTGCACACGGAGCTGTAAATCTCCCAATGCATCCAGTGGCCCAGAAAGACTTGGCGAGAGTTCCACAGCCGCAAGGTTGTGAAGAGAAGCGCTGAACTCTGCACATGATTCCGCAAGACCTTTCCGCTGAGCAACGACAGTATCTGTGCTCTTTTGCAAGGCCTTCAATTGGGTTTCCAGAGCATCCAAGTATATCCGGCGATCGTGGAACCAATCATCATGTTCCACAAACTTGCCTCCTGAGCTGCCACCAAGACCGATACTTGACATGATACCTTTCGACTCGCTACCGCCCAGCAGAGGATCTTTTCCGGAGTGCTTGATGGCCACATTGAATGATTCGCTTTCCAGAAACGTCTTGAGGTCGCCATCCATTTGCAGCACAGGATGAGCAGCAATCTTGTTGACCATGCGCTCGAGAGCCATGCGTCTCGATTCGATGAAATTGGTGTCAAATCTGCCAACAGCTTGCTTCTCGGGAGGCGGTGGAACAACCACGCCTGGATTTGTGTCATGCAAGCGCTCGTATAGCCACAAGAAGTCCCGATATCTCCTCGTCACTGTCATACTGGGGTTCATGAATGCTTTTGATGTCGTCCTAGTGATTACGCTGTAGACGGTGTGGCTACTGGCAGCATTGCCTACAGTGTGGGGGTCTCCTACTGTGATAGAGAAGGTCGGCTTGGCTGCCTGTTCGACTGGCTGCGAAGGTTGTGTAGGTCTTGCGCGTCCATCGAATGAAGTCGGCTGCACCGGAGGAGGTATTCGTGGACCACCATTGACCGAGTTATCGTCGCCCACGTCCGCGCTCCGGCTTGACACAGCTGAGGCAGCAGTGGATGCTCTTGAATTGACATGTTGTCTTGTTCTTGAAGCTAGCTCTTTCACAGGAGGCGTTGGCGCACTTGGCTCTTCTGTTGGTTCTATACCCAGAGGACCCAACGGCCCCATAGAGTCATCGAGACTCTCGAGAGTGGTGGATTGTGTGAGATTGGCATGACCGCGGCCTCTTCGGGTCTTACTAGGGGCTGGTCTGACGCCGGCTGCGATGTTGGGAGTTGATTTCGAGAGGTTTGCGGGAGCTGGCGATTCTGCTGGAGGCCTGTAAGTAGGTAGATGTCGTCTACGTGTTCTGCGACCTACGAGTTGGTGATGATGGAGCCTCTTCAGCTTGCTTAGCTAGATTGTGGTTGGATTGTGACCGCGAAGGCACATCTGAGTGCCAGGTTAGTCGACTTTTCCACCTTGATACCATATGTGTTTGGCAACTGACCGTCCCACGGCGAACTTCCTTCATCCATTGCCGCGATGTGCCACGGATCCGAATGAGGCTCGAATGCCATCTTGCGCCCAAGGTTTGACGTACTTCTCGCGGCGCCGCTTCGGAATCAGCCGAATCATGCAGTGCTTGTGACTTCGTCTTTGCGCTGCTTATCGCCGACGATATGGACGATATCATCAGTGTATGTCGTTCCCTGCGTCCAACTTGGCTTCAGCACGAGCCTTGCAACTTGGACCGCGCAGGGAACATTGCTCGGCCACGTTCATGGATGTCACTTCCAAGGTTTCCGCCCTGGATAATAAAGATTAAAGAAGCAGCATTCTCCTTCATCACTCGTCTACGATCCTATGCTAGATGAACATCTTTTTGGCGCTCGCTTCAATGACTGATTTCGCAGATAAACGCTTATTCGTATAGGGACACCGCCGTTGACTGCACAGCCGACCGCGGCTTGACTCACCACCAGGCACGAGCTATGGCGGTGTCTTGGGTGGCAGCTACATGTAGTGAATGATATGTATGTTGGCCAATGTCTTCATGTTAGTTTTCTCTTCATCACGAATATCATTAAGAGCACCGATCGGCTACTATCAAGTCATGGCGAAGAAGAAGCGAAGGCCATTGCGCGACCAAGACCCGAAGTCCGCAAGAGATCAAGCACCAACATCAACGCGAGACATCACTATCCTGCGGCCGGCACATGTAGCTCAACGCAAGCGACCGGCATTGAAAACCAGTGAGACACTGTCAGTCGAGCACAGCAACACCACACTTGGCGACCGTTTCAATGTCTTGCCAGCGGAACTTCGTGCTCACATCTTCTCCTTCTTGCTGGCCCGACCAGTGAAATGGGATGTTGAGCACCAGCCGAAATGTCCAAGACGCCAATCCGACTACGACATCACGCCCACTATGAGGAGCAGCAACCAATGCTCTGTTGATGCATCCATGGTCGAATGGCGCAAGGGCAATTGCGATATATTTCAGTCTCCGTGGCGAAGCCAATGGGCCGCAGAGCAGCAAAATCCTTATGTATGCTCAGTCTGCTACGACCATCGCCTTCGTGGCAGACCCACTCCAACGCCTAGGACCTTGCCATGTCTATGTGCTCGACGGCAGGAGCTTCAACTCCTCCTTGTATGCAAGAAATGGTATCAAGAAGCAGGCACAGTACTGTACACGCAGAACACATGGGCTTTCGAGGTAAGCTTCTGACTTTTGATGGTCGTTTGTTGAATTTTGCTAATAATTCGAAAGGACGATACCACATTCACATCTTTCATCCCAAGTCTGAACCCAGATTGGCGCACCACGATCTCCAAAGTCAGTCTAATGAGCTGGGTCAAGGGTACAGAACTGTACCCTACCAGTGCCAGCACTCTCTTCATGAGCTGTCATGGTCTTCCATATGATACCACTTGGGAAGAGTTCTTGCAGCGACCCGAGTACACAGGACCAGGAATCTGGGCACTACTGCGAACGCTTCCAGCGCTATCACATCTGGAGCTCGATGCTCTTTTCTTGACATCTGCTCGGACAGTTAAGTTGATGCTCAAACTTGGTCTACGAAATCTCAAGCAAGTCAAGTTCGTCCGACGGGTTGAGGATGTGGACAATGTGTGGAAGTCAGGAACCCCGACTGTCTGGCCGGCATTTGCTGGTAGAGAGCTCATCGTGGGAGGTTTCGCTGAAGAGGTCGCTCGTGCCATCAAGGGCCAGAGGCAATTGAGACTCAAGAAGTTCAGTGCTATCAAGGAGTCTGTTGACCAAATGCAATTTGAGTTGATCAAGCCTCGGTCAGATTGAGTTGGAAGAAATTGCGAGATGATACAGACACCCGAAGCACGATGTGCGGAGTGATTTAAATAGATCGAATCCATCAGCACGAAGGCACAGTCTTAATGCTCAAGCTCAATTGCGACCTCTTTCTCAGTTCTCTCTTGCTGCGTTTCGAACTCGCACTTCAGAGCTCGATTGTACGAGGTCGAGAGAGATCGTCTTGGCCTTGAGCTTGCATCCCCTCACCATGTCGGGAGTCCTACTCTTCCTTCGCTGTGCGCACCCGGTAACACTGCGATAGACGCATGCGTCAAGAGCTTCCCTGAAGAGTACGAGACACGATGCTCGGTGTGAAACGCCGTGACCATGGCACAAGCCGGTAGGATTGAAAGCTTCGTGCAACTGATGTGCTCTCAGCATTGAAGCGACCGTCCTTCTCCACACTCATCGGTGCAGTGTCCCGCATTAATCGGTATTCAACATGGCAGACGTATTCCCATCTTTGACGAAAGCCTGGCACAGCAAGCCATACACTGACATCGATCCAACGCGTCCCCGAACTGTCCGCGAAGGACAAAGTCGTAGCTATACACTGGATGCGGAGGGGCAATTGGATCAGCGATCGCACTTGTTTTCGCAAGAGCAGGTAGTCGAGAGGAAAGAGCTCTGGGAAATGTAGAGCAAGAGCTCGGAGGAATTGAGGTTCTGGTCGCGAATGGAGGCCTTGCGGAAGCAGATCCTGAAGGGCGAATGGGTTCCAGGACAAATGTCTTTGGTGCGTTCAATTTGAGTAGGGCGTTCGCGTCGGTTGCTGCCAAAGATGCGATTGTCGTTGACATCAGTACTTATGTGGTCCACTTACCTGCTATGAAGACTGCTTCAGGGTATGTTGCCAGCAAGTTGGCAACGACGAAAATTAGGGAGACGTTTGGAAGGGAGACGGGGCTTGCTGTAGTGCATGTACATCCGGGTGTCGTCTACTGGCTTGCAGGAGCTGAATGTCAAGAGTGGTGTAGTGCGTGCAGATGGTAGCGACTCCCGGAAGACATATGTGGTGCGCAATGGCTAACGATGACCAGAGAATCTTCCTGGACAGTTGGTTGTCTGAGCAGTCAGTCTAGAGGCAAAGGGACGTCGAAGAGCTTCTGATGCGCAAGGAGGAATTGAGCAAGGCAAACCAGCTGGCGATCACGCTTCTGCCCTTTCGATCAAGCGTGGGTATCTGATGGCATTGTGGGAATGCGAACTCTGCTGACAAGTGGTTCCTTGACCAGCGATGGTAGTGATGATGCGCTAATAACGATCTGAGACGTGCTTGCTCACAGGGCGAATCTGCTCCTTCTGGGCGTGAGAATGCCTCACCTCACCTCTTGTCTGGTCGTACAACCGGCCGAAAATATGGAAGTGAAACTTTGGCAATAATCACGGAAGAGGATGGAATCTCATCTGTTCCAAACACTGGGACCGGAAGACAATTGAGGCTACTACGCCGTGCAACATGGGCTGAGAAGGTCTAGGTCTGGCTCCGTATCGGCCTGCCAAACGTAACACTGTCGCTGAGGAGACTGACACAGCGCATCTACATTGTAATCATCACTGCCCACGATGCAAGGAGGTCGGTATCCGCCTCGCGTGAGGCCTTTCAAGAGGCACGCCAAAGGCTGGACACGCAATACATGGGTGTATGTTGGGTGACTTGTAGGCGGCAAATGGTTGGCGACAACAAATTGCGTGGCCAGGCGGATTCTCGAATCAACGGACCACCTCAACAACCGCACCCCTGGCCTTGTGCCTGGAGTAGATGCATCCACTAGTGCAGAGACCAGGAATGCTCCCCACAGCGACGACGACGACTTCTGAAGCTTTGCTTTGAGAAGCAGACTTTGGACTTCAAACACGGCGCGAACCCAAGAAATAACGCCATAGCAGCCGACATGATCATCAGCGAGACTTGCCTGTTCCTGAAAGAAACGCAAACGCTGGTGTGGGCGGAACGGGATTCCCGCATGGCGGCAACGCCATCGGCCGTGCAGATCGTTTCAAGACTCATCCTTGCTGCAGCCCCTAGAACTAACATTAAGCTAGCCTCGCTAAGCTAGCTCTAGCTCGCCAACGAACTTGATCGAACTTCAAAAGGCCGGCAATCGAGCATTCCAGCGCACACCACCTTCATTCCGAATTTCATCACTCCCTCGCTCGCTCACTGCATCTCGCAACTCACCGTCGTTAACGACCCTTCGCCAGAACAATCACTTCGCCGTACACCTTGAACACCATCAACCGCCTAATCACCAACACTCACATCAACATGCGTTCCGCAATCATTGCCCTCGCCGCCGCTGGCGCTGTGTCCGCTCAGTCTGGATACGTTGTGAGCCAGATCGCAGTACGTCGCAACGTAATCCCCCACCCATACCTCGATGTCGTTGCTAACCATTTCTCAGGACGGCCAGATTCAGTGAGCATCGATCGCGACCCCGTGTTGATCGCGCGCATTCTAACAGCATACAGGGCACCGACTGCTCCAGTCCAATACACGACTCCTGCTGTCGAGACCAGCCCAGTTGAGACTGCTCCAGCTCCAGCGCCATACACTTCCGAAGCCCCTACCGCACCAGCCTACTCTGCTGAGACTTCTGCTCTTGCGCCAGCACCATACACTACTTCGGAATCTGTCGCGTCTCCAGTCGAGTCGACTCCAGTCGCCTACACCAACCCAGTCGTCAACGCGACCACTGCACCAGTCGAGTACACCACCGCACCAGCCCCATACCCAGCTGGTAACAGCACCACCCTCGCAACTTCTGTTGGGACCACCTCCGTCACCACCACTGCTGAGGCCTCCAGCTCGACTCAAGGCAGCCCTGTCGGCTCCAGCACTACCTCTGCCCCAGTCGCGTCATCCACTGGTGGCGCCAGCACTCTCCAGATGAGCTCCGCTGTCATCGCCGCTTTCGGCGCCCTCTTTGCCTTCCTGGCTTAAAAGCGAGTCTCACTTTGATGAGAGAACTCGAATTGTACCTATGTGTCTAATTGCTGCTTGCGAAGGAGTCTTTAACGGATGGGTACAGTACATCATACATCACTGTCGTTCTGCGCGGCAATTGGGATAGCTCGAACCCCTTGGCGAGCTGGTAATGAAGAATGAGCGCCGACACAAAAGAAACTTGTGTTCTTAGTGCAGCATAGACTTACGACATGAAAAACTACAACTACTTCATATCCAATTTTCCCGTCTTGTCTGCGAGCTCTCGCATGCAATAACAACAAACACGCCGGCATATGCCTCTTGAATCACTCTTTCCTCCTTCTCCTTACTTCTGCGCTCTGTCGTGAAACATTACCAATGCAGGTTCAGTTTCAGCCATGTGAGACTATACTCGACTCGACTCGGAACCGTTGACGTTGACGAACACAATTGACGCCAAAACAGATTGGCTTTTCGGGCTGCGTTCGACGTGATACGCTAATATACATAGTCACCTTGGGTCTTCGGGCTGCGTTCGCTTAATAAGTAAGTCACCGACCGAATTCATTCCTGCGTTTTGAGAAACAATTGAAGAAGGTCACATAACTATGCGAAGAAAGGAAAGGAAAGGAAAGGAAATCTTTTCGAGCAATCGGAATTTGAGGAGATACTATAACTATAAGTCTTCCTATCCTCGAGAAATGTACTGTATGCGTTCTAGTTCTTACTGATTCCCTCTGAAGTCTAAAGTACAGATGATTCGTGTATACCTCAAGAGACTTTTTTGAAGAAGCAATACGGAGGTCGCTGCGCAATGAGCATGCCCTCGTTGCCTCGGAGCGTTCATTGGCATTGGCAAAACTACCTAGGATTCTAGTGGGGGTTTTGTCATATAAAAGACGTGTATGCCATCTAGCCAACCTGAGTGTCGAGGTCTTTCACAAATAGTTCGGCCTACTTTACCTATAGGTTCGTTAAGGGTATCTGCCGTCCATTAGACGGAATTTTGGTGTGATGGTGAAGATGTCGGTGAGACGGTCGATTATGATACTTGAAAGTACAATGAGTGACACCATCAAGTTGGTATAGGTTTTTTGCGAGGGAGAATACAGTCCCAAGTCTTTTGATGTTCTTGCCGACAGACAGA
This sequence comes from Pseudocercospora eumusae, assembly GCA_001578235.1. NCBI lineage: Eukaryota > Fungi > Ascomycota > Dothideomycetes > Mycosphaerellales > Mycosphaerellaceae > Pseudocercospora > Pseudocercospora eumusae. The sequence goes on from LFZN01000068.1 coordinate 177,726, forward strand.
TGCAGTTTCTTCTCTTTGATTAGGTCAGCTCTTCGAAGATCAGGCTTGAAATTTTCTGGCATGTTGGTTACGATGAGCCAGTATTTGCAGGTGGAAAGCTTGATTGTAGGGCCTGCGTAGGTCTTCTTTTAGGTGGCCAGGTCATCGAAGGAGCTTTGTCGAGGCATCCGCTCTTAGGAGTAGCGTTACCAAGGAGTTCCTGCCTTTTGAAATACTGGCAGTTGCGCCAAAATTGACCTTTCAGCAAGCGATGCGAAGTTGAGGAGGTTCTAGCAGATTGGACGCAATTCTTGTCTTGGGCCAAAGCTCAGATATAAAGTCGATCGAGTCTACCTCGACTGCTTTGAGCTCGAGATTAGAGGCCCAAAGGTCTCGTCGATAGCCACAAGGATGAAGACCATATTGAGCCTCAAGGGTCAGCATAGCGGAGTTTGTGCTGTCTGCTATCTGACCGCGGACGATCGCCTACGCACTCGGAGCGCTTGCCTTCGAAATTGCGGTTCGTGTGTGTTTGAGCGCGTTCGGAGTATTGTGAGCGTTCTCGAGACTGAGCTGCGTGATGCAGATAAAACTAGCTACGACCATTGCAATCGATGCGAGAGGCGAGTGAGATCTTCAACTGCTCCTTAGGAGCCCGTGGACAATCGATAGGCTGCTGTGCCTAGATAAGTACTGATGAGGCAAACTTTTCGGCGAGGCTTTATTGCGCGATGGTGCTGAGTCGATTGAGGGAGTGACCCTGCAAATTTGTCAATGTCCTCGAAGCAGAATCCGCAAACCTTGAGTGATGGGAAAGTTAGGAGTTAGGAGCCCCGGAAAATTCTTGCGGTGTATGGTTCAACCGGAGTCCGCTGGTACCCAGATGTTCGCAGCTGGATCGATCCTGAGAGCCATTCAAGGCTGTGCAAGAGCTTGCTGAGTGAGTCCTGGTGGAGGAGCGGAGAGTGCCTCAGTGGACATAAGCCATAAAGCTCCACGGTTTGGGTAGGCCACGCCCAAGAGCCTCGCCGTCGGCCATCAGGCTACTATTACCTAAGACGGCTGGAAATGGTGAGAGTGGCTGGGTGGCAAGGGAGGGTGGTCCGAACTGCCCGGGTACCGACAATGGTTATGGAGGCCAGAACTCCAGTTGCATACTTGAAAAGCTGAATGAAAACAATGAGTGTCTGCGAATCTCGGACATACCAATAGACAATAGTACGCTCGCTCTTCCCGTGCGATGTCCATGTATAGCTGTCTCGTGGGATGGTCTCAGCGTCTAATAGGTTTACGAAGAAGTGTAAAATGCCCGTAAGGCTGACGGAGACAGGATAGCCCTGAAAGGAAGAGCAGGCCCATGCTTGAGCCAATCCCCGGTGGTCTCACGCGGCGTCCTTCACGCGAAGGACGTGCTGCTGGAGGAAGAAGCGGTTGGCGGGCTTCAGCTTCTCGACTTTTTGGAATGCTTCTGGAACAACGCTGTAGCTCGGGGCATCGGGCTCTGACGGCCATTACTCTTCCCATCGTAACTCATCACAGTCAGCCTCGCCGTCTTTTGAGTCTTGACGTTGGATTAGACGTTGCAGCCATGTCCAGCTAATGATCTCAAGCTTTCGCAAGCTTCCACCCAAGAGACATCAGCCAAGCGAGCGCAGTGGAAAGCTTGAGGCTATCGTTGTGCCACGCGAGGACACTCACTCGCATGTCGGCGACAGAGTACATAGTTCTAGCGTACTGTACCACCGGACCATGTTCTTCGCCACGCACACATCGCGCTTCAGCTGTCTGCCGCAAGTAGTTGTTTGTCCGCGCGTGGTTTCACGTTCCTCGCATGCGCCGCAGACCAACCCGCTCCCAGAGCAGGTCCCACGTGAAAGTGGAATCAAAGGGCGTCCGGAGTTCGCAGAGGTGATGTGCATGAGGAAGGGACTATTCGGCGGCAGGATCCCGCTCAAGTGCTGTCCACCAGTGTGTGCACGTTTCGGCGTGCGCAAATTTGATTGGCCGTGTCAACCTCATCTTTCGAGGTCTCCATCTCGGACGCATTCCCTTTCTTCGATGGAGCTGAATGCTCTTTCCTCGATGGAGATGCCCTCACCAGGCCCGCAGCCAAGCCGCCAGTCCGTCGCTGCTGCCCTCAAGCCATGGTCCATGGCTCCAGCAAAGTGCAGGCATGATATCATCCGCGTCAATTACCTCGAAAAAGAAAAATCCTTCTCTGCGCCTACGCAAATCGCCGAATACTCCTCCCGTTGTCGTTGTAGAATATCAAAATCAAAATCGTTGCCTAAGTTCGCTGAAGAAGCAGAGTTTCAGTTTCCCTCTTACCTTACATATTGAGTTGGCCGGGGCGTTAAAGTCAAATTTCCTGGGCACATCTCACCGCTGCTGCTCTGCCACACACACAAAATCAAAAAGCTGAGCTGGCATGCCGACGCTTCCGTCATAAGCCTCTCGCGTGTTTGACCTGGACGTGGTACCCAGGACTGGCAGGCACTGCTCGACCCTGTCAGACTTTCGATCGGTCCGTTCAATCGTCAACATCGTGCCGACCATCCAAGCCTATATACAACGCTTGCGACCGACGTCCACTGCTTTGGCGCTCCTGCTCGAGTCGTAGTGCCAAGTACACTGCACCTCGCTTCAAGTCTCAGCACACCAAGCAGTCACGATGGGTGACCAGTCCATGCGAGACTATGGCCTTGCCGCACCCCATGGACCGAACATGGGTGGCCAGCATGTCGCCACAGCCGATCTGTCCGACATGCACGACAACGAGGCATCTGTCTTCAGATCCCTCTTGCTCCCAGACGACAGCTACGATGAAAACGGAACATACTGGGCAGACATGCCCATTGGAAAGCGACTCAAATTCGTCAATCATGTCGACTCGCAAGAGGCCAAGAAAGAACTGCAAAGCATCGGACGCATGATGAAGGCCGATCCCCTTTCACCACTTGGATACTACATGCGAAATATGGTCATTCCTGGCATGGGTCTGCTTCTTGAAGGGTGATTATCGAACTGCATGTACATTCTTTTGGTCGCATTACTAACTGTTTCAGCTACGTCCTGTTCTCCATCGGCAACGTCAAGCCCTTGTTCCAGGCTGCTTTCCCTGCATGCTGGAAGAAGAACACCGTCTGCGATGTTACCTGGATTCATGCTGTCGACTACCTCGAAATCTGCGGTATCATTGTTGGTCAAATCCTCGTCGGTATTCTTGGTGACTGGCTCGGTCGACGATGGGGTCTCATTCAAGACTCGGTCATTATGTTCCTGGGTCTCATCATGCTGACAGCTTCTTGGGGTGTCACACTCAACGGATGGGTCATCTGCTACGTCTGGTCGCTCTTCTTCTACGGTATCGGCGTGGGTGGAGAGTACCCGATGACTGCTACTTCTGGTATGGAGAACGCTGTCGGCTCCGGCAAGGTCTCAACTCGTGAAGATCGCCTGCATCGTGGTCGTAAGGTTACTTCGGCATTCTTGATGCAAGGCTGGGGACAGTTCTTCAACCAGGTCATTCTGATCATCCTGCTCTTGATCTTCCATGGCGGAACATCTAGCGCTCCATACGGAAAGACTCTTGTGCAATGGACATACCGTGTGTCCTTCGCAATTCCTGCGGTTGGTACACTCTGGCTCGTCTACTACCGTACCTACAAGATGCGATCTGCCTCGAAGCAGCTTCAAGCCGCCAAGAAGAAGCAGTCGGTCACTGGTTACGACGTCAAATCGCTGAGTCTCACCTTCACCTATTTCGGTGGCCGTGTTTTCGCAACTGCTGCGGCTTGGTACGCCAACGATGTCTTCTTCTACGGTAACAAGCTTTTCCAAAGCGAGTTCATTGCCACAATCTCCGGTCAGAATTCATCCGTGATGGTCAACTGGCTTTGGAATTTGCTCAACATCGGTGTCTCTCTGGTTGGCTACTACCTCGCCTCGTTCCTGATTGACAACAAGAACTACGGACGCAAGTGGATGCAAATTATCGGTTTCTTGGGAGACTTCATCTGCTTCGTCATTCCAGCTTTCAACTACCACTACTACGCAGAAGGCGCAGGTGTCCACAAGTTCATGGCCATGTACTTCATCTCGTCCTTCTTCAACCAGTTTGGACCCAACTCGGTCACGTTCTTGGTTGCTGCTGAGGTCTTCCCAACGCCAGTTCGTGCTTCCGCCCACGGTTTCAGCGCTGCCTGCGGTAAGCTCGGCGCTCTTACAGCTGCAGTCCTCTACAACTACATCGACATCCCCACCCGTTTCCTGGTGGTGCCATGGTTCGGTCTTGCGGGTGCTCTGATCACTTTTGTCTTCCTCCCAGATACCACTGGTCTGGACCTGAAGGAGCAAGAACGACGATGGGCATACATTCGCGCCGGACGTGAACACGAATACCATGGTGCCGCAGTCCACCCGCAGCATCTGTCCTTGTGGGAACGCATGTGGGGTCTCGGCAAGAACTACAATGCCCAGGAGGACTACAAGCAGCGAGTTGAGGAGATGCGTACCGATTGGGAGGCTGCCATGGCGAAGCGTGCCGCTGAGAAGGAGCATCCAGATGAGGATCCTGATGCTGACGACTGGAGCTCAGAGGTCAGCACATTCTTTGAGCGTACTAGAGGCCAGAAAGGTGCACAAAGCCCATTTAAGCAGCAGCAGAACGGTGGTGGTCTTAATGGGCATGCCAACGGCTCTCCAAACGGCAACTCCATAGAAGAAGAGAAGGAGGACTTGAAGCAGCAGTAGTTTTTGCATTGATGTTTGGGGCACGTGGATCGTAAATTGGCGCTGGCTACAATTACATCAGTGGTGTATTGCATTATAGTACATGGTGTGTCCGGCAGACTAGACTGTATAGCAGAACAATGGCGCTCGTGGCTATCCATCATGACCAATACTTCGCACACTGCCCGGTCCAGGTTTACGACTATTCGTCCTTCGTTCGATCTTCGAGCCGCTGTAATATATGCAACGCCCTCTCATACACATACATTGTAACCGCACTGCTGGGCGCAGCTTTGACGAGACTGACGCTCAGCCCTCGGTACAACCCGATCGTGCCTTCCTTCATCAAGATCATCCTCAAAGTGCTCAACACTCCCTTCTCATAAACTGGGATTTTCATGCCTCCGACATATCTCTGCCTGGTAGGTCCCTGAACTTGTAGTCTCTTCCTGACCGTGTCAAGTGGAAACACGGCGCTCTTGCTCAGAATGCTTGCCGTCACTCCCGCCACTGCATCTCCAGATCCGAAAGGTAGTTGCACGCTCGCCAGTGGCGGTTTGAGAGATTCGTAGAGCGCGAAGAAGAGGCCCATGTACGGGACAATCTGTCCAATGCCTGCGCCGAGCCCACGAAAGAAACCAGCGCCACCTTCATTCCGCGTGATCTCTCGAACACTCGCTACGAGACCATCATAGACTCTCTCCGTGCCTTGTGCTGCAAATCGTGTGCGCAGCAGGTCCAGAGGATACGTCAACGTCGTTGCCGCAGTCCCAGCAACAGCGCCTCCAATGAAACTCTTCGCTGAGCCTGGAAGTTTATACCTGCCGTCTTCTGATATTTTGTCCAACGCCTGAGTCGTGCTCCGATATGCTAGAAATTGTACAGCGCCGTAGCTCAAGTACAAGCATTCTGCCGGGATATTGCCCTTCCAGAAACCCGTAATGCCTTCATGCTGCCATATATCCCGCACTACGCTGGACACTCCAGCCGAAGCTCGTGGTCGGAATGGCCGAGAAAGCGGGTCGGCGAGGGAGTGGTAGTGAAGCTGTAGTCGAATCTTGATCACGTCTAGAGGCGCGATGCAGAATCGTGAGATGAGACCAGATATGGCGCCGGCGACGACGACTTGACCGCGAGTGCCCTCATCGCGGAGCTGTTCTGTCCCAGACATCCATTACTAGCCTTTCGCCGGAGCGATGTGGCAGAGTGTGCTAGCAAGTGTTTGCTGGGTGAGAGCGGAAGACAATTGCTGGCGCAAACAAAGGTGGTTGTCAAATGGAGCTCGAAAGATTGGCTTGGCTTGACCTCGGAGCTGGACCATCTCCAATGCCTCCCCTTTCCTCTTCCTTTCTTTCTACACAGGCAGACGTGATGGCATTCTCACGCCACATAGCACGGCAATGCCAGAAACGTCTGTCGGACACTTCTACACGGCTGGTCTCTTCAACGGGTCGCGCTCGACAGTCTACGCAGGAAGCATCGGACTCGGCATCCCAACCTCGGGGGTTTGAAGAGCTCTTGATTAGGAAGCCAGTCTCTCGTATAGAACCTCGAACAGTGCATCCAGGGGTTAGATCAACAGCAAAAGCAGCCCGTCAACGAGAAATCGAAATTCGTCCAACAGTTGATACTCTGGTCAAGATTATCCATGGATCGGAGGACCATCGCCTTGCTCCAATAGCTCTACGAGATCTATGTCAATGCTCCCAATGTGTCGATCCCTCGACAAGGCAGAAGCTGTTCTATATTCAGGACATTCCCAGCGACATCAAAGCCAGGAAGCTCACGTTCGATTCTGGCAACGCGAACATTAAATGGCAAAATGACGCGGCTGGTTACGGAGAAGATCATGTCACTACTCTACCATTGAAGGGCCTCAGAGCATTAGCTACTAGAGGGAGAATGACACCAGAGCAATCGCCTATACCTCGAGCTTACTGGAACACCCTGTCATACACGTCAGAAACCTCGGATTTTGATTATCAAGATTACATGTCATCTGATAGCACACTCTACACCGCCGCCCGACAACTGCATACTCATGGTCTTCTCTTTGTGACGCATGTTCCAGAAGACGAGGAATCGGTCATACGAGTCGCAGAACGCATTGGACCTCTCAAGACTACCTTCTATGGCAAGACTTGGGACGTACGGTCTGTACCAGAGGCTAAGAATGTCGCCTACACCGCTCAGAACCTAGGATTCCACATGGATCTCATGTATATGGAGCAACCTCCCCACCTTCAACTACTACACTGTATACGTTCGTCATCAGCAGGAGGCGCCTCGCTCTTCACAGACTCCTTTCTCGCGGCCAAAGATCTCTCTGAAGCTGACAGCTATGCGTATGCTACCTTGAGCTCTCGGACTGTGGCGTTCCACTACGACCACCCAGACCATTACTATCATCAATCGCGACGAGTCATCGAAGAGTCTCCAATTCAACATGGGGCGCTGAAATTGCTGAGCCACCTTGATATTCAAAGAGTCCAAACCCTTTATCCGGGCGTCGAACGCTTTCAAACCCTCAAACCAATCGATTTTCTACAAAGCGTCGCATGGTCACCTCCTTTCCAGGGCGCATTCAAACTCGACTCCGATCCCTCCCACAGCAACGTCCACCATCGGACAGGCCAACCCAGCGAGACCGGTCTCGCTGCGAAGCTTTATAATCGGAAAGTCACCGAATGGCATGCGGCAGCGAAGAAGTTCAACGACCTCATCCATCGCCCGGAAGTCATATATGAGCGATTAATGAAACCTGGGGAATGCGTGATTTTCGATAATCGAAGGGTCTTGCATGCGAGGACGGCTTTTGAGGTCGGTGATGCGGGGAAAGAAAGGTGGTTGAGGGGCGCGTATATTGATAAGGATCCTTTCATGAGTAAGCTGAAGCTCTTGCGGGAGAGGTTTGAGAGGAGCAGCGAAGATATGGGGCCGGAGGAGTTGGAGATGGCTCTGTCGACGGAATTTTGAGGGGCATGGGAGAGATCCTGTAGCATTTGCATTTGCGAGATGGTGGTTGGTGGTCTCATATGCTGAGCAGTGTTGGCATAGAATATTGATGTGAGCTGATGCCCAGACAGCAAAGAAAAACTTCGAGGTTGTGTATCTGATGATGAGTGGTGTTGTCTGCGCATCCTTCTGGCTAACAACGACTAGAGAATCGATTGCGGTCCCGTGAAAATTAAAATCTTGATTAAGCAAGACGGAAAATAAATTGATTCAGATCTGGAAACTGTAGAATAGTTGTTCTAGAATCCGATTATCAGAAGCGCTAGGAGAAGGAGGAGAATAAGAGAAATTATTATCGTAGTAAGCGCGTAGTACGTCTATAGTAAGTAGTATTCTTTCCGATTCTAAGTTAAGGCGTCCTATTAGAATAATGTTATCGATAGTAGATAAGGGCTAGCCGTACTACTTCTTACGCCTAAAAACCTCTTATTAACTTCCTTATCCGCTATTAGATAATCGATAGATCTATAGCTCGGGATCGATAATAGAGATAGAGTAGAGTAGAGAGGGAGTTTATCGGCTTCGACTACGAGACCTCGGCTCTACGTAACGCTACTAATATATACGTCTTAGATAATATATTAGCTATAACCTTAGACGACCGACTAATATAGCTACACCGTAGCTTAATAGATAGAGAGAGAGCGGTTAGCATAGCATTAAACTATTTTAATAGGGCCTCGAGTTGTAGAAGATTTAGAAGCCTTTAGTGAAAGAATATACGTAAAACCGTTAACGGTAGTCTAGCGTGTATGTAAAAGCGAAAAAACGAAGGCGTTACTACTAAAAAGAATGATGTCACGCAAAAAATGACGTCATTGAGAGGGGTTCTACCCTTTAGTTGACACGGAAAAAAAGGATAGAACCTCTCGGGAGTTCGTTATATATCTAGCCTAAGACTATAATAGCGCCGTATCTTAAATAGCCTTTAACTATTAAATTATATAACGAATAGAAATAGAAGAAGGAGAAGCTACCTAGCTAATTTATTAAGTATATAAGACAACCTATCTCTTAGTATACTAACTAATTTATAATAATAACTAGCTTACGTAGTCTTATACTCCGATTACATATTATTCGAAGATTTAGCACTAGTACGTCGCCTAGACTAATACTAACCCCGTATAGAGTCTAGTATCGAAAGCGTCGCTCGATAAGTAGAGTTCCGACGGGAGGCTATTAGAGTAAGGATCGTACTACTCCTCCGCCGCTATTTCCTAGCGCTTTAATTATGTTTCTCGCGTACTACTACTAAACATGTTAACGATTCGAGTAGTAGCATCGATTTAATTAGTAGCTCTATTTAGTACTTTAGATTTAGGCTACGGATCTTAACGTAGATGTCTCCTTTAATAAGGACTAATTAATAGTATAGTTTCTAATACGGTGCTCTACTAGTTAAAGTATACTATGTTCCGTTAGGAGAAATATCCGTAAGCCTTAGGTAGCCGGAAGATTCGTCGATACCGAGGTAGAAGTACTAGTTATTAATACTAGTCGATCCGGACAATAAGACCTTATTAGTACGAGAGGTACTAAATCTAATATATCGGCGGCCTTTTAGCATATTTAGACTTAAGGGAACAAAAATAGCCTTTCTCCTCTAAGATCCGCGCGGTTTTAAGATGTTAAAGGATCTACCGTCGTGTAGTAGAAATCGATTTATACGAGTCCGGAGGGCTTCGTTAGTACATACGTTAAGTAGGACTACTAATATAAAGGCTACATTACAAGCGTAGTAGTCTATTAGGAAGAGACTCTACAAAAGTCGATATACATGCTACATAAAAGACTAATATACCTATCGCTACGAATACTAGGACATCCTTAGGAATAAGGCTAAGACTATATATACCGGCTTTAATTAGCATATAACTAAGATAGTAGAAAATAGATAAGATATACTTACTATAGGCACTATCTTACCTATATATCGATTAGAAGTACTTAACTCGAAACTTAAGACCTTTATAGTAAAAGTTCTACGTCGCTAAGGGACCGCACCCGCGGACTATAACTTTCGCTCGCTATTAAGACTACGTAGAAGTCCTATCGAAGAATAGGATAATTATAACGTATTTATATATAGATATATAGTCCTATAGTAGGTATATTACTAGATCGATACCTATCCTTCTTCCTCGTTACTTATTCTAGACTAGACATCTTAAATGCTAGCTAGGACTAGTCTCTCTTAGCTATAACTTTATAAGGTAAGCTACTAGTCTTTTAGAATCGATAAGGAGAATAGGCCTAGTATAGAAGAATTTTCTATAAGTCTACCTACTAAACATGCTAAATATGTTAAATAAGATATAGGTCCTTTAGGATAGAAGCTAGCTCTAAGTCTCGTACCCGCTAGCCGCTAGAATTAAACTAGCGTCTAAACAAATGAAACGATATCTCTTACTAACGCGCTCGCTATCGGAGGAAGTATCGAATCTATCTCGCTAGCGTCTAGACTCTATAGCCTATCCTAGAAAGAGCCGCCTTTATAGCCTCCGTAATTTTCTAGTCTAAAGATAGCTAGGTAGGTCGGGTTTAATACTATAAGTAAGAAGCCTAGCCTAAGCTTATAGCTTATAGCTCGGTAAATGTATATTATACCTAAGCGGGAGCTAGCTATACGAAGATTAGTAGTACTTATATAAATCCTAGCTAAGTAAAGACTAGCGGTGCCTAAGCTAGATATACTAGAGTAGCGTTAGGCTATGCGGAGTACTAGCTAGAGACGCCTATCTAGTAGGATACTATGCCTATAATAGGCTAAGGAAGCTAAGTTTATTATTCCTACTACTATCGACGAGTAAGAGGAGAACTACTAGAGTACTAAGCTTATCGAGTTACGCGCTTTCCCTAGATAGTCGCCGAGGTCTAACGGGGCGAAGTAGTAGCTATGATAGGCTTAGTCTAGCCTTACTAGACTATAGCTTACATAATAGCGGCGACTACTCCCGGCTCTATAGTAGCGGTAGCTAGTATAGGAGCGGGGGTTATAGACTTCGTCGTACTAGTAGATAAGTTCGTATAGTAGTTATACCCGAGCCGTTACGCTACTATAGGCTATAGAGTAGTAGGTTATAGGATAGTAGGCTAAAAACTTAAAGCTAGTTAGGAGATACTAAGGTTTAACGCCGCGAAGGCGTTACCGAGGCTAGCTATTACTATATCCTCGGAATTATTATTACGCTAGAGTTTATAATTAGGTAATTAAAGCGAAGCTTTAGCGAGATAAACTTACGTTAAGGAGGCGAATCTCTTCGAGGTAATCGAGGAAGATATCGACTAATTAACCCTTACTTAGGTTCTCGCTATACGCGATGCCGTATTAACTTAATATCTATCGAAGTATTACGCGAGTCTACTAAGAAGGATGCTAGCTATTATGTAGGTAGCCTTTATCGTTCTCGCCCTCTTACTTACGGACATCGGCGGCATACTTCTCTAGTAAGGCGATTAAAGAGGTCTTAGTAGATCGCGTACTATACGGGATGCCTAAGGCTTATAGGTAGCTTAAAGCTACATCTTTAGTTATGTGCTAGTTATAGTCGAAGCCGAACTTAAGATGGTCTATAGTAAAGGAGGATATTTATAGCGGATAGGTCTTAGCCTATAATAGTATTAATATTTAGCGTAGAATAGAATACTAGAAAAGCGTTTCTTACTAGTATCCGAGGTAAGCTCGGCGGGATGTTAAGCGAAAAGCTACTAGAGTATAATGCGTTACGATACGTAATAGCGTTATAGAGTATAATGTTGTCGCCTATAGGAATAATTCTAGTCTAACGAGAGGTAGCGAGATACTTAATCGTTTTCGAGTAAAGGTAAGCTTACGAGAAATGTAAACCGGTACGCTACCTATGTTTATATCTTACGACGAGTCGGTCGAACCCGTCGGCCTCGAAACATGTCTCGTAGAAAGACGATTTCGGAATATATTTCTAAGACCTCGGACGGTATAGTACTTATAGAGATCCTAGTACCGAACGTAACTAACGATATTAACTAACGAGATTATTAACTTATAGAGCTAAAATATATTCGGATCGATCGTGTATCTAGAAGCCTTCTATCTAGTACTCGTTAGCGCATAGAAATAAAACTTACTAAAAGGGGGAAGACTACGTAAAGATACTAGTACCTAAGATACTTTACTAGGTCTTAATAGCTATAGCTTAGCGATAGTAGTAGCTCGATCCTTAAAGGCTCCTTACTTAGAGACTTATCTACGGTAAGTATAGCCTAGGGAGAGCGGCGTAAACTAGAGTCCGCTACCTATATCGAGTAGGTCTTAAAAAGACGAGGGCGACGACGAGATTATCGTAAGAACTAGTAGGAAGGTCTAGGTAGATAGCTAAGAATAGAATCGCGTCTAGATATTAAGAACTATAACGCTATAGCGTAGTACTTTACTACCGTCTAGTAGGACCTTATCCGTCGTAGACGAGTACTTTAGGTTAGGTAAGATTATAGCGTAGTCGCTATATATACTACCGCTTATCTACTAGCGACCGTTTACGCGCCTAGGTAGAATTTATAGCCGGTCGCGTAGGGCCGCGTAGTACCGTAGTAGGTTATTACCCTCTATACCTACTACTCGGCTCCTACATATTCTATCCTACTACGGGTTACTACGATCTAGATAAGCTAAGCATCGTAACATACTATTATTACATAAGTCGAAAGTATCGCTTAGCTCTACGAAAATTTCGAGTAGCTCGAGGAAGAAGAAGAGCCTCGATACTTTATCCCGGCTATAGGTGTAGCTATTATAGCCGAAGATCTTTCGCGGAACGCTAATCGCCTATAAAACGCCTTTAAAGCGGGTTAGGTATCCGTCGAGTAGGAGCTATAAGCGGTACGTAGTTCGTAAGCTAATTAATTAGCGACGGAGTAGCGTTTTACTACTCTAGAGGCGTCTATATTACGACTTAAGACGGTAATCGTAGGATTAACTAGGACTATTAGTTCCTCGTATTATCGAATCGAAGCGGCTATCGAGTCGTTAACGAATCTTACCGAGGCCGGATTCCGCTCTATTAAGTAATATTACGATCGTAATATAGCTATACGTAACGAGATCCGAGAGTAGCTTTAAATCCTACGTAACTCGGTCGAGAGCTCCGATATAGACCTAATTCCTCCTAACGAGTAGCCGAGTAAAGGAGATGTCTAGATAGGTAGGCTCTTTAGTAGTAGAAATGTCGGCGGTATCTCGTATACTTCCTCTCTACCTAGGAATAAGAAGAAGGAACTAGCGTAAGTCCTAGTAATCCCGCTAGCCTTAAAGCCTAGTACTAAGAAGGAATACGGTACTAGTAACTAAATTAGCGCTCCGCTCTCTACTCCGTCGAATTTTAACTAGTAAAGAAGCCCTCTAGTAGCTATAAAGTCCGGTATTATCGGTTACGAGTAGTCTAAGACCTTCGCTACTAGTCCGAGTAAGTAATTACTAAGTATTAGCATACCTAATGCGGTACTAGATGTTACGAGCTCTACTAACGCTAATAATCTAATACGAGCTAAAATAGAAGGAGTAGCGGGCCGTATAATTACTTCGATATCGCTAAACCTAGTCGAGAAGGAGAGTATCGATAAGGTCGTAGAAGATAATAGTATATCTAAGACTAATGTTTTATCCCGGAAAAGATCTCTAGAAGCGCCTCTAAGTAGAGAGGTCGAAGCGTCCGAGGATAAGTCCGAGAACCTAAATAAAGGCATAGAAGCTATAGTTAACGAGGTATTAGGTCCCCGCGAAAGAGGCGAGGAAGATAAGGACAAAGTCCGCGAGGTCGGTAAAAAGTAATATAAGATCTTAGCGAGTAAGCTTTAGGACTATAAGCTTTAATAGTAATATAGCGGTCGAGAGAGAGAGAGAGAGAGGAGGAGGAGGAGGAGGAGGAGGAGGAGGTAGGCGGTTCTAGGGAAAGGGTTCCCTATGCTTTACTTACTAGACTAGCTTACTATTAGCCGAATTTTAAGTTTTCCTTTTATTCGTAGATAGCTAATGTAATATACTATACCGTCCTAGAAACTAATACTAATACGGATCGATTATAGATCGCTATCTACGGACATAGAATCTCCTTTATTATGCTCTTACCCGGGACTATAGTTACTAATATCGCTATCGTCGATTTCTATAACATTAGCGTTATCCATTTTAATCTCTAAAGCTAAGGTTAGTAGTAGGCTAGCTTTCCTTCGACGTAAGTTATAAGTACGTAGCTATAATATCCTAACGTTAGAAGCGTTTAGTTTAGTAGAAAGCTTATATACGTCTTCGGTAGGTTCTATAAGCTTTAGTAGCTATTAGATTATAGAGTCGATTAGTCCGGGCTATAAGTAGTCGACTCGATTCGTAAAGCGTACGTATCGTTACTATAGCTAGTATAGCGTCTACTTCGTACCGAAGACCTTATTATAACCTATAGCTCTACGGGTACGAGTAACTATTATAAGGGCTAGATCGTCTCTATAGCGTTTAAGTATACCGATACGCTCGAAAACTTCTTCTCGGAGTAATATAGGATCCTAAAGCGTCCTAATAGTAGTATATACTAGGTTCTAACTAATACGCCTTAGTTCTTCGTTAGCGTTAAGAGGCTATAGGAGACTAATAAGGTATACGTTAATGTCGAGTAAGTTCGTAAGCTTACTTAGGATATTCTTAAGGTCGTTCTAGGCGATCTAGCTAATAGGTCTAATACGAGTAAGGCGTTCTTTCCCCTCCGCGGCTTACTCGAGCTATCTATGTCGTTACTTCGCGGTATTCCCGTTAGTAGTATTAGCCCTCTTCGATTCCGGTCCTTTATCCCGACGCTCGTCTCTAATAGTCGGTCGCTTCCTCTTTCGTACTTATTAATCTTATCGATTATAATGCCGCTCTAATACGGCGTTCTTCTTAGTATATGTCCGAGACGTAGGACGAAGATTATCGTTATCTTTCCTCTCCTTATCTTCTCCGCCCCGCTCTTAGAACCGTATTTAAGTATTTAGATAGCGTAAGTTAACTATAGTATAAAACTTAGAGCTCTACTAGCGGTCTCTACTCGATAGTAGACTAAACCTTTTAACGATAGCGAAAACCGTTCGTTAAGTTACCTAACTACGACTTATAAATCGGTATTACCTAATAAGTACTCGTTTTCCTATATATCTCTTAGGCCCTATAATACGAGATAGTACGTTATATTTTAAAAGCGACCTAGTCTTTATTACTTATAGCGCTATAATCTACTTAAATAAGTACTAAGTACATATATTATACGATTTCGCTATAGCCTCGCGAAGAAAAGTCGGTAACGCGGGCGCGAGCGATATCTCTTCTTACTAAAAGTCTAGGCGCCCTTTCCCTTAATCGGCACGATACCTAGGAAGAGTTTAACGAAGATCGTCGAGTCTTATAAAAGTCCCTCGCTAACGAGAGTCTTAGGTACTTTACTAAGACTCTTCTAAGAATATACTCGCGCTTTAAGAAACTCGCTCGTTAACGGGATGTAGGGGCTAGTCTACTATAGACTATCTAGGATCTCTCGGATATAGGACTTAATTCTACTATATACTAGAGCGACTTACGAGTCCTTCGCCCGACGTCTTTTAGCGGCGGGTCGTAGGCGACTAAGGGTACTCTAAGATTACTCGAGTAACTAGTATAGTAGGAGACTAGTCCTTAGAACCATTTTATCGTAGAATCGGCGGATATTCGAGTATCCGTATAAGGAGATAACGAGAGTAAAGGTACTATTACTATAAAACGTAGTTAGTATCTATATAACATAATTAAGGATGTAGAAAGAGGCTACCTACGTCGCTTTCTAGCTATAAGTATACTACGAGATACGAGATTATTCTCTATTATCTACGATATAGGTACTATATACCGAGTATACGTTTTCTATATCGTCTACTAAAACTATAGCGTTATCTAGGTATATAATTCTAAAGAAGAAATAATAATTAGCGATTCGACTAAGGAAGAATTAGTCCTTATTACTCGGCTTATATCGCTCCGAACGGAGCTCGGCTAGAAAAGCGTCTAATAGCCCTCGTTAGATATAATTACCTACGTTCCTTACCCGTAGTAAGCCTCGAGTAAGGATAGCACGTTTTTCGTATTTTATTATACGCGGTAATACCGAGTAAGCTATATCTTCTATAACGATAGCGAGTCCGGAGCTATCGATAGTATCGAGCTCGGTCTATCCCGTCGGCGCGAAGTCTTAGAGGATATCTACGAGCGACTAGTTAAATCTTATATACCTATTATGAGAGAAGTCTTTATTAATAGGCGTTTCCTAAACGATATATATTACTAGCGTCGAGTACTTATCGAGGCGGCGTAATAGAGAGGCGCGTTAGTAAACCTACGAGCCTAACTACGAGGATCTTCTAGCTTTTAGGCTTAGCTTTAGGAAGATATAGACTATACCGCTACTATAACGCGTAGGCTAATAACTCCTACGAGGGTAACTCGCGCTCGGTATAATAGTACTATTAGGAAGATAGTAGATAGCGGGCTAAGTATTATGCCTAGAATAGTCTAGTAGCCGAGGCGTAGGCGAGGCGAGGTAACGGTAAGTCTAGAAACAGAGCGGTATTAAAATAGTCGATCTAACGTCGACCTAGCTACGTACTCTTAGATAAAGGCTTAAATTATAGTTATACGTTTTCTTATCTATAGCGACTATATAAGCTACTACTCCCGAAAAGCGTAGAGCCTATATCTTAATATACATATCCGCTACTCCGCCCGATAAAGAGCTTTCTTTCTACGTCTCCTTCGCTCTTTTACTAATTATTAGCGGCTAAAATAGGAGATAATAGAGTTATAAGGGTTACCGAGCTCGAGCGGTTACTACTTATAGCTCGTAATATAACGGTAGACCTAGAGGAAAAGCTAATCGATCGGGATAGGCGGATCGAGGATCTAGAGAAGGAGCTACGAGAGAGCTAGAGGCGGTTTATAGTTCTCCGTCGTTAGTAAAAGACTATAGAAGAAAGTACGGTATATTAGGAGAATTAGATAGAAGACTTATAGAACGAGAATAAGCGGTTAAAGTAGAAGGCGGGAAACGAATACGCTAGTAAAGACTAAAATAGCTATATAACCTATCCGAACTATACTACTTCGAGTCCGCCTCCTCCTCCTTATCTTAGCGACTTTATTACGAGGATAACCGTATAAGGTATAGTTTAGACCGCTCTCTTCGATCTACTCTAAGACGTAGACGCTCGCTATAGTAAGCTAACTAACCTCCTACGATCTAGCCTCGTAGCCGCCTCCTAGTCCGAAGGAGAGTAGTCTCGGTAAGTCTAAGAGCTTTACGACGACGTACGCTAACTTAGTCGTACCTAGCGCGCTACGTATAAGGTTTTTAAGTAGCTTCCGTAGATTCTAGCTATATCGAGATCTATAAAGGTTACTTCGCTAAATAAGGTATAAGCTACTAGCTAAGATATAACGGGGTCGATAATAGAGAATTTATTATAGGACGAATCGCGAAAAGAGTAGGATAGATATAACGAAGGCGCCGTCCCTACTATAAGTAGTATTACGAATGTAAGAGAGAATACGGGAGAGGTCGCGCTAGCGTAATATACGAATACGGATATTCTTAGACTAGTAGACTTAAGCATAAGACTAGTATAAGTAGTAGGAACTATAGGTAAGAACTTATAAGGCTTTACGTAATTAATAACCTATAGCGAGAAAAGCCTATACTTAACCGCGTACTCTAAGCGGACGTTTTCCTAATATCCGATTTTTAATCTATAATCTCTAATTTCTAAATCCTAACTTTTATACATAATTCCGGCCGGTCCTTATAACTCTATATACTAATCTCGATAAAATAGTCTAAGCGCGGTACGATTTTAAAATGTCCGTAGAGATTACGGGAGTACGTATTAACTAGCTAAAGATAATAGTATTATATATAACATAGTGCGACTATACGCCGTCTTCCCGCGTAAACGCGTCTAAGATCCTTCTTATCTTCCTTTATATACTATTAAAGTACGGATAGACGAACTAGACGCATAGTAGATAATATGTAAGTAGTATACCTAAATACTAACTAATAGTAGGTTTATAAGAAAGCCCGCTACTAGACTACGCTAATATACCGTTAGTCGGGAACGCCTATACGTTTCTATATATTCTATACTACTCCTTCGCGAATACCTACTACGTACCTTACTCGCTTTCGTTATCTATAAGTATAGCTTCGCTACTATACTCCCCGATCGCCGACCTACTCGCGCCCTTCTCGAAATGCCCGCCGCTTTCGACCTCCGCGGCTTCTTCTAGACTTTACTAGCTCTAATCGTTACCTATCTCGTTAGCTCTATCCGGCTCTATAAGTAGTATAGCCGGAACTTCTAGGTTACCGATACGATATTCGAGCGACGTATGTTACGCTTTAAAGATAACGCCCGCTTAGCTTAGGTATAGACGGAGCTATTTATAGATAGCTCGAGTATTTACCGACTAACTTTAATAGGTACCTCGTAGTTAAGTATACTACTTTATACCTAGATAGGTCGATCGGGTTAGAAGCTTAATAACTTTAAAAGTAATACGCGTACGGTAGCGTACTTAGGCTTTATAGATAGAAGACGGGGTTTCTAGGAGGCTAAATACTAACGAGACCTCGGCTAGAATTAGACTATTACTTAAATAATACTAAGATTATCCTACTATACGTACGTAGACTCCGATACTTAATCTCCTTCTTAATATACTAGTTATAATTGTTTCCTCCTACGCTAGCTCTAAAACCGCTACTTAAACTATACCTAGCATTTCTCTAGGGGTAATAATAGCATCCTCTCTAAAGGACTATATCTACCTTATCTATCGTTATATAGGCCTCCTTCTCCGCTTTCTACTCGCTTTACTCTATAACTTTTATCTAGTCTACTTTTTCTAACTAGCTCGGACAAATTATAGATCTCGGCATCGAGGAAGACTTAGAGTTTCATTAGGAGCTAAGGATAGGGCTTAAGGAAGTCGTCGACTACTTTATTAGTTAGGGTAGGATTACGACTTATTCGATAAGGATCGAGGAACGTAACGTTATTATATAAGTCTCGATTTCGTAACGTAGAATCTATACCGTACTATCGCGAATACTATAGTCCGCTATAGCGGATAATTCGTAGATTATCTATAGACGGCCGATACTCTTATCTAGTTAGCTAGACCTCTATAACTTACTCCGTATAACCCTTTATATTAGCTACCTTTAGTTTCTTAATGGTACGAGCGCTAGCCTTACTACTAGTATTTACCTCGGCCTCTAGCGCTACTTACATCTTCCTTAATCGCGATTAAGTCTTAACCTTCTCTAATTGTTAGCCTAGCTCTTCTAGACCTCCCGCCTATATCTAGCTATAGATCTTCGGTATAAAGCGCTATAGAATGTACTCGGCGTATTTAAAAAAAGGGCCCTAGTCTTTACGGGTAAGTACGATAACGGCTTAATAGACGTTAAAAGCGCTTATACTAAAGATGTAGGTACTACCTAAGATCGCGAATACGTTGTCTACGAAGATAGGAAGCGACATTCTAGGGTTACGGCTAGTAAGGTCTACTAGTAGAGCCGGGCTATCTATTACGGCATCGGTTCTCGCGACTTTAGTTCCTAGAGAGCGTAGTAATAACGTAGAGGCATCGCTAGCTAGAGAACTAGTATATAAAATAGCGTATAGGCTAGGCGTACGCCGACTAGTTAGAGGTATGAGTCGTAGGACCTATAGGCGAGCTCCTACCGTACTAAATGCGATAGGAGATGCTTACTTACGCGGCTTAATAGCCTAGGGTAAGTTTCTAGTAGACGAATCTTAATTAGTATCTATAGCATCCTAGCCTAATACCTCTTTTATAGCGATCCCGTACTCCTCTATCCGACTATTAGAGCGCGTAATCCTAGATTAACTAAACTACTCTAACTCTACTATATCTATAGTAATAACTATAGCGTCTAGGCGTTATCTAGTAGAGAGGTAGGCCTCGTAGGCTATCTAATAACGCCGAAGTAGAAGGCGTACGTCTTCTTTAGTATAACGATGCCGACCTAGCTTAAAATAGAGGAGTTCGTAGATAATACTAGCCTTACTACCCTACTAAGTATAAGATTTAGCTATATAGTATACTTCTAGTATCTTATCTAGGCTAGCTTTCTTAGCGAGTAAGGTATTACCGCATAGGCAGATACCTATCTTAACGGCGTCGGCATAGGCCTCCTACTAGTTATTAAGGTACGTAAAAGCTAGTAGTATAGACGGCATAGTAGATAGTATAGTTCTTCGGAGTAGGGCTTAGTAAATAGAATTCTTTAGGGTCGGTAAATAGTTAATATTAGTAAGGTGCGGCTAACGGAGCTATTATTAATGTGTAAAGCCTACTATAGATAGGTTAGTAGGGCTAACTATTAACTCTATAATAGAATCTACCTACCGGTAAAGTTACTATCTAGCAAATGTTAAAAGTAATAATGTCCGGCGTTAAGAACGAAGCTAGTCGTCGAGCGGTGTAATAGTAATAAGAGTAACTAAGAACTAAAAAGTAGAGGGCTCGATATAGCAAATTAGGTTATAGGCGCCGAGACGGGTGTTTATAGAGGTGTCGTTAAGAGTACGCGTAACCTTTAGGGTTTTTTATAATCGTATCTTCCCTCTCCTAGAGAACCTATTATTATCGCGCCCTATAGCTCTAGATTTTATCCCTAAGATTATAGATCTAGTCGAGTTAAATATGCCTACTCTCGATAAGATTCCTAGCGTAGTTATCTAGGCATTCTTATAGGGCGAGCTTATTATACTACTAGGCTCCTTAATTTAGTGCGCCTTAAGCTTCTTCTAGCGAGTAGATATTCGAGTAATTCGATACCTCCGTAGCTTATAGGGCGATATAAGGGCCTTAGGGTATATATCTATAGCTCTAGTACTCGTTATCTCGTTACTATAGCTATACATCCTCGGACATCCTTCCCCTCCGTAAGTAATCGGATATTATAATATAGAATCTAGTTACGATAACTTCCTAGTACTATAGTCTAATGTTATATCCTACATACCTATATAACTTAATCTCGGCTACATCGAACTATAGTAATAGGCTATTCGTTTCGCCGTAGAAGTAGACGCCCTCGTTAAGTACTAGCGTCTTCTCCGCGAGGATTTCGAGAAACTTACTATCGAGGGCGTTAACGACTATATCGAGCGTGTAAGATACTATTGGCTGGTAGCCGAGGCATTTTTCAGCTTTCGGCCAGCTAGCAACTTAGACATACAACATGACATCTACTAGAGGAAAAAGATTATTTTTTATAACTTAGAATAGTTATTTATAGCATTATGAACCTACCTACGACGAGAACGATACGGTCCTTTCTTCTACCGAGCCTACTACGTACCCGCTAGGTATATAAGACACGAATTTCCTTCGTCTTCTACCTACCGAGCATAGTAGAGTACCTAATCGAATTACTCTACTACTACCTTATTCCGCACAATACCCGCTCTAGTATTTATATAGTTTCGAGGCAATAACTAGAGCCGAAGGTAGGGCTACTCACCTATAAAAACTACGTAGTATAATAGGAAAAGAGATAGGATATAGGAATGCTATTCTAGCTACTAGACTTGTTCGTAGGCTAGAATAGTATTCTTAGCGTAGAAATAGGATAGACGGGTCTAGCCGCTAGTTTAGTTAGATCGGGTTTTCGGCATGTAAGAAAAGATGACTAGGATAGGGTAGCGAGATCTCCGCTATAGCTATAGCCGAGGATCTCCGGCATACCCCTATACATCTTATCTTTATAGTATTTTAGATTATAACCTAGTCCTACTATTAGGAGGACTCCCCGTATAAGAAGCTATGCCTACCTATATCGGCTAATCGAAGTTAGTAGACCTAGTAGGACGCATTTCTATTTACTAGCGGCATCGATCTTATCTAGGGTAAAGTAACCTTATCTAGATCGAGGTAATCCGCGTGTAAAGGCCCTTTACCTACTAGGTAACGGCGACTAGTAACGACGACGATAAGTCCTCTAAGACCCTATGCATTAGCCTATTACCGGCGATTTCCTTATAGCGGCGATCCTATCTAGGGCGGAGTAACCCTACCTAGGACGATGCGTTCCATACTTATATGCCCTTTACCTACTAGGTAGCGGCGACTAGTAACGACGACGACAAGTTCTCTAAGACCTTATGTATTAGCCTATTATCGGCGATTCCCTAGTATTCCTATGTAAGCTAGCAAAGGCGTCTACTACTATGGGATGTTACCCCCTCCTACGAGTCGGCGAAGATGTTACCCTCTCTAGTAAGGCGGCGAATAGTAACGAGTAATATAGTATTAGTAGGAAGCTATCCTAGGATAGACCGAACGAGACCGTCTAAGGGATTTATCGATACTAAGGGGAAGCTGTAGGACGCCCCTAGTACTAGAATACTAGAAAAACCCTTCCCTCCCCGACGAAAGAAAAAGGGGCAGGCAATTCCTTTAATTATCGAACATTACTATCCGACATAAGGACAAGAAGATCGTCCCTCTACTTCATTATTAAGGCACGTAGTGCCTCGGAACATTAATTATTAGGTTTGTACATACTACTAACTATTTCTTTTTAACTAAGTCTATAAGCCGTCCTATCGCGACCTCGAGGATATCCTATGTCGCTAACTAGGGTCGGGCGACGAGCACTTAGCTACGCTAACACAGTATCTCTACTAAAACAAGCTACCCCCCCCCCCCCCCCGGGGGGGGNGATTATTAGGTTTATATATGCTACTAACTATTTCTTTTTAACTAAGTCTATAAGCCGTCCTATCGCGACCTCGAGGATATCCTATATCGTTAACTAGGGTCGGGCGACGAGTACTTAGCTACGCTAACATAGTATCTCTACTAAGACAAGCTACCCCCCGGGGGGCGACTTATTAGTAGCATACTAAAGTACGGATTATATACCTATAGGCTAGCATGTCCTTTAAGGCTAGTAGCCCCGAAACCTCGCTAGAAAGATTCCCTAAACTACCTAACACGCCGCCCGAGATGCCTAAGTCGATAGGAGTAGCTAGTTAGTCGACTAGAGTGCCTAGCTATATACTAAGCAGCTCGAGCGCGTCTAATAATGCAAACGATCCCTTAGTAAGTAGGGGTATAGTTTAGCTAACTAAGAAGGAGTTCTACTCCTTAGTTAGTTAGTTATAGCCTAAACTACCGGCCCTAGGAAGCTCTAAGAACCTACTATTTAATAGTAATAACGCTACCGAGTTTATCGAACGTTTCGAGGGGTATATAATCGAGTATAACCTTATACCTAGTAATACTCTACACCGTCGCTTTCGTAATAACTATAATATACTAGTCCGAGGAAATGTTAAGACCCTTCCTAGGTTTAAGAACCCGGCTAACTAGGATCTACTAAAGGAGTTAGTGCTATAGGAGTATAGGTAGTACGACACATACTAGGAGGTTAGTAGTATTACCTAGATAAAGAACTTAACATCTTAGCGAAGAGATAAGAAAGATAACGTTAAGGACTACTACCGATAATACCGGAATACCTTAAGTAAGATACCTATTAAGGATTTGTCGGTAGTCGAGCGAACTTAGTACTTCCTAGCCGGCCTACCTAGGTCGGTGTCTAGGAGACTTTATAAGAAGTTTGAATTACATCTATCGGACCCCTCTACCTATCGCGACTTCGATAAGATTTTCTCTACCGTAAGGTATATTATTAAAGGAGGGTAAGGCTTTACTCTATCGGAAGGAGGCGAGGCAGCCGTAGCCCGCATCTAAGAACTTCGACACGATATAGAGAAGCGAGCCCCTACGAAACGAAATAAGCTACCGACCCCGCATAAGAATATTAATTAGAAAATGGATAAGATTACCGAGGCCCTAGGACGAATAACTCTACTACTCTAGGCTAATACTTAGCATAATGTTCCTCCTATACCTATACAGCCGTCGATAGCGTAGTAGTATAGTACGGCATCTATAAGACCGTAGGCTTAAGTTAACCTTACTACTCTTACATTGCCCGCTAAATCCTCTACTATCGGTAGTACTATCCCTCCTCTTACCTAGGATAAGATTAATGTATATAACATTCGGAATAACCTTAACCTACATCTACTTAGTTAATGCTAGGACTATGTATCGACAAGTTACTATCGGAATAGGTGTCCGGCTATAGATTACCTAATTTCGGTAGGGTACTATTATAAAGGGGAGAGCGGTCGGTTATACTTTAGAAAGAAACTAGGAATAGGAATTCGACCGGAGTAAATTATGTTTAGATAGTAGGACAGAACTAAGCTAAGGCTTAATAAGCTATTACCTATATTAGAGCTAAGGTATAGGTATAGCATTATTTTCGATAAGAAGCTCGAAATTAAGGAGCGACGAAAGGAGTAGAGTAAGAGAGACTATTTAGGAATAGAGGGAGGTAAGCCGCCTATTCCTTTACTTATACCTAATAGAGTACTAGTATTTACTAGTAACCCGCTACTACATCCCTCTACTTCGGCCAACTCGACTAGTAGCGCCCCTAAGGCGGCCCCGTAGCCTACCTCGGTTTAGTTAGTACCGAAGGCCCTAACGGCGCTAAAGGTTATATCCGCTCTAAGCTTAATACCTCTATAGGTAACTACATAAATAGCTACCTATAGCGTCGGCGAGATAGCGCCCGGGTATGTTCTTAGCGAGTACGATGCGAACGGAGACTTTAGGACCCTCGAGGAAGATAGTCGAGTCTATAGTACCGAAAACACGAGTACTTTTACTACCCTAAAGGAAACGGCTCGTAAATAGAAGGAGGCGGTTACTAATGCCGCCTAACGAAGTAAGGGCAAGGCCCCGACGTAGGATACGACTCGACCTAGACTAGTAACGGGTCGAATAACGAAGCCTACGGCTAGCCTATCTAAGAGTATAACGACTAGAGATAAGCAAGTAATCGAAAGGGTTATCGAGGAATATAGCGATACTAGGACTAAGTAGGACTCCTAGGATACTCTACCTACTAATGAAGGAGTACCTCTAAATCGGCCTACTATTCCGACGACTAAGTAGGAGGACGAGGAGATAGTAGACTAAGAATATAAGTACCCTAAGGGGTAGCTAGTACCTATAGCGCCTACTAGAGGGAAGGCTAAGAAAAACCGTCCCGAGCCGGCGTTACTTAGGTAAGACAACTATATAAAGAAGCTTACTAAAGAAAAGGAGCCTCTATTAAGTAATACTAAGCTATTCTAGTTCGATATGCGAGCTCGAGCTATTTACCCGCCGATTACCGAAGAAGATATATAGCTACACGGTAAAGGCCTTCCTAGAGGTATAGGCATACGTATACCTAATAATGCGGAATACTAGGAATAGCTTAGGGATTATCGTAAGGCTAGGTACGGAGATCCGCGAGGGGTAAATACATCTCGGGTAGGGCGCGGAGTCGACTACGGGCTAGGATCGACCTTTAAAAGCCTAGATCTAGCTACGAGGCTTTAAAATCCTATCGCTAACATGGCTAGGGAGTACTAGCGAGCCTCCTAGTAAGGTAGCGAGCCTCTAGATAAGTAGGTCTAGAGAGTAGAAGCCGAAATATTCGCGCTTAGAGTAGGCGTTACTAGTAGATAAAAAAGGGTATACTATTATCGAAAAAGTCGGTCCCGCTTACGAATTGTATAAGGACATAGACTAAATCGATACCTCTACTACCGTAGTACCCTTTATAGTTGTTACTAGCCTATAAGTAGAGATATTTATTAATAGCATAGTAGCCGAAGCTATTATCGACGAAGGTGCGGAGGTATACATTATTAGCATTACCCGGCTAAGGTATTACAAGCTAGCTCTTATGAAAACGGAGTACTACTAGCTAAGTACTATCGGGGGATAGAGTCGGTTTATAGGGTATACGATAGTCCGATGTACGGTTTATAGAGTAGAATCCTACCTTACGTTTACGGTTAGCGAAAATACCTATGTCCCTATTCTTCTCGGTAGACCCTAGGTACGACTTAATAGATTAGCCGTAAAGAATTACGACGATAGCTTATAAGAAGGGTCTATACATACCCGCGATAGTTAGCGAGTAACCTTTACCGTAATATCTAGTAAGGAAGAAACTATAACGCTTAAAGAATAGCTAAGAGGAAAGATAGTAAATAGGGCGGTAAAAGATTAGGCGGCCTCCTCGCCGACGGGAGTGCCGCTACGCGAGTAGCGTCGGCGTATTGTTCTTTAGTGTTTTCGGAATCCGGGATTATATCGAGGGAATAGCGGGTTTATTCGTACATCGCTATAAAATTAAGTAAAAATAAGAGTATCGAGTACTATTAGGACGAGGATTCCGCTTAGTCGGATTAGGAATAGATAGAGATAGAATTTAAGGAAGATAGGGATACTAGGTATTATAGAAGTAGTGTCGTAGAGGCGGGAGCGGAAGCGCGGGACGGGACGACCCGAGTTACCCCCCCGGGGGGTAACTTATATTAGTAGGACTAGGAAATCTAAACTAGCCCTAT
>LFZN01000069.1:0-126964 GCA_001578235.1 Pseudocercospora eumusae
GTCCGCGAGTAGACCGCAACTTTTCTTTCGAGAAATTGTTTTCTATTTATCTTTTTATCTAAAGGACTTAGAGCTTAGTAATGTATAACAAAGATACTTAGTTTTTTGTCTATTTTTAGAAAATAATAAAATATTTAGTACTTATCTAGTAAAATTCGTCCTAAACTCTAAAACAAAGACTTAAGGACTTTAGAGGCTTTTAGGCTTTATGATACTATTTTTAGTAGTTTAAACATATATATTCTATAGTTTAGACTAAAGAAAATCTATATATAGAATTCTACCTACGTTAGCCTATAAATGGCTATACTATCAAGGGAACTATTTTTAATTTCTCTTCAATTCTTCTAAGGATATCTTTTTATCTAGAGGGTTTATAGCTTAGTAATCTAGTATAAATATACTCTAATTTTACTATATATTTAGGAAAAGACCTAATATTTATTAGTTATTTAGTAAGATTAGTGCTAAATTCAAAATTAAAGATTTAGTTACTTTAGAGTTTTTAGCTTTACTTTACCATTTTTATTAACTTAGAACCTCTTGTCTTAAGGTTAAGATAACTCTAAGTTTGTTTCTAAGTTTCTATCTATTCTTAGATATTATAAACTTTAAATTTTAGTACCTATAGTTCCTAGGAATAATATTTCTTAGATAATAAGACTATAAGTAACTCGATCTAGAAAAAGTATAGCTATAAGCTTATACTAGGATAAACTTTCAGATATAGATTTCTTATTACTAAAAATAGTATAATAAAGCTTAAAAGCTTTAAAATACTTAGACTTTAATTCTATAGTTTAAGACTAATTTTAGTACGCTACTAGTATAAGCTTAATTCTTTCCTAAAATAGACTAAAAATAGAGCAACTTTGTCTAAGATTACTAAGCTATAAACCTTCTAGATAGAAAGATATACTAGGATTAGAAATTAGAGAGAAATTAAAAGTATTTCCCTTAATAGTATAGCCGTTTATAGGTAAACCTAGATAGAATTCTATATATAGATTTTAACTAGGCTAAACTCTAAGCTAGATATACTAAGTCTACTAAATATAGTATACTAAAGCCTAAAAATCTTAAAACACTTAAGTCTTTAAAGTTTATTTTAGGATTTAAGACTAATTTTACTAGATAACTAGTAAATATTTTCCTATTTCCTAAAAATAGATTAAANAGAACTCTATATATAGATTTTAACTAGGCTAAACTCTAAGCTAGATATACTAAGTCTACTAAATATAGTATACTAAAGCCTAAAAATCTTAAAACACTTAAGTCTTTAAAGTTTATTTTAGGATTTAAGACTAATTTTACTAGATAACTAGTAAATATTTTCCTATTTCCTAAAAATAGATTAAGAATAGAGCATCTTCGTCCTAGATTACTAAGCTCTAAGTCCTCTAGATAGAAAGATAAAGAGCGCCGAAGGAAGCGTACTAGTAACGCTAAGACAACGCTAAGACAACGCTAAGACTTGATGCCTAAGGCATCCACGACTACTTGGTGCCTAAGGCATCGAAAGTAGACTTAATGTATAACGAGGCTATAGCGGCGTACGCTACCTCTAATACTACTATTAGTAGGAGAAGAGCACGTCGAGTATAGGCGCGAGGATATAGCGAGGATGCAGCGAGTATTTAGCGAGTATTTGGCGAGTATATAGCGAGTATAAGTAAGCCTAGTATCCATTGTAGAGTATGTAGAGGTAGAGAAAAGCCATTGCATAGTTGGTATGTCTGGAGCTCCGTCCAAAAATGCACGTCGGTAACAGATGTAGTGCAATATTGAAATATTCAATCACTGCTCTGGAATTCTTGATGCCTCGGACGGAGGGCTTGTTTGTCCATATCACGCTCGAAAGTGGCAACCAGCGCAGTGTGTAGTATACTGATTCGGACGATGGGGTGCAGGAAACAGGCAAGCCTCGACAAGATCAAGGCTTGATGCCGCACAAGGAAGCAGTGCAAACCACGACTTGCCATCTCTGATCGTCTGTTTGCGCTCCACCCAACGTTCGTAAATGCTAAACATGAGTTTTAGCGTATAAGCTTCGAGTTTCGGTGCGGTGTTTCTATCACGAATGGCCATTCGTGGCAGGAGTAACAATCAAATCGCTCGACATCTGACTTTGTTAACACGGTGAAGCTGTTGCCGTGTCGAATATGTTGTTGCTAGCTTTCGCGTCTTGTCGCCCTCGAGGAATAGATTGCAACTGTATCTGAAAGTCGAAATCACGCTGCCACTGTCGGGTATCGTAACAGGCCAAAGAACGTCTTAACAATCATTCACAATCGTATTGTAACGATGCACGAAGTTCAACCTTGGACACTGCAAATGTCTCTGACACATGACAAGGGCAGGCACTGGTTAGTTTGACGCCGACGAGCTTCAAGGCGGGTGCCGCAAGTACTCGAAATACTTTGCGCAAACCCCGATGCTGGCACTATAAAGCGTGCTTTTGTGGCATGGCATGTCGGCGTGTTGGAAAGAGTACCGACGTGTAATTCTATTCCAGCCTGATCGGAGGGCGTCTAGACCAGTTTTTAGAGGCGAACGGTTCATTCATTTGGTCACTGCTCGAACCATGCGATCTCGGACTTCATGAATTCGCTCCTGGACGAGACAGAGCTCTGAATTAATAGCAGCGTCCGGGTATCCTTATTAAGCAGCAAGGTGCTTAGCGTACTGCCACGCGAGGAGTTGACCAGCTTGGTTTGTGCGTAGGCTACACTCTTCCTTCCCTCGCATATCCTCCTGTTCTATGAAGCTGGAAGCATGACTTCGCGGCTCGCGCATCAGGTTGGAAAATAACCTGCAATGACTGCAAGGCTCAGAAAATGAGACCCTGCGAATGCTCGCAACGTCAAGAAGTATCCATGAGATTCGAGTCTGTGCTACATGGTAGCATACACCGCTCATCCTCGACATAAGTAAGGCAGGGCCGTCTCCATTGACACATTCCTCGCGTGCGCACTCTTTGGTAGAGACGGCCAATACTCGTCCGGCTTCACCGCGAGGGAAGTTTCGAGATTTGCCGTAGTGGTTTTGCGTTTGATCGTGGTTTCGCCGCGGTAAGTAGCGTTCCAGTGCTGTTCGACCTTGCCATCAAGCTGATATCCGTCGACTAGAGGCGTATGGACAAGGTTGTTGTCGAGAACGAAAACTGGGATTTCGGAGAACCTACTAGTTAGATCCATCTTGGTATTGTGCTTGTCTGCTTTGCTGACTCTTGCTTTCTTTGCGTGTCATTGCGCTTGACGGGTTACGTAGGCCTCTTCTCGACCGGCAATCTGAAATTTGACATCCGAGAGGCCATGGTGAAGCAAGCATTGAGGCAGGATCTAGGCTGTCTCTCACTATAAATTTCGGCGACGTTGGCTGATGGAAGAAGAATATTAGGAGCTGGCGCATACAGTAAACAAGTATAGCTGTCGGAAGAGGAGACAAATGCGGCATGCATCGTTGATGTAGTCGGTCTCGCAGACTCTTGCGCATTATGATCAAAAATTGTCGAGGAGAGGTTTTGTCTGCTAATGCATATATAGCGCATCGGAGTCGGTCGCAGGCGGAAAAGCTTTTGTCGTCGTTTTGCCTAAACCGAGCCGTGACCTGGTCGTACCACCGTCTACTCTTCTTTCATAAGAATAATTGTCTAGAGTAGGCTCCTGTAACGCGCGTGTTCACACCGTTCTAATCTGCCAGCCGACGTGTCACAAAGGAACCCATCATGCGTATGCTTGTTCAAATGGTTGTCGAAAGCATCATAAGTAGGCTTGCGGGTGTGTAGAATGTCTTTCTTGCCTCCGTCTTGTTTTGGATCAATGAATTCTCCGCCACGTTCACGATCGCGGATGACCCAGTTCGTGCTTCATTACCATGTGTCCGTTTACAATGCGATCCGCGGTCGAGATACTGAAGACGACTTTTGTTGCATCGCGACAGGCGCGGCGGAGTAGGGCTAAATCTTGCGACCTATACGCTCTTCCAAGAACGCTCGGATCGAATACTTGCAAGTACTTGGAAGATGGAAGATATATCCTGCCGGGTAACCTGGACAGAGCCCCTTGAAGTGATATGCGTTCCATCGCGGCTTTGATGTGCACACTCGTGCTGAGCTTGGTAGTGTGATGGACGCAATACTGGCGGGCCAAAGACAAAAGTCAACATGTAGATGGTGCTGAAGTTTCACGTGTACCAAAGAAAATTAGGTGTGTAGATCCTAAAAGCTTCTCGTCCAAGTGTCTTTCCTGCCTCTTCAAGTCGCAAACAGCACGCCATCATCGTTCTGCGTAAGAATCGGCATATTCGAGGTCCAGATTCGTGTAGAACAGAAACGAGGGAAGTTCTTCTAAGCCAAGGACGATGCATAGAAGTTGATGTCCTTGACTGGGAGTTCGTTGAAGCCAAATTTGTTAGCGGAAGCCTCTTGCACGGCTGCATGGCTTTCTAGGCGGCAGACAAGGTTATTGTGTGTGAGTTGCAGTCCTGTCTTGAGCGATACAAGTCGCATTCCAATGTAGCCGTGGAGACTTGGAGACTAGCGCTGCCAGCTCTCTGGGAGAAGTTGAAGTTAGAGTGGGATTCCCAATGCTTGAGTAATCCTAGGAGGAGATCTTGTTGCTTTTCGAGGCGCCTATTGGTGTGCCGACTCGGTCCAGAATTGTATTGTCTTCGGACCTAACAACGAAGGTTCTTGTAGAAAGAA
The DNA here is from genome assembly GCA_001578235.1 of Pseudocercospora eumusae. Classification (NCBI taxonomy): domain Eukaryota; kingdom Fungi; phylum Ascomycota; class Dothideomycetes; order Mycosphaerellales; family Mycosphaerellaceae; genus Pseudocercospora; species Pseudocercospora eumusae. Next base: position 4,709 of record LFZN01000069.1, read on the forward strand.
ACAGCGTACGCAGAGCTCTGAAGGATGCCTTATAAGCGCCGAGACCGGAACCAGATAGGAACGACATAGTAGCAATGTAGCCGTGAGTCGCTATACCAAGAAAGTGTGATTTGGTAGCCACCCGTAATGCTTTGAATGGCAACAGATCCGAGCAACTTTCTCGCCTCAAATTGATCGCACCAGATCATTGCGTCGTGAATGTTCCGTCTCAATCGCATCCAGCTCAGCTTCAAGACGGGGAAAGTAGAGTGATATGACAGGCCATGAAGATTTCCAAGTTAAATGCTTTGGGAAGAAACTTGTAAAGCAAGGGTAACGTTATCTGCGCCTTAGAGAGGTAACCTTAGAGCACGAATCTTGGCCCTGCTTGCGCTGCAGCCCTACTTAGGCAAGGGTCTGCGAATCTGCTTTAGAAGAGCTTTGCGCATTGTGTGTAATGGCGCAGGAAGGGCAAGTAGAAGTTTGATGGGTCTCGCACTCGATGTTGTGGGGATCCTGTAAGATGAGACTAATCCATGTTGGGTAGTAGTTGGAGCAGTAGTTTCGTACGAGAGGGCGTCCTCGATAAATATGCCTCGGCCATAAGAAATGAACAGGCCATAGATCATGCCTCATCGGCAGACAGCGCACTAGCTCGAGTATTCGATCTTAGTCAAGTCATGGACGCGGTAGGCGAAGTTCAATCCAGGTTGTCAATCAAGGCGTAAATCTTGGCACGAAGACAGACGCGCCATAGCAGAAGGTGGCGAGAGACTGGCTTAGATGATGAGGAATTCGCGGTTAGCTGGGATCCGAGTACCATTCAGCCAACCTTTTAGTCGGTAGACCATCGTGAATTGGAGGTGTTGTTACTCGGTAGCGCAGAGCGGCAGAGCTGTCAATCGGGAGGGGAGCTGCTGAGGTAGACGTGCAAATTCGATGTCTGTTGCCCTGCGTCGCGTCCAATTCTTTCAACCCAAAAAGCCATGACCTTCGACTTTGCAGAGCAGTGAAGTGCGTGTTTAAAAAATTCTTGAATCCCAGGCTCCAGAAGGGTGTAAGGTAGCGGGAGGCGTGACAGGGCCTGGGATATACATGCTTGAGCCCGAATCAGGCGAGGAAGCTGCAGAGACACGCCGACGGTTACGTGGAGACCATTTCCAACGTCGATGGTTGGAAGTCCAGCAACCGCGCGACGAAGGGCGATCGCTAGCATATGCAGGAATACAAACCGCGTGCCGACTGATTTCGAACATTAGTAGCTGGCATGCGAAGAATGTAGAAGAATTTCAGATGACTAGGCCAATGTTTCTGCTTTTGCGCGAGATTAGCCACAGTCGTGACGCCCTAAAACGTCTGAAAGACTATTGCCGGCACAACAATTCGAGCTATCTCATGAACTTGTTCGAAGCCATGTGCCGAGTATATAGGGAAGACATCTGCAGCTCGTTCCGGATGTTCGGTGAGGTGGTATGTCTGATGTGGGAATGCATATGCATGCATGCTAGCGGAAGAATAATTCCCCACGCCGCTGACCAGATGTAACGCGAAAGGACGGGGCTTCTGTGATGTCGACGCTAGAGATACCGCTAGACGGCGCCAGTAGACCTTCAAGTGGGCTGACATGGCCCATGACGAGATGCTGCTGAATTCCGAGTTCATGAAGAATTAGATGGTTCGAACCGACAAGGTAAAGCGTAACCAGTTGATCTAGAGCTGGAACGGCAACCTCAATAATGAGAATGCCGCAAAGCTGTTATCGAACGGCGCTATGCATACAAGCGCAGGCAGCCCATATGATGTCTAGGCGCAAGGAAATATCGGACATCGATCAAATGCTTGATGGGCTTTCCTTCTTGGCATACCAAATGCTGAGTAATCGTAGTCCGCAGATGTCGCACTATTGCGAAGATGAGCTCGGGTGTGCGTCGCGGCACTTGTGCGAAAATTCCCCCGCGGCATGTCGCACATGTGCGAAGTTTGACGTGAGAGCATGTCGCATATGTGCGAAGATTCTCTCCCGGCATGTCGCACATGTGCGACGTCTGACCTGAGAGCATGTCGCGCATGTGCGAACTTTCAAGGGCTCAGCCGGATGTCGCGAAGCTGTTAGCATGTTATTTTGACTATACACTGTACATGTTGCATGGCATTTTTAGGTGGCTCCTTGCGCTGGTCGTAGAGAGGGCGAATGGTTGTTGAGAGAGGGAATGGTTAGCTTGGAGACTGGAGGTTGGCCAATGAAGCCCACAAGGTCCTTGGCGACATTTCGCTGGTATTCATAGGAGCATTACCGACTTCAGCATCATCTTCCCCAAAACGCTGTTGTATGTGAAGAAATGTTCCCTACATGAAAAGAAGGCGATCTCCGCGATAGCTGGCACAGGAATTACCAAGCGTGCGGACAACCGGCTTAGAAACAGAGGGCTCGCTAGAGGAGGGCAGTGGTCACCGCCCGGTGACTTGAAAAGTGCTCTGGGTTCGATCGCACGACATCCTGCGGATAGGAGGTAACTAGCAAAGGATCTTCGACATGACAGATCTGGTCTACCGACCACGTTGAAACGACTGAGAGGCGACTAGTATAACGCTGACAGAGGGTAAATAGGTTACGGCCTTGATCCCGCAAGCTTTGTCTCGAATTCTTCAAACTACTGTCCCATGCTGTGTGTTTCAATCATGAGCACGGGGTCGTATATTTCGGTCGCGCAATTCCGGCGACAGTTAGCACAAGAGAATGCTATATGTGAGGGTGGTTAGGCGAGCGCCAGAGCGGTTAAGTTTTATTGGAAACCTGCAGGTGTCCTCGAGCTCTGATTCCTGAACACCGCCAGCATTACGTCGGATCTAGCGCTATTCTTACAACCGTCCCATTCTCCTCCAAAAAGCTGCGTGGCGCAGGAAGAAACCACAACCGCACTAGGCCAGAAAGAACATCTTGCATCCACCGCACTATACCCATCCGCCTCTCGCGCCCGATCTTACTCTCGCACACCTCCTCATAGATGGCCATGCCGGAGTTGATCCGCGTATGACATTGGGAGTACACATCCACCAGCGTTGTCGCCGCATCCGACGTCTAGAAGGCGCACGATTCCCTTACCCCTGACAGCACCGCACCGCGACGAGGACTGGTTCACGAGGCTTCGCGACATTCGTTACCGAGAAAAAAGATGGAGCGAAGGAGTACCAAGACGCCGTGGAACTGCATGGTAAGTCTAAAATGCTTCACGAGGCGGCAGGAGGAGAACGAGCATCCTCCGCGAGTTGGGACTGGACGTTTCGCTTAATGGTTTTCAGTATGTCTCTACTTCTCGCGCACAAGTCTTCGAGCTCGGCAGAAAACGTAAACGACGTCTGCGAGTCTCGACTTCAGGACGAGTCTTGACTGCAGGAGTGTAATGGATCCAGCGACGTACGGTGTACTCCTTAAAAGGTTGAGGACCATTCAATGTAGGAGGAGTGCGAACCACGTTTTGGCTAGTTGTCTTGTGGCGGTTGCAAGCGTGAGAACGATGGAGAATATGCTTGTCCTCTGCTCGAAACTTGCGCATCAGTGCTCGTGACTCGCGCTCTCCCTGAATGTCATTGCAGGGCGGCAGTAGCGGCCAGGGCGGTGAGGGTATCAAAGTCGGTGGTGCGACTGGCGTTGTTGATCTCTTGCGCTTTCGAGTCGGCTCGTCGAATCTTCCTTCCTTTGATTTATCGCTGTCATCGTTGTTGGTCAAGTCGTAAACGGTTAATTCCCGGGCGTATTCGACATTCTGAAATCATATGGCGCTGGGTTTTGCAGTTGCTATCGCCAGACTCAGGGTTGGATGTCGGCATTGCGGGAGGTCTTGCGCTGGAGGCGTTCTTCGATAGCATTCCAACGTGCTATGGGAATCGGGGGCAAGAGAGAGCGCTGTAGCAAGAAGGCGGCATGTCATGATGTCGTCTCTTGTTGATGCGTCGAGTAGAAAGACCAATTATTTCGTGTTGTATTGCCGCGCTTGGCGATTGCCTCTGCGTATGATGCCGCATACTCGTTCAAGTATACAACATCCCGTTGCGTATGCAGTGGACGAAGCGTCGAGAGATGTGCGCGAAAGTGGATCTCAGGGTTCTCTTAGAGAATCAACATGCATGACATGCATGAGGCGGCAAAGGCATTCCTAGTCGACGAGGACAACCAATCTCAGGTTCAAGAATCGCATGTAGGGATAGAGCCTATATGGCCTTAGCTGTATTCATTATACATGTAAACCGTGGAAGGTGGTTGTGGAGGCAATGCAAAGTAGACAATATATCCGCGGAATGTGAAGCTGCATATGCCATATGCATGAGATCTGGTCCTTCCTCTAGGCGGCGGGCGGGCGCAGCGGAAGCAACGGGTAGATCCAGCTTCCGCCTCCGCCTCCGCCTCCCGCCCGTTAGGATCTCCGCGTGGGGCTCCACACATAACTCCCATACCGCTCTACTTTAAGTTCGTCGAACAAAACCACCTTCGCGATCCCAATCGCCGCCCCGACTTCTCATACCTCCCCATCAGTCAAACAAGGGGAGTCATGCCAGCGCCACAAAGCAGAAACACAACAACAAAAACAACAGAAGCCTATATCGCGCTCAGCGAACAGTTCCACGCCACGATCCTCGAACAGCAAGAAAAAGACGCAGAATATCAGCAAGCCATCCAGAACCTTCAAAACCAAAACAAGACTACGACGACAAATCTCCGTATCGCGGAACAACATGTGCAGCAAGCGTACGCTGCGATCGAAGGGCTAGAACAGAAGTCGCAGAAGCTAGAGAAGGAGGTAGAGGAGTTGAGACGGGTGTTCAAAGAGCATAAGGATGAGATTGCGCTGCTCCAGGGTGCTATTGAGGGGATTTTAGATGCGAGGATTCGGAGGGAGAGAGAGGCGTTGGACGAGCGAGCGAGAACAGGCCTATGATAAGAAATCGCCGACCCAGCGAGCGCAAGCTCATGATGAGAATGTCAAGCGGCGACAAGGGTTTACAGTGTGAGATGAAGAGCACAGGGATGAGATTGCGCTGCCGCTATTGAGGGGATTCTGGATGCGAGGACTCGGAGGGAGAGGGAGAGGGGTTGAGATGGTGATGTGCGTATCGACGACCGAGCGAGCGCAAGGCCATGATGACAATACCAAGCGGCGACAAGGGTATACAGTGTGAGATGAAGAGCACAGGTGTGAGATTGCGCTGCTGCTATTGAGGGGATTCTGGATGCGAAGATTCGGAGGGAGAGAAAGAGGTGTTGAGATGGTGATGTGCGTATCGACGACCGAGCGAGCGCGAGCCCATAATGAGGATGTCAAGCAGCGACAAACATACCCGAAATCGTCTACTCCTCGACAGCCGAGCGAGCGCGAGCCCATTGAGGATGTCAAGCAGCGACAAACATACTCGAAATCGTCTACTCTTCGATGACCGAGCGAGCACAAGCACATGATCAGAATGTCAAGCAGCGACAAGATTACATGGCGTGAGATTGCGGGCGTTCCACCTCCAACCTTCGACGAGCCGGGCAAGCCTATGATGAGAATGTCAAACGGCGACAAGATTACATGGCGTGAGATCTCAGGCGTTCCACCTCTACTCTTCGACGAGCAATGTGTCGGGCAAGCCCATGAGAATGTCAAATGGCGATGAAAGTGGTGTGAGGCGCGCTTGGGGGCGTTCTGGTGGTGCCTGGAACATGGTATCATACTCATGATCGTCCACTCTTCGGCAACCGAGCGAGCGCAAGCCCATGAGAATATCAAATGGCGACAATATACATGGTGTGAGGCGCGCTTGGGGGCGTTTTGGGTGTGCCTAGAACACGGTATCACACTCATGATCCTCCACTCTTCGACAACCGAGCGAGCGCAATCCCATAGGAATATCAAACAGCGACAAGATTACATAGTGTAAGGCGCGCTCGCCTGGAACACAGTATCACACTCATGATCCTCTACTCTTCGATCAACATCCGCAAATACCCAGAGCTGTAGTCACAAGTTCCCACGACCTCATCGTACTGCGGTGCGGATCCAATGCAATCTCTAGCGTCACTTCCTCTCTCGATACGTTCATGTCAAGATGGAATGTCTGTCTGCATTGGTGATAGCTTCAAGCCTAATTTTCTACAATGTAACTCCACCGCCTCTTTCTCATCATGCCTCGACAGAACGCCAATCCACCTCTTTACCCAGCCCAGCCTGTTTCGAGACCGGCATGCACCGGAAACTCGAAAGAAAGACAGGTACGTCGAGCCCCGGAGATCTTCACAAGCACAAGACCTCGAGATTCTGAAGAAGTTGGATATGCAACATAAGGCAGCAAGAAAGAAAGAAAAGAAAAGAAAAGCGTTTGGAAGATCCCGGAGACTCTACACAGGATAGATAGATAGGGAAAGGAAAGGTACACCGTATCGCTGACCTGGTTCAAAAACTTTTCGCTGTCTGTCTGTCAATCTTCCTTCCAAACAATCCCTCATATCGTCCCTTGCTCCCAACCCAAGCCTCATGAACAAACCTCTTCGCTATCCATCCATCATGTCATGTCATCTTCCTAACCCGCCACGCATCAACCTAAAAAGACAGATCCTTCAATTCATCCCGCACTCTCACGCCAAGCCATGGACAAACTCGGAGACTACACACAGGATAGATGGATGAGAAAAAGGAAGAATTGACAAAAGGCACAAGTATTTTCCAGCCATCCATCTATCATCTCCTCTTCCTTGTAGGCCAGCTACCTCGGCCCAAAACAAACCGATCCTTCTCGTGCTTCGTCCTCCCAAGCCTTATGAACAAACCCCTTCGCTATCCATCTATCCATCATCTCATCTCCCTTCTTGCTTCCAGACATGCTCCTTCAACTCAAATCCTTCATTCCATCCCTCAATTCACACCCTTCATTCACAAACTCACTCTTCTCCCTCCTATCCTTCCACCCCCTCCATATACGCATCTTTCGTCCCACCTCCAATCCAAACCCACTCCCTCAACCAAACAAACCTTCATTCCATCCCACAATCCACCCCTCACCCCAGGCCTCATCCGCAAACCCACTCTTCTCACACGTATCCTTCCACCCCCTCCATGTACGCATCTTTCATCCCACCTCCAATCCAAACCCACTCCCTCAACCAAACAAACCTTCATTCCATCCCACAATCCACCCCTCACTCCAGGCCTCATCCGCAAACCCACTCTTCTCACACGTATCCTTCCACCCCCTCCATGTACGCATCTTTCATCCCATCTCCCATGCAAAACCACTCACTCAACCAAACGAACCCTCATTCCATCCCTCAATTCACCCCTCACCCCAAGCTTCATCCACAAACTCCCTCCTCTCCCTCCGTCCCTTCCACCCCTTGCCCCAATCGTCCCAATACACGGCCCTCGCATTCACATAGCCCAAGCCCTCAATCTTCTTCGCCGCTCCTTCATCCTCTATACACCAAACGTGACCCAAAACCTCCTGTGCCCGAGAATTCCTCTCTTTGGGATCGTCAATCTCCATTTCTTCTTGTTTGACTCTGGAATCCAAATGGTCGTCGCCGAGTAAATGGTCAAGACCCAAACAGTGTTCGTGCAACAGCAAAGGTTTATACCTTGGCGGGAGGGTGATGGGGAGGCCGGTGTGGGGGTCGCGGAAATGGTGGTATTGGGCAGGATCATCGGAGGGGTATGGTTCCCACCACGATTTCCAGACGATGGAGGAGTCACGACATTTCGTGGAGCAAATGGAGGATTGGTTTTGGTAGTGGGACGTCCATTTGCGTGCGGCGTAGAGGCCGGCGCGACGGGTGATGGCTTGGAGACGGCGTCTGGTGTAGATTTGTTTGATCAGGACGAGATCGAAGTCGAGGGCGATGCGGGTGAAGAAGGCGAGGGCGTCGAGCATGTGCCAGGTTACGGAGAGGTTGAGGTCGATGAAGTCGGCGAGGGCGGAGAGGTCGCGGAGGTCGTCGAGGGCGGGTTGCCAGCGTTGGAGACAGAGGTCGAAGGTTTGGCATTCGTTGGACATGCCCCAGATGTCTTGTTTTTGGGCGATTGCGTGATTGATGGTGTGGACGTTGTGAAGGATTTGGGTGCGGAGCGAGGTGACGAGGGAGGAGGTGGATTTGTATTCGCGGCGGATGGCGTCGAGCATGGTTGTGTTTGTGGACCAGCTCATGAGATGTCGTAGTGACTGGGATTCGTCTGGGATGATGTTGTGGAGGTTGTTGAAAGATGAGAGGAAGCGATAGACTGGATTCGACTCTGCGTCTGTCATTCTAGATACAGCATTGATGGTATCTTGATGGAGGTCAAGAGGCTCGCGAACACCTTGACGTGCGCCCAATACATTCTTGTTCCTGCTGCCGTGGACAAACACTGAAGCCGCCCAGCCCACGCGTGCAGCGAGTTCTCTGACGTCGCGAAAGTAAAACTTGGGGTAATGTCCCTCGTTCAAAAAGGTGGCGCCGTCGCTGCGGAGATCAGACAAGACGTAGACCCTCTGTAGCCAGTCTGGAGCAAACTCGGGCGTCTTGGGAGTGAGCCAGAGGATCTGAGGATGTGGTGGTGCGGCAAAGCGCAGCCATTCGGGAGAGGTGCAGGTGTGTAGACATGCTTCATCGATGGTCGGGCCCGAGAGGTTGTGGTGATGAATGTTCTGGTGATGAAGGTCCTCGTACTGAGGAGGCCCAGATATGTGTTCGAGCTGCGCTCCACGTCGCCAGCGGCAGAAAAGGTAGAGCAGCAAACATGGCAGAAATATCCTCTTCAGCAAGCGTGGGAGGAGGAAGCGAAGCAGATCGGGAAAAGTGACATTGCTATGGCGAACACGGGTGCGATGAGATTGAATGGCTGGTGCACGTAAGCGCGGGGTGGCTTGAAGTCGGGAGCGAAGGGTGTGTTCGAGGAGGTGCGCGCTCGAGTCGAGGTAGCGGTAGGTCTTGTTGTCGGCGGTGGAATGTGTGGGATCGAGGAGGTTGTAGCCGCCGAGAATGCAGGCGTAGAGCAGCCAGAGGAGGTCGATGACTCGCTTGGTGGCTACATTTTGGCACCACGTCAACACTACGGACGCCATGGTCGGCGATGGAAGTGGAAATACCTACGACCGCACTCCTGCGAGTATGGAGAGCTTCTCGATCAAACGCAGAGACAAAGAATGCATTGTGCATTGAAGTTCCGCCGCAAACGGATAGCCGCAGCATTCTCACAGACCATCGTGGAATGTCGCATGATGAGATGGTGGTGAGAGTGATGGTGGTGAGATGAGATGAGAATGAGAGTAATTAGAATGATGGTGGTGAGAATGAGAATGATCAGAGTGAGAGTGATTAGAGTGATCAGAATGAGAATGATCAGAGTGATAATGATCAGAATATCATAATGAGAACGCGATGTGCATGAACAATGGACAATGACAATGGATGATATGATCGGACCGGGCCGGGCCTTTCCGCTTGCGGCCGATCAGCTTTCGTGATGGTTATCAGAGTATACCACAGCATCTCTGTCACATACACACATACAGTAACGCGTCTTCCACTCTTCGAACGCCAGCAATGTCAATGTCATCCACTCTACAATATGAATACTGCACCCCACCCACATCTTTCCGCCATGTTGACAGCTTGCTACACCCACCTACACCTTCACCTTGACCTTCCGGGACCTTTGGTAGCAAGCCTCCCACGACTACGTACTTGCACATGCAATACATAGTCTGACTTCCTCCCTCACTCCCACCAAAGCGTAAGGCCTGCACTACTTTCCTGTTCCTCCCAACACCCTCTACTCGTGCCTCATTTCTCATACTACTCTCACCTTGATCGTCACAGCCGCCCGCTACCATGTCTCGGCGCCTGCGAGCCTTGGGTCGCCAACAAGTTCGTCACCTCCTTCACCATTCCTCACACGCCTTACACTGACAACTCGCAGTACCTACAGGAAGATTCCGAAGATGAATCCGATATTGCCCTCTCCGACTCTGACTCCGACTCCGACTCCTCCGATTATGAAGACTACACCACCAAGTGGGCCGGATTGACTACCCAACAATTGCGCACCGGCAAAGGCTACGCACAATTCTCCAACTCCACCAAGACACAAATCTTTCAGTTTGCCATCGAGAATGGATTTTGCAGCAAGAACCTTCCTACTCCGCAGAAGCTGCTCGAAATGTGCATCGCCATCGACCTACCCTGCAACGCTGGCGTTCGCGTGGTAAAGACTTGCGTTCAGAAGCTTGTGTCCTGGATCAAGAACAACGTCACCGAGAAGAACACTGTTGGCCTGGTTCAGGAGAAGTGTGTTGGTAAATTGGGCAGGCAGAACCAGTACGAGATCAAAGTGTCCGACGCTTTGATCCGAGCTGTGCAAGATGCTGGTTTCAATTATGCTACTGGCATTTTGGGCAAGAAAATCTTCGAGAAGCATGCCCGTGGTGACTACATGTTCAAGGATTTGCGCAACATCACTGGGGTTCAAGAGAAGGCGCTAGTGAAGGATACCATACGCCTTCTCCACCAGAGATACGGCATCACAAAGGAACCCAAGCAACGACTCGCATCTGCGCCTCGCTCTCGTATGCTTGATCGCAACTATGCCTACCTCTCGCCATCTCCGAGTGCTTGCAAGACTCCATCCGTTCAGGCTCCCGTCGGCGCTTCACGTCGCACTACTCTGAACTCTTTCCGCGATGGCGACATCGTCCAGTCTGGTAGTCACGGCCACCTGCATCCTTCAGCATCCTGGAACGACAATGGCTACACCAGCACTTCTGCTGCCGATTGTCTTCGCCGCGGGAGTGACAGCTGGGCACCTCCCCGTCCAGCAGCTGAGAGGACTCCTGTCCGCGCTTCCAATTACCACGGCTCTTCCAAGAGCTCGGGTGCTCAAGATCATTACCTTGACAGCGTTGGCGATGGCTACACCCCGCCACCTCCACGTCCAGTAGCTGATAGGGCCAATCACTACAGCTCTTCCAAGATCTCGAGTGCTCAAGATGATTACCTTGACAGCATTGGCGATTGCTACACCCACACCCCGCCGCCTCCACGTCCACGTCCACGTCCAGTAGCTGATAGGGCCAATTACCACAACTCCTCCAAGGTCTTGGGTGGTCAAGATCATCACCCTGACAGCGTCGGCGATGGCTACACCTACACCCCGCCACCTCCACGTCCAGCAGCTGATAGGACCAATCACCACAGCTCTTCTAAGGTCCCGGGTGCTCAAGATCATCACCTTGACAGCGTTGGCGATGGCTATACCTACACCCCGCCACGTCCACGTCCAGCAGCTGATAGGACCAATCACCACAGCTCTTCCAAGGTCCCGGGTGCTCAAGATCATCACCTTGACAGCGTTGGCGATGGCTACACCTACACACCGCTACGTCCACGTCCAGCAGGCCATAGTGCTCCTCTCCACGCTGACAACTCTTATGGATTCACCAAATCTCCGGCTGCTGCAGATGTTCTCGCTGGCGATGGCCACACCCACACCCCGCCACGTCCACGTCCAGCAGACCATGGTGCTCCTCTCCACGCTGACAACTCTTATGGATACACCAAATCTCCGGCTGCTGCAGATGTTCTCGCTGGCGATGGCCACACCCACACCTCGTCACCTCTTCCTCCCGCAGCTCTCAGTACTCCTGTCCGCGCTCGTGAGTCTTATGGTTATACTCATTCCCCGGCTGCTCTGGATGTTCTCCGGCAGAGCGCTGGCGATGGCTACGCCCACACCTCGTCACATCTTCCGGCTGCTGCAGATGTTCTCGCTGGCGATGACCACACCCACACCTCGTCACCTCCTCCTCCAGCAGCTCTTCGGACTCCTGTCCGCGCTCGTGAGTCTTATGGACCGGCTGCTCCAAACCCTCTCCCTCACAGTGCTGGCGATTACACCTCCGCACCTCCACCTCGATTTCCTGCAGCCAACAGAACTCTAGCCCAACCTCTGGATACTGCCGACTTACTGGCCTCTCTCAGAGTTAATGACTCTGCATACGTCTGCCCCAATCAAGGCTCAACAGACACGCCCCAGGCTAATGAGATTGATCGGATGAGGAGAAGCTTGCTCGGAACTGGTATCTTTTCCAAGGAGGAGGTTGAAAGCATTGTCGCCTCCAGAGCAGCTGGCTTGCTTCCTGGACCTCCTTTGTCACAGGAGAACACTTTGAGTCAGCACGAGCGGAATGGCCTCGCTGGGCATGGTGCTGCCTTTGTCGAAAACAATCGTCCATCTTCGAATGCAGACTCGCCCGCTTTCCGTCTCCCGCACATTCAACCCGACTCTCAGCTTAAGGTGCCGGAACTTCTCACCTCCCAGGCAGCTCCAGACGTTCGACGTCCTGCTGCTTTCATCCAACAGCCACGTCAGCTTTCCAGCGATGCATACTCTGCCCAAGAATCTGCCAGAAGTGCTCCAGACTACTTGCGACAAAACTCCCAGCTTGGGCTACCGGAGGAAGCTGTCGCTCGTCAGAGAACTCAGAATGTCAAATATGACGCTCTGTCGGCTAGCCATTCTTTGAGTGATGCTGTCCCGGCCGACAAGTCTGCGGTATACAGCTTCCAGCACTCAGCCGGCGATACACTTGGACACCCATCTACGGCTTCTGTTGACCAAGGCAGTCGTGGAATTGCATCGCCACGTAACGAAGCCACGTTGGGCGCATACGAGACATTGTAGAATGCTCAAAACACCGCAGTTGCCATTCTAACCAGACTTCAACCTCACTACAACCTTTCATTTGTTACAAAGCAGTCGTTACAGCGGAACTCTCGGTCGGTTTGGGAGACGGTGCACAATAACGACGACATGGATGAAGATTTGAAACTGGCAGTGAATATGCAAGTAACGATTTGATGAATGGGGCATGGATGAATCAATGTACGAATAGCGAATCTGTGAAGGGAGCGGAAGATGGCAAGCAAAAGAAATACGACAGTAACGAATTAAAAGACTACAATTGACATTGTCGCGTCGCACACATTTCATTTCACACTGGTGCGAGCAGATGCCTTGATGCCTCACCATGCGGAAGAGGGTTCTCAATCATTCATCCTCCAAACGCCATCAATCTCGACATATCCATGAATTCCTCATTCTCCCTCCAAACCAAAACCCTCATTTTCCGCGCCGCAATTCGGGATGGTTTCTCCTCCAAAAGCCTTCCCAGCGCACAAACACTCCTCACTCTCTTCTTCACCATCTTCTCCTCGCAACCCGGAGTAGTGTCCAAGCTCGAAAGCCTTCTCGACTGGATCATCTCCGCCATCAACCCCAAAGCCACGACCAACCTCGTCCGAGAAGAATGGCGAAGCAAAGCCGGACGCAGGAATTTTTATTGTGTCAGCATCTCGGAGGGTCTGTTGCGTTTGGTGCAACGTGATGCTTTCTCTTACGAGGATGTCGTGTTTACGAAGAAGGCGTTGATGGAGCATGCGAGATATGGGTATTGTTATCGAGATGTTTTGAGCCCTTCGAGTGTTACTCGTGATGAGTTGTTGGGCGAGGCGATTGGGATTCTTCGTACTCCTTCTGCGCCAACCTCTTTCCAACCATCAACCTCAACCTTTGCTTACGATCATCAAAGACGCTCATTCTCAACATTTACATCATCTTCGCCCAAGAATTTGAACGACCCGCACGACTTGGACAATCATCAAAGAACCTTCTCACCCTTTGCACCATCTACGCACACGAACTTGAAGGATCATCGAAGAATCTCATCCTCATCCTTCGCACCATCTACGCACAAGAACTTGGAGGATCATCGAAGAATCTCATCCTCAGCCTTCGCATCATCTACGTCACCCCTCGTAACATCTGCGCATAAGAACTTGAACGACCGTCAAAGAATCTCATCCTCATCCTTCGCACCATCTACGCACAAGAACTTGAACGATGATCAAAGAATCTCATTCTCATCCTTCGCATCATCTACGCACAAGAACTTGAACGATCATCAAAGAATCTCAATCTCAACCTTTGCATCATCTTCCGCTTCCGACACTCCTCCGCACAACAACTCGAACGATCCGCCCAACAACGATCATTCCGACACTCCGCACAACAACAACGAACAAAGAACCTCCTACCTCTCCATCCTTACCAACCTTCAACTTCTCATCCACGACGCAAAAGCACAAGGTCAAGGTCAAGGTCAAGGTTAAGCAACGTTTCCGAGAAAATTCTTCGAGTTTTTAGAATGGAACAACGGGGATTTGGAGTTTAGGGAGGGTGCAGATTACACGGAGTTTAGGAAGTATCTCCCTGGTGTGGATAGGTAGAAGTAGTGGGAATAAGAGTCTTCTAGTCTGCAGATCAAGCTTTAAACGTGCTCGTTTTTTCAGTGGCCGACATCCACCCAGCTTCCACCCTCCCCACCCGGCTTCCACCCGGCACCACCCTCCTCCTCCGCCGAGAAGGGCGGGAGGAAATGTTGATATCCAGGCTTTGCGAAATGGCATACCGAGCAGCACTACTGTAGCCGTTTCCAGCGGAGATGGCGCGGGGTAAGTACTACCCTTCCACGCTTCCAACGACGCTATCTACATACCACCTCGCACCGCCCTACGAACACCACAGCCACGCGGCCAGCAACCCAGTCTAGCGCGAACCCCACCCCATCGATGAACTGCCAGTCGCCAGAATATCTCATTGGAAAGAAAGCGCTGATCAAGAGCGCCCGAAAGGAATACAGAGGGCCGGGAAAGGTAAGGAGCGGTGAAGTGACATGGAACACGTTGGAGACAATCACATGCGAAAGGCAAGGGATAGAATATTGGTCAAGTCTCCTGCCTTCCATCATCACATATCTTGGCTCAACTCGATTCAGGCGTAAGCTGCTCGCGAGCCCAACTCAATTCTCTCTCCAAACAAGCTACCAAAGCGAACTGGTAGACGATCAAGTCACCAGAGCGAACTGGTAGACGATCAAGTCACCAAGTTACCAAGCGAGCTGGCAGACGGCCAGACGACCAAGTCACCAGAGCGAACTGGTAGACGACCAGAGGACCAAGTCACCAAAGCGAACCGGTAGACCGCCTCCTGTCTTTGCCAAACAAGTCACCAGAGCGCACTAGCAGACCGCCTCCTGTCTTCGTCAAACAATTCACCAAAGCGAACTGGTAGAGAAGGTGGGTCTTTCTCTTCCGCCTTCACCGGGGAGATCTGGGTTACGAAGTTGGCCAGCAAGTGGGTTTTGCTTCTTTGGGCCTCGGGTAAGAGGTGTGTGTTTGCGATCAAGATGGGAGTAGGGAAGAGTCTCTCTACTGGTCGGAATCACGAGGCGGCAGGAGAAGAGCGATTCAAGGCGAGGGACAGCTACGAGGTGGAATCGAGGTGGTCTTGATGGAGGTCTGGGATACTTGTACGTTCTCGTTCTCGCTTATGCGGTACTCTGTGGTACGTCGAATCGGTCTGAAGCCGAGTCGAGCACTTCTCGCAGAATGGAGAGATCAAGGCGTTCTCGGGTATTGTCAAGATCTCCGTATCCGGTCCTTTCTCTTTGCCATTTTTTCCTCGCCCGGCATGGCAGAAGCTGGTTTACCCTTCAGCTGATAAGGCAGTCTAGGCTCCAAGAATACAGTACATTTCGATTGTGGTGGTGCTGCGAGATCGGTTGAAGAGATTGGGAGTTTCGCTTGTTCATGGTTGTCTATTACATGTCTGCAGATATCGCTACGAGCGGCTTCCTCGATTTCAACTTTGGCACCAAACCATCGACTGAGTCTCCGGCATATCACAAGTTCATTAATTGCCTAATACTGCGTCTGCACTCATCACGAATCGTCACTCACGACCGATCTTTTGTGTGGTATTCTGCCGGTACTCTTCCTCGAAGAACGCTAACGCTGCTCCGATGCTGAACGTTGATGGCATAAGCTTGTATATCGGGCTACCTCTTTCACTGCACGACCTGTGATGCTGGCCGACTGGCATTCTGAGGAAGAATCGGGTATCCGAGGCTGGCTTAGCACGAGTCTTCAACATCGCAGACTGCAGTATTCGACTCTGGCCACGCATAGGAAGCACGAGGACCGATAGGGATGTTTCGCCTCTCAGCTCGAGCCGAAACCTCTCCAAGCACCCCGGGCGCGATATCACGGCTTTGCCCATTTCCGCCTTCCAGGAGAGAACTTGCAACCATGACTATTGAAATGATCCTTACTGATTGTCCCACAACGACTTCACTGCTCAAGTAGTAGCAAGAATGGCGACGATGGGAAGGTTGGCGTTCTGTATCAAATCGCAAACTACTCATGCCCGGAAGTCATGCTTGTGATTGTTCTGGTCGTCGCGAATGTAGCGATGATTACGACGGTCCCAGCCCGCTACAGCCGAGCGTCATCACTTCTACACTTCAAGTACCAGCAGCTGGTCCTCCCTCCTCCCTCCGTCCAAGGCAACGAGGACGTTCACGACGCTGCATCACAATGCAGGAGCACGAGTCTACCACCATCGCATCGCATGATGTTCCCGATGGAATTGAGAGGTCCACGCCGGACTTCAACCCAGCACTCGGCTCAGCAGCAGGCGACCACGACGCATCTGACGCCAAAGCCGACCTCCAGCGCACCGGAGGCCGCGACGGCAACTGGCTCAGCTAAGTCGCCGTCTACGAGTGGTCAGGAGAATATGGCGACGTGGCACGAGCAGTCCTGGAACCAGACAACATGTCTTCGGTTCTACGTTCAAGCTTTGCGAGGGCCATCACCGCACCGCCATCGACGACATTCGCCGAGATTTTGGCAAAGTTTCCTCGAAAAGCTGGCAATTGCAGGTTCTGGATGGCGACCCTTACGCAGCATGAGGAAAAAGCCAGTCCCAACCGGCTGTCAGAGCTTATCTCTCGAGTTCTCGACGCAGTTCCAAGTATTCTGGCCCGATTAACTAAGGCAACTTCGCGGCCATCAACGCTGGGAAACTCCGCAAGTAGCACCTCAAATTGCGTCTCATTTGGCACATCAAAGGTGTCTCATTTGCCCTGATCAAGCGCAATGTCGAAGCACGCATGCAGCAACGGTGCTACTAGTTTCTGGAGAAGTGCCGGCTTGAGACGAAGACGCATTAGGCTGGCAACCACTTCTGCGATCGCAATTCCTCTCTTGTCACACAAAACTGATCTAGAAGAGCATTTCCCTGGCGCGACTTGCGATCAAGAACCATATTCCGCTGCATCTTGGGCCTTGGAGACCTGCGTCTCGAGGAACCCTGGACTTCTTGCTTGCAACACAACATCATTATTAAAATCAAGCACTCGCAAACATGCGGCTTACAACTTCATGGGCTGTGATTGTCGGGCAGCAGTTAACAAAGACCACTGTAGAAAGTCCAGGGAGGCAAGGAGCAAGCAGAAAGCATAAAGATTAAGAACCAGAGGAATCATGTGGCCGTCTGATTGCCATACGCTTGCTTGTCCGCGCGCCATTTGGCTACGATCATGAGTGAGATCAACAGCAGGAAACCTTTCACGCCCGTCAACACCGCGAGACTGATTCGACAATGCCACGGCAAGACTGCTCGATTTATGGGAGATCTTGCTCGAGGTTTCCAGCATGTTCCTCGCAGCTTTGAACTCGACAGAAAGCAAAATCCCTACTTTCGGCTGTCCTGGCTGTACTTGCTTTTGCTTCTTACATTGAGGACGTTGTCTACACAACCCTTCCGAGAACTGCTTTTGCTGAGTCTTGCCAAAATGCTCCGTGATCTGCTTCTCAGTCTAGACACCGCATCTATGAAGTCTCGCCGCGCTGATACAGCGACAACTCGCACTCGAGCGCCTGCAACCGCACCGCACCAGATATTCACATCTGCCGCTTCCCTAATGATGGAGATCCAGTCGTCTTGCGATATCGAATCAGAAAAGTGGGTGATGCAGGAGATTGAGTGAAACAAGGAACTCGCAAATCAGAATCAGAAACAACATACATGCTTCCAAATCCATCGCGACACATCGGCCCATCTTAGGCGCGAGGACTGGTCTCACATCGCCTATACAAGGAGGCATTCATCAGACACGAGTCTCACTGTCGCATACACGCCAAAGATGCACAATCCAAGTCAGAATCACCACAAAGCGCCATGTCTTGCTTGCTTGACGCCTATGATATAATTGCAGCCTAATCCTTTCACCAACTTCACACCACCCTTTGCCCCCCTCCACCCACACATCGCACCACAGCTGAGCTCTTCGTCGTCAAGATGGACCTGTTAAAGGACTGCTTGCGCTTCCTCGCCACTAACCGACTGATTCCCCTCGAAAGAATATGCCCGATCCTGGCTATTCTTTACTTCTTCTTTGCTTCAGGCAACTCTGCTCTTACTGTTATCCTCCTTGTGAGAGGACCCGTCATCGTCGTCGTATTCTACGGGACCGTCCTTCGCATCATACGCCGACTCTACTTCAGACACGACTCTCTGCCCTACCTTGCCCGGGATCGCACTCGTCGCCATCTCGCAACTGGTAGCGCCTTGACTTTCCTCCTCTACTCTTCGGTCCTCACCTTCTCAATCTGGCTGCTGTCGACGGAGGAAACACTCAAAACCTCTGCAGTAAACTGGGCCCATATCCAAACAGCCAGTACTACCGTCGTCAACTATTCGACCCACAACCTGACGTCTCTCCACAGCCACTCTGCTGCTAGCGCATACACTTGTCTTGTTGCAGCATGCCGCGTCGCGCCTGGTATGACAGTGGCGATTGAGGACCGTTGGGACATGATCTCCAACATATCTCCCGTCCTCGTGCTGGATCGTGGTCCCTTGAAGTGTTGGAGGCAGAATCCACTGCATCATCCGATTCGCAGCCCCACGAAACAGGAAGACATCTTCCGTCACAAAGCTCTCAACCTCTTCGATAGCATCAAAGACTATACCATCTCTGTTCTCGAAGTCGAACAAGCAGTCGATCAAGTCATCTCGAACGCCATCCTCGAGACCTTCCGCGACCTTACTAGAAACACCACCAACTCTATTACCAAAAGTCTCAACACATCTCCCTCCTTCTTCCGCTCAACAAAATCCCTCTGGGAACGACGCATCATGGCATTCTATCGCATTCCACAAGACGGCCAACCCTCATACATCGCCTTCCACTCACCCGTCTCCACCCTCAAACTCTACCTCCGACTTCAAATCCGAACAGTCACCTACCCGATCTTCAAACTCGGTCTACAGCCTCTAATGTCTCTCTTTTCTAGCTCGCCAACGCTGGAGAACCTGCTTTTTCAAGCTCTCGACGCAAGAACCTTCGAACAGACCTACTATACCAGCAAAATTCACATTCTGAATTCCATCGCGGAAGTGAAGCGATCCCGACAAAATGCAATCCATCACTACGAGAATCTGGTTACTGCACTACGAGACGGCCAGTTGGAGGACCTCACGTCCAAACACGTCGACTTTCTCCCTAAATTCCTTGAAATGGATCACTTGATCGTTTCCTCTTCGTCGACGAATTTCTCTTCTGGCGACGATCAATCTTGTACGGACGTTTCGCCCTCGACTCTCAACCCTTCTGACGAGATTACTTGGTGGGGAGTATGGTTGGAGATTGTCGTTCGCGATAGGATTTTAGGGAAGATTGATACTTTGGGACAGGATGTAAGGAGGTTGAGGGATGAGGGCCGTGTCATTAGCATTGAAGGGGTAGAGGAGTGGCTAAAGTTGGGTGGTAGCCAGACTTGAGTGGCTTGATCAAGTAGTAGCGACAGATTCGTCGGATGGAACAGTTTTCGTACTTGATTTGATGGTCCCAATCGCAACTCGGACTTGATCGAAAATCTGCTTTACCAGCCAAGTCTGATCCAAGGATTAACGGAAGGCATCAAAACGACGGGGAGGTTGTTGTGGCCTTTACTTGGAACTCCATTCATCGATTCGATGCAACTCTTTGGTCTAAACAAGCAAGAGAGGTTCTCCGTCTAGTCAGGTCCGACATGTCTTTCGCTCATTTTAGAAAGTTGTCTTAGTTCTGTATCGGCCAACTGAAACTCGTCTTTGTGTATATTTGTTGCGACAGCAAGGGGTTCAGATTTGAGGTAATCAGTTATATAAAACGTTCATCTCCTTCCTGCTGCTCCTCCCAAGCCAACCGACAACCAACACAACTCAACCAAGCAGCCACAACAGCAAACTCATTCGACACTCAAACCTAACAAAACCCACCTCGCCTCAACCATGCCTCCGCAACCACAACTCAACCCAAAATCCCATACCCTCAAATCAACCTATACAGCCTACCTCTCTTCAATTTCCACCTCACACTCAACCCCACTACCCACCAACCCACCAACCCTCAACCCAATCCCGCCCTCCAACCCATCCTTCTCCCTCGCCACCTTCAACACCTCCCTAACAAAAACCTTCTTCCACCACCTCGACACAGCCCTCCAAACCCGTCTCGACATCCTCCAAACCTCCTCCTCCTCCTCCCCAAAATTCCCTCCACCACCAACCTTCGAAACCCTCGAATCCAAAGCCAGAAAAGTGGGAGATTGGTTCATCCACCACCACGACTCGACAAAAGACGAAGAAGAAGAGTTGGAGATCAGTTCCTTCTTCAAAACCTACACGGCCATGCTAATGACGACGAAATTCGTGCGTTCGCTATGGTATTCGTCGATCCGTGGTAGTAGTTCTTCACATGATGAACTGACTCGGCTTTCGGGGGAAGGGATTTGTGATTTTTTCACGTACGTGAGGCGCAAGGCGGAGTTTCAGGGAAAGATTTTTGAGCTGGACGAGTTGGTTGAGGGGTGGGGGAGGGAGAGGGAGATTGGACGCTTGTGGATGGAGTGGGAGAGGAGATCGCTGGGGGTGTGGGGGTGGGCGGAGTGTGTTGTTATGAGAATGGTGGGAATGGGGAGGGTGGAGGAGGGGGAGGGATGGTGGTGATGAGGTAGAGATCGTTCGCCGTCTTCACATCTCCCATGACCATGCTGGGTTGAAGAAACTGCGAGCATTATGGACACACGAGTGAAACGCGATATGGAAGCGCACATTCGTGCCGTTTCGAGACGAGTGGTGCGGCGGCAATGGCAGATTTCGCATGTGTTGATGAGCTCGAAGTCGGTGGCTGGAATCAATGCTTCGTACAGGCCCTTCCCGTCTCGCTCTTGGGATCAACAATACCCTCTGTAATCTCTCACACTGATTGTGATTGTGATTGTTAATCATGCCATGGGATTGAGACAATTACCCGGTGTTTCCAAGGCAGTCATTGACGACACTGCGGCGCACATAGATCGCTCAATTTTACGTGTTTCCACCTCTTTCTGTATATAATCTCGTACCAACCATGGGAGACAGGCGCGTGGAATCAATTGTGGGAGCTGAATGCCGGATACTGTTGAGCACTGAGGCTGATCATGTAGCTATCGGATAGCGAGTCGGAGGTGTATTGCCGGCCTCCTGCGTAATCTCAGCAGCCTACGACAGCGACGATGTTCAAAACACCCGCCTTCTTAACCCTGATCGTCACCACGGCTGTGATAACGATGCTGACACGACCGCTTTCAGGACCAGGAATGCAATGCCATCAGGTCTCGTGCCGAAGAGCCGGCAGCACATTCTCAGCGGCATATCCTCCTCCGCCAAGGCTGCAAATGGATAACGGATTCCAGTCCATGCTTGATGGGCAACATCTGTAGTGCCCTGGATCGCAACTCTGTAAACGGTCATTGCTTGGTGGATAACGGCGGTGTCACTACCATTCTTGGCCAGCAATGCGGCAACGGAATTGTGGAACAATGGGATGAATGTGATTGTGGCGGCGAAGAAGGATGTGGGAATGATTCCTGCAAGTATCTGGCTGCTCCCAGATGGGCGCTGCTGCACTACGACTTGCTGGGTCCAACAGAGGAAGGCTTTCGGGTCATCCTTATCGCCTGGTGCTGGAGTTGGATCGGAAGTTCGTGGGATGAATTGCTGCGGGAGTGGTTGGCACAATCGTACAGGCTGCATCTACAGTATACAATCCAAACGCTCGACTTAAGTCGCCGTGTGTTTCGGCCGCATGACTACCGCGAGTCTTCAAAATGCCCACCCGGCGGAGAAAAGAATTGGGGCTTGGCGTGGGTTGAGAAGATAGCGAAGATCAGCCTCTTGACTGCAATGCCGTAATGCTGTTGAAGAAGGTAGTGTTGTGCATCAGAGAAGCAGGAGCACTGGCTGGTCGAGCATGTCCAATGCGCGACACATGGTCGTGAACGGTGTCGGTTGCCTCAACATCGCTTCCAAATATTTCCCTGATCGCCACTCCAGACACAGTCTTCCTTGGTAGCATTGTATCTCATTCTGTTCAACTCGCCGACCATAAAAGTCCTGCAAAAGGAGACCTGGCTTCCGGGTTTGTTCTCAAGTCCTGTAAAGCGAGAGCCGGCCTCCAGATTAGTTCTGGTTGTCTTACAAGCAAATTCTACCCCTTCCCTTGACAGTTTGATATACTACTTACCTTGCTCACGCTCGCTGGACCTTGTCGTCATGAATCAAAACGGTCTGCTTCTGATGCATGACCGATGATCTTGGTCAACAGGCGGAAAATGATTGTTTGATCATTTCAGATCATATTCCAATCGTCTCATGGCTTCCAGTCGTAGGTCAAAACCCTCCTCATTGATCGGCAGGGTTGCCATTTTCCGATGTGGACGTGTCGTCACTGTGGTTGCTGCAGCCTGTTCGCCTGCTAAAGGTCGTCGAAGAAGTTGATCATAGTGTGTCTTGAACAGAGAAAGTAGAGGCCGCTAATCATGGATTGACTCGATGAACATGCTGTCGAATTCCTCTGTGCTGCTTATGAGAGTATTTTAGGAATCCAGCCTCCTGTGCTCCTCTTCACCGAGTCCCGACACAAGATTCTCAGTGGCATTGCCACAATATCATGAGAATTGAGCCAACCAGTCAACCAAACAGCCTGTGTTTTTTGCATTCAGTCATTCAGATATCTGACCATGGACCCAGGCAATCAGTCAGTTATGCCATGGACTCAGTCAGTCAGTGCTTTTTGACCCAGTCAGTGGACTAACTGACTGATGTGGACACTGATTCTCACCCCATGACTGAATGTCGTTGTTCATGTTCGAACCATTCTTTCCATGAGGTCGCACTCAGTCAAACAGCATTCAGATCCAAAATTTGAAAAACTTCCGAGTCGATATCCGCTCGTCCACAGGTCTCCAAAGCCATCAAGCAGTCTGAAGTGTTATTGCCAGAAATTGAGCGCATGTCCACAAAATCGGAGACATCCCAGGTCGTCGGCAAGACACTGTATACCAGCGTCGCAAGTAGTGGCCGTTGATCTGAAGCAATCAACCAGAGTTTCTTCTGGCACAATTTCAATCGATCGCTGTTCTCAGTCAAGTTCCGATAGTCGGAATCTTGAATTGCGTGCAGTGAGGCCATATCCATGTCAGCGAAGCCATGGCTGGTCTCAAATTCGGAAGGAAAGAAGACGGATGGTGCGGGATGTCATCTTTGCAATGGTCATGGGATGCAGGGAAAGTGTTGGGCGAGAATTCTCGTGACAGCTTTGCATAGTGTCTCTGGTTCTGGTTGGTTCAATCAGCAGCGCAATGCAGTTGGTAAATTTTTGGCTCCGGCTTAAGCTGGTTCAATTGCTCAGTGTCGCTGGTTCTCTGGTCGGTTCAATCAGCAGCGCAATGCAATTGGTACGACTTTTGGCTCGCCTTGGGTGTGCGAGGTAGTCTTCTTCGCAGGAACAGGTTCAACTGCGCTGATGTTATCGGCAGCTAAGTCCGCTTGCTGCTGCTTCGATGTATGCATACTTTTTCGAGCTGGGAACATGTTCGACAGCAAGGTCTCAACAATTGTGCGTTAACATTTTGACATCTATCGGCCGCCGAGTGCACTTGCTGCTGCTTCAATGTATGTATATTCCTTGCCTATGAAGTTGTTGGACACAAACCGTGCTTTGCCATTTCGACATGCTCTTCCTCCTTCGTCTTCTTCTCGGCCTTTGCTCGATTGGCATGGCTTTGTTTCCCCAGCATCTTTCTTCTTGCGTTTTGTTCGCCGTCGCGGTGGAGCGGAGGATGTGACCGTGTCATGCATAGAAGGAGGCAATCTGCTTCTTTTGGGGAGAATATGCGCATGGATTCTGGCCTTGGGTTTGGAAGGCACACCCTCAGAGTCGGAATTCTGGTCCTGGGAGTGTGCCTACCCTTATCCTTGGACTGGTCTTGGATTTGGAAGGCACATGTATTCGTGCCCTCAGCTGCTGCTCATGGATGTCGACATCTTCTCGAGCACATGGAGATCCCAAATGGCTGGGCAGTCGAGGATGGCGTAGACAAGAGTATGCAGCTGTCGGCATGAAGGTTGTGACGACATCAGAGGAATCGAACATGGTTGGTGAGAGTTGAAGCAGTTCGATATGCCGTCCAGGTATCCGCTGCACGCTGCACGATACTGAGAAATACCACAAGGATGACCAGGAGCGCGCCAAGGAACTCAAGCACCGCTTTTGACAACCTCAACGGCACGGCAACATATCAAGGTCATGCTTCAATTGTGCATTTCCATTTCTGTCCCATATACTTTCAATCACATTCTCAACACATGTTCGCGAAAATCTGCTTTCTAGATACCACACGCGGAGCTTTCGCCTGCTTGACCTTCGCCTGCTTGACCACCAATCCAACCTCACACCCCCTCGCTACACAACACCATTCTTGCTCTCGTTGTGTTTGATGTACCTGCCATCGCAAGTCGTAAGCAAGTAGAAGAAGAAGAAGAAGAACAAAGTAAAACTTACCAATCCACATAGTCCACCTCGACGTTGAAGTCAGGTGAGCCTCCATTCCACGCAATCTCAGCCTTCAAGTTCCCCGGCATTGCTTGCACCAAGTTGCTTTTCCGTGCGTGCGCCATGATTCCATCTGTCACCCACTTGCGCCATACATTCCAGCAAAACATCTTGTGATCGAGGTTTTTCCGGTCAGTAGGGTAGAGTGGCTGCGCTTGATCCGAGTAGACAGACACGGGAACCACTTGCGTGCATGCCACGTTGTGAGAGGCAGAGGAGGACGACTGGTAGGCGGGGTAGGCTGGGGAAGCATTGCTTGGCCGGGAGATGCTTCCTGTGCGAGCGAGTTCGCTGACTGCCTCGCGCACAAGAGAGGCCCAGGAATGTTCGGAGACGACGTCAACAGAAGCGCCGAATTCCACAAATTGACGACCTCCTTTGACGTGGTGATCGGTGATGGGGTTGTATGGGTCGCGCAGTGCTAGGATATCGTCGAATGTGAAGTCGGATTCCTCGACAGCGGCGACCAGTGACGAGGCAATGGCAATACTGTACACGCTTACGGTACCGAATCGTCCCTGACAGCGCATCATGAACAGCTCGCCAAGCATGGCAGAGGAGACATTGTTGTTGATCCAGTTTACAAGCGCTTCTGTGCATGCTTTTGTGTAGCGAAGACCTTGTAGCGGACTGATGAGTTGTCGGATGAGGTCGATGAAGATGGGGCCCGTTGGTGGGTAGTTGGAGCAGTATCGGTGACGAATGGCATGCCTGAACATTTGAGTCTTCTCGGCGGAGGTGAAGTTGAATTTGCCTGGTCGGAGAAGGAGGTCAACACTGCGTTTGTCATAATCTTTGCACTTTCGCGCTCACCTTCACCAGACACGGCCTGGCGTCTAGTCTTGCCGCCGAAACCAGTGACGTAGTCTTCGACATCGGAGTCGTGTTCAAGGTCTGTGTCTTCCACATAGTCTTCGTCCATCTCTTGCTTGGATTTGGACTTCTTAGGCATTTTGGAGGGACAGTGGGAGACGACAGTTGAGCGGATGGAGAGAGTCAGAGTGGGAGCGAGCGAGTGATGAGGCGTGCGTGGCGGGCTAAGGCCTCTTGTAGCTGACGGTCATGGTGATGGCCATGCAGATGGCCATGCATGGAGACGGGGACTACAATGCGCCATGCCACTGCGTCTGGGTCGCGGTGGTGAGGTCAGCGTTTGACAGATAGACGATGTCGGTGGCATCATGTGCGCGTCTCCGTCGGACGGTAGGGCGGTGTGCAATGTCGAGCGGGAGAGGGAGAGAATGGCGTGGAGCTGTCAAACAGTTGTACGGCTGGAGATGGAAGTTCCGAGGTCAAGCTTTCGGCCCGCCATCGGAATAGAAGTATACATACATACATCTCCGTACATATTGCGGGATCGTGAGAAACAAACACTCAATTCAAGGGCGGCGACATGTCGTCGTCTGGCAATCATCGATGCGAGAATGTAGCGGTGACAGCACACGTACACGTCTGTCATCATCTCCCACTTCTGCTCTCCCATTTTCCTTTTCCCCTACTCCCTCGTCTCCTCCAACTGCCTTTCCCTCCCTCCGTATAGCATGGCTAACATGGACAGCCTGTCAGAGGCCGAACGCGAATACTGCAAAGAAGACAAGGTAATGTTGCTCTCCACTCTTCCGCTCATATCGACACCAACCGCTGACACACCCAAGTGGTTTGGTATTCGAAGCCTCGACAACAACACAAAAGAGCTGCACACGTTCGCATCAGATGCCTCCCAGGTCAAATACCTCTTCCTCTGGCAACAATTTCGCATCGATTGCTGGATTCGCCACAAGGAGAGCATCCCTTCCAACGTCGACCCCAGGAGCATTGACTTCCCACAATTCGTACAGCAGCACGCCTCGGACATTCACCTCATTGACTATGTCTGGCCTTGGCCGCAGAATATCGAGAAGACCAACAAGGAAGCACGTGATCTAGCCGCATGCCTGGTGTCCTGGGCCAACAACCAGTCCGATAAATTCGCACGTTATGTGTCGGAGGAAACCATCAAGTCCTCCGAGTTGAAGTATCGCGACCCATCAGACATCAAACTCCCACCAACGCCTACTCGAGACAAGAAGTGAGTCTGCACATTTGTGTTGGCTGCGATATGTGACCACGCTAACGCTGCCCTACCACCTTAGCCGCCAAGGCAGCATTCCCGGTTCGTTCGATCCTGGCAGCACCAAAGAAGAAATACACGACTCTGAGGAAGCAGCCTACCAGCCCCGTCGAGATGAACAACACGAACAATACCCCCAGTCCAACCCTCCATCTCATCTCCAAGACTCCGCCCGTCGGCCTGATCATCAAGGACCTCTACGCAGCCCACCAGCTCATCTCCAAGACTCCGCCCGGCATCCTGACATTCTGCAGCACCTAGAGGCTCGTCAGCACCCAGAGGATCGTACATCACGCATCTTTCAACCTCGACGCCGTCAAAACATCCCGCAGCAACAGCCCTACCTCAACCAACCAGCTCATCCACAAGACTCTGACTGGCAACCTGACCCTCGTGAGGACCCAGAAGATCGTCCACCGCGCTTCCTTTCACAACTACGCCGTCAGGACATCCCACAGCAACAGCCCCACTTCAACCAACCAGCTCATCCACAAGACTCTGACTGGCAACTTGACCCTCGTGAGGACCCAGACGGTCGTCCATCGCGCGTCTTTTCACAACTACGCAGTCAAAACACCCCACAGCGACAGATTTACGGTCAGCCTTACGCGTTTCCTCACCGATCCCCGCCAAGCCCACCGCGCATGTCATTTCAAGCTCGCCCTCAGGTTTGTCTTTTTTTTTCCTTCTGCCTCTTCCTCTTCTACATGTCCTCTAACGGCGTCCAGATTCTTGAGACGACCGAAGATTGCGGTCAAACCACCCCACGACGACAGATCTACGGTCAGCCTTACACGCCTTCTCACCGATCCCCTCTAAGCCCACCGCGCATGACATCTCAAGCTCGCCCGAAGGTTCGTTCTCTCTGCTTCTTCCTCTTGCCCATCTCCTCTGCTAACAAGCTCCAGATTCTCGAGACGACCGAAGATCTCTTGGATAGTCTGGGGATCGACAAGCTGAGTATTCGCGATGACTGAGAGAGAGAGAGAGAGAGAGAGAGAGAGAGAGAGAGAGAGAGTGTGTGTGTGTGTGTTATGGGAAGTTGGGATGTTTGTATTTATTCAAGGAGTCGTTCGCACACATGGCTGCAATGCGGAGTTGAGCTCCAAGACAAAGGCATTTCCGCAATAAGAATGTTATCTAGTCGACGCATGTCATGATGTCTTTCTCGCCATCCGGTCACGCCCAAGACCTGCTTCCCGCATTGCATCTTATCAAGACAATGGCATGCGGCCGCAATTTCAGTTAGTAGAAGGTTTGCTGCGTCGTAATTCCGCAGGCCTCTCTCTCATGCCCCAGAATGTTTGCTGAGCATGCAAAGTCTTCCGTGTGTGCTATTCATGCAGCTGAGATGGTGCCAAGGACAGTCATTCATCCTTTCAGACGCTCACGTGCTAGAGCCTCAGGTTGTGGTGAGCGGAGGGTCTTGATGACTCCAACTCTGATCGGAGACAGTGCAGGAATACCATCCGGGCTTTCGTCAAGCACGCCTCATTTCAAGTTCCAACATACCAACCTTCACCTCAACTAACGTAATCATATAACCATGTTCTCCAGCAAATTGAAGTTCTTGAGAAAAGTATCAAGCATCGTACCATGCGAGCTATCATAACATCTGCGCTCATTTCTTGCGCTCCAACAACACCATTATCTGGAGCGATAGGCGGCGAGCTCATATGATTTATTGCGATGGTATGTATGTAGCAAATCTTCTGCTTCTGTCGTCAAGATACTATAGACGCCAACACAGAAGACGAAGAAGAAGCAGTATCTCCGACAAATTCGCAAGAGCTACAGAGTATGATTCTTCCATTTTCTTATTACCATTGCCATTGCCATACTCAAGTCCACACAATGAAGAGAGGAAGCCGTGAAGAAATGCCTTCTCAACCAAAAATCCATCCATCATCGATCGTGTGAACAAAAGTCAAAGGTCCAAGAAGTGAGGTTCCTTGATTGGCCTAGAATATCAAGTGAGACATTTCAGGCTGTGAGGGGTAGAACTAGATGAATTTCTTCTGCCGCTTAGACCACTGGCATATTCCCCATTCGTGCATTCTATTCTATTCTATTCTGATTGTCTGCATCATCGTTACTGTCGTTTTATGTGTTGCTGCCGTTTACTTTTCCAAAGTCATAACCCATCCCATCATGCCATCATCCCAAGTAAGCATCGTTCACATCAGCAGTTGTACGATTCATTCCTCATGAGTCTCGAGCCACTGGCTAGATTCAATCCAAGCGTCTTAATCAATCACGTCCAAGTCAGGAAGGGCCTCGCTGGTATCAGCAACGACCTCGTGAGTCTCGACACTGCCATCAAGAGAGGCACTGCCAACTTTCTGCGCCTCCTTCTCCTCGGCCGAAGCGGTTGCGATGGGCTCAAGCCAGGCATCGCTGGTATCAGCAACGACCTCGTTAGTCTCGACGCTGCCATCAAGAGAGGCACTGCCAACTTTCTGCGCCTCCGTCTCCTGGGTCGAAGCGGTTGCGATGGGATCAAGCAAGGCATCGTCGATCATTTGCGGCTGATTGTCTGCCGTTGACGCCGCTGTCCAGAAAGAGCCGACATCCTGGGAGTCCGTGGCGACATTGTCATCGAAGTTGTCGAAGCCCTGGTCGACCGGCGCCAGCATGGCTTCGTCGTGACGCGGATGTGGATCGAGCCCAGAAAAGACGTTAGGCATAATGGTATCCAGCGTGGCGGCGGCAGAGAATGCGCCGTCATTGGGAGCACAGCTCGGGCCAGGCGTGGTGGGGTTTTCAAAGGCCGGACGAG
Organism: Pseudocercospora eumusae; assembly: GCA_001578235.1. NCBI lineage: Eukaryota > Fungi > Ascomycota > Dothideomycetes > Mycosphaerellales > Mycosphaerellaceae > Pseudocercospora > Pseudocercospora eumusae. Next base: position 34,405 of record LFZN01000069.1, read on the forward strand.
TTAAGAGCCAGTCGTTGTTGCTGGCAGGAACATTCCAGTCCTCGAAAGCTGTGTTGGCTGACGAGCTCGGCTGGCCCGCAGACACCGCGTCGGGCAGGCCGGCCAAGCTGTCGCCAGCCGTGAAGAGAGTATCGAAAGCTGGATCTCTTACGGCCTCGCCTAATTCAGCGAAGTTCTCGCCAGCTGCGAAGAGGATATCGGAGTCTGGCTCTCGGCCATCGCTACTGTTTCCTACGAGAACATTGTGATTCTCGCCAGTTGTGTTAGATGGCGAGCTCAACACGCCCTCAGCTGAACTCGCAATGCCCAGGTTAGCGAGGTTCTCGCCAGCTCCGAAGAGGATGCCGAAAGCTGGCTCTCCACCATCGTTGCCGTTGCCTGCGAGAACGTTGTGATTCTCGCCAGCTGTGCCAGATGGCGAGCCCAACATGTCCTCAGCTGAACTCGCATCGCCGAGATCAGCCAAGCTCTTATGGCGAGTCTCGACGGCAGAGCGCTGGACCTCATTGACAGAACCCTCACCATCTTTGACTTCTGTGTTGTGTGCGATTGGACAGTCTTGGGAGTGTGGCAGGCCGGAAGCAAAAGTAGTCGGACACCAAGGGCAAGTGTCGACGTCGATGGGATCGATGTCACCAGTCAAATCGTTCAAGGCGAAATCAGGCACGACGCCGGAATTCATGCTGTCTTTGTTGCTGCCACTACGAACTTCGCCGAGACCGAAAGCAGGATCAGCAGAATCGTTCTCTTCAGCATTGTGCATAGACGGCGTTCCTGGAAGTGCCTTAGAAATCGATGGCAATGCCGGGGTACTGCCCGTGCTTCGTACGAGAAGGGCGTCGACTGCAGAGGGGATATGCGAAGCTACTTCAAGAAGTTAGAAATGGAATCATGGAATAGAATTCACCAACACATACGCCCGACAAGCAGAGGAAGCTTGCCCACAATCCTGGAAATAGTGGCCAAGCTCGAGCGATGAGAGGACAGAATTGGGCTTCTGCTGTGGATGCCGCACATGGAAGTTTTGATTAGGCTGACGATGGCCTCCATGGCAATCTGTGCATCGCCAGACCGGATGCAGCGATCAAGCTCATGAACTGCCCACCAGAGGTTCGCAAACTTCTTGACGGTGACGGTAGATGAGCATTTCCTACCATCATCCCTAACAATCAAGCAAGGACGTGTAGCATGGTCAGTCTCCAGGAGGTCGGAATAGTGTCGAAACCACGGGGTCAAGAAGTGCTGCGATACGTCAGGCCAGTTCCGTGGACTTCGCTGTTGTCGGCGTTTCGGCATAGCTGTGCGGTAGAAGTGAATGGCGAATGTGTCCGCAAAAATTTCAGCACGATGACGAGGAACGAGGGAAAGCAAAAAGGACGAAGAACACACGGAAATATGGCTCTCTAGAGTGTCTGGCTTCCTAAGTACACCGTGGAGCGGTGAGAGTGCGCTCTACGATGCTCGCTCTGCGGCTCTGGGTCTTCCATTGCGGCCACCACGACGTCCAGATACTGCAAGCTGCCGGCGAGCATCCTGGACGAAGACAGCATTGAGAGCCAGATTGGCAGACACCTGCCACGAGCAATGCTCTGCTGCACGGCGGCCAGAGAGAAGTGAAACAGATAGCAAAGGTCTGCACTCTCCCGGCAAAGCCTTTGGACGCAGGACTGTATGCTCCATTCGCGGGCGTCCCATGGCTGTCAAGCTGCGCTATGATGCCAGGCGGAAGATTGACTGCTGGCTTCTGCGCAAAGCAAGCTCTGGATGTGGCGCTCTCTTGCCCCAGTGACATGACACTTCCAGCAGAGGACGAGGATGTTCAGACGGGCGCGCGCGCGACAGTCCCACTGCTCTTTAGGTCGACCACCTTCGCGCGCAGCACATGCCGTAAGAAAGGTGTGTTCGGAGGAGACGGTCGCTGGCCCAAGATTCTGAGACTAGTCTGTCTCAGAGGCGGAGTGGGTAGTGAATATCACGCAGAGGGCGCGGGTAGAGGAGTTCATGGTGAGCGCCGATCGCAGAGAGACTGGCGGAGGTCGTTCGTGGACATGTCGGCGATGAGGAAGATGCATTGTCGGGGGTGGTGGTGTTTGAAAGAGGAGATGGAGGAAGGGGGATGGGCCCGGGAAAGCCTTCTGCCAAGAACTTCCATCATGGATGCGAGAGCACGGCTGGGGTGGACACGTGAAGCCAAGCATCACATCCCTGCGATAACGCAGTGACCCTGGACTGTGGTAGATTCCTCGGGCAAAATACGTCTGTGCCTAACTTACAGCGTCCCGACTGAACGATTTGATACGGGTCCTACAGCATCTACACGCATCGGAAGGCTATCAATTTCTCCCCATTTCTGGCTAGTAGGGGTTTAGGCCAATGACAATATCGGCTTGACTGTTAAGCGTAAAGAGAATAGCCCTCCGATGCATGCAGATGCTCGTCGGAGGGCTAAAGGTCTTAAGCTTGACCGGGCAAAATGGGGAGAACTTGGAATTCATAGCCTTCCGAGGTGCTCAGACGTTCTACATATGCAAAGCCCATCTGGCCAACCGGAGTGTGGACATCTTTTACAAGCAGTTCGGCCCACTTCACCGACAAGTTTAGTAAGGGCGGAATCGAGATGGAATGCAACTTCATCATCACTGCTACTGCAGGCGACAGAGTTCTTGGCACTGAGATTTGCGTGTTTCGGTCAAACACATCTACGGATTCTGAGAGGTGAGGGAGATCCGAGAGAGTCCTCTTTCAAGTCTGGACAACCAAAGACAATCGCCATTCCTCTCAGTCGCAATACATTTCCCCGTTACAAGGCATTGTCGTCGGCAGCAGAGCTGTGGGTCTTAGGTTTGCTTTTGAGGATGCTCTTGAGGCGAAGGCTGAGATATGATGATGTATCTCTTCATTGGCATTGTATTCGCTGAGCTGATTGCGAGGCTTGAAATTGAGAAGGTATTCCGCCGTTGCAGATGCGGCAACAGCATCGAGAGTATTGCAAGGACCATGTGCTTCGCATCGACCATCCATGTGAGAGCATACTTTAGCATTTACAACTTGGACGCTGATGGTGAACAGGCCGACTTGATTAGGGCGGGCAAGAAACGAGGCCATCTTGGTGTTGACGCCCCTTGTGGTAAGTAAGCATCAATTTCTGGCGCATCCCGAGTCAAAGCCAACGGATCCAGCGTTTTGCCAATTGCGCGATCACGGCTTTAGAGGCCACACACCATCTGATCTGATATATATCAAGGCCAAAGCTGGTATTGGGGCGGTGTCGGACGAAGATTGCAAAGTTGCGGGCTACTGGGAACACGCAATCCTAGGCCAACTGTGCTGGGAGATGGGTGTCAACAGCACAGAGAAGCAAAGCGTGGCAGTGCTGAGAGACACTACACAAGCAGCAGCAGGTGAGAAGGTCAGGACGAATTTGCGACGCGATTACGACATGAAGAACCTCTCGGTATGTGGAGGCCGCATCTTTTGTGTCGAAACACCATGTCATTAGCATATCTTCAAACACGGTTTGGCAGAAATGTGCTCATTTGTTGATGAGGATCTCAATCTCATGCTCGTGCACGTCTGTCCTGCTCTCAGGATTTCTGCTTAGACAGCGTTGGAGCCAGAGAGTCAAGAAACTCACACAGACCTGATGAGCTAGAAAATGTTTTGCCCATTGCGATAGGCCGTGGAGGCATGGCTATGATGGTTAAAAAGCGTTGACAGTGCGGTGTGAAGAAAGATGGGTTGATATGTGACATACTTGCGCACGGTCCACCGCACGAACGGTTGAAGAGTTCGTGAGATGGACCGTGCGTCTCAGCTTCGGCACTTTCTGTTCCCTTTTAACTTTTGGCGCCTCGGGGTCATCAACGCTAAAGATGGAAACCGGCGAACGGCGCGAACCTAATCCCAAACGACCGCGATACCATCACCAGCATAGTCGAGATTCAGAATCGCTGGGCCTCGGACATGAGACTACAGCATGGCTCAAATCCTTGTTCACAGTCCACCGCAAACGGAGCTCTATGGAAAACTTCGCTCAATTGCGAGATGGACTGTTGCAAGCGGAGGAGGATCTGCTCATACGCTTCAACACTCTGCTCGAGGTTGTCAAGCTTCATTTCCCTGGCGTCGACGATGACCCGGCGTGGGCATCCGTGAACAAGACCGTTCAGCGCCAGAATCACGAACCCGATGCGACCCATGGCGAAAAATGGCGAAGACGACATCTAGCAATCATTACCGCCTTGTGGGGCCCGCAAGTGATTATGGCCTACGGCATTCAGCGACTTGCTCAACAGCCCATGTCCTGCGCCCACAAGTGTGCTATCAGGTGTCCTAATTTCAACGATTTTGTGCCATTTGTGAACGCAGCTCTCCTCGTACGCCATCGAAAGGCCGTCCAGTCGGCTAGGTGGACTCGCATCTCCGGTAAAGAGCGCATAACAGGACCGGATGTGAAACTTGCTCACGACTTTCTAACTGCACGAAGCGACAACGGCCTGCCCGCTGTGGACGATGATCAAAAATTGTGGACTTCTAATCAACTTGGGGATTTCCTAGTGGGGAAAAAGCTATTGCGTGAATGGCATTCGAGTATACAGCCATGGCTGTTGACCACGGACTATTATGGGGTTCTTGCACCTCGAGAATCATTGTCGCCAATTACCGAAGAAGAGCAGGCGCCGCGTCCACAAAACAGTCGGATCAAACTACGCCCGGCTAATGTTCACACCAATGCCAAGGCCCAGGACAATGCAGCCTCGCCGCCGCCTTCGCGTCCTCGAGGTAAGAGGCCTTTTGTAGAGAACGCGCAGCAGCCCTCGCAAAAAAAGAAGTCCCCTCCGAAAAACAAGCCCGTCGGGAACCGCCCCAGCAGTCGTTCTTCGAAGACAACCACATCAAATCGACCACTTTCCCCGCTTCCTTTGCCTAATACCAGTCTTGAGGAGCCCAATGATGCTCCTTCGTCCACATCAGGCTCTTCACGCGGCGACCAGAGCGCATCAGATCCGCAGTCGTCTTACCTCCCAGCAGATGGCTCTGAATTAAATATCTCCGATGGACCTGTCGTTGCGCAAGTCCTCACCGTTGAAGAAGTTATGCACAACAAATATCACAAAGAGCTCCAAGACTACTGCAGCGCTATTCACTCTCATTCAGGCCGAAGTACTCAGCACGCTATGCGAGCACAATGGCTGACACCGCGGACACGTTATGCCAAGATACACGGCTCTGTACACAGATCGAGTGGTAGCTCAGACCCCGAGATGGCAGACGTGCTGTACTACACGTCGCAAGACTTCATTCGTACAGCGGAAAACGGCATGGTCTTTGAGAAGCCAATCGTCATCAAGGAAGCTTTCACGGATAGCGCATACCACAGCATCGAAAATTTCAAGGGCTTGCTGCTAGATTCATACAAGGGCAAGAAGTTGGACGTTCGGAAATTGTCGGGGAGCCAGCCCATCGCTACCCCTGTGCATAAGATTTTCAGAGATATCAGTGACATTGAGACAGGCTACAATGCGCTCAACCTTCGAGATGTCGCCAAGGCGCAGCGACCGCTGTTCACACTGCTTAGCAGATTTCGGCTCCTCGACAAATTGGTTGAAAGCGTCAAAGTTCACACTGGGAAGGATGTGAAGTCGGCCCCGATCGACGTCGCGAGCTGCATATCCTTCAACATTCTGGGAATGAAAGGAGCCTTTTCCGGCGCTCATATGGACGCACTGGCAGGCACCTGGGTCAGGAACCTTGATGGTGTGAAGCTGTGGATGATAGTCCCGCGGAGCGAGGTGGACGATACGTTCCGCATCCGCGGTGACTCGTGGAGTCCTGGTGGCAAAGAGAGGCTCGTTATACTCGAAAAAGATGATGTACTTCTAATGCCTCCGGGAACACCTGTCGTCCACGCTGTTCATTCCCTCCGTCCCAGTCTAATGGCTGGTGGAATGCTGTGGGATGATTTGACTATCATTTCGACCCTCGAGCTGCTTTTCAACATTGGAGAGCATCAAAACATGACCAACGAGGAAATCGGATACCAACTTGCCGATGTCATCGATGCTCTAGAGAGACTTGTCAAAGCAGGAACCACCAGATTCCGCGGGTCACTCTCGCACCAGGCATTTCTTTCGACTTTCAACGATGCTCTGCGACAGCTGAGGTCGCTCGGGTGCCGCTGCGCCTATACTCACTCGGAATGTTCATGTGCTCGCGCGTTACGGCGATGCACTTCCTTGTGCTCTAGACATCCTCGCCTGCCGCCTGATACTTCCTCTCCGGACAGAGCCGAGTCCGAATTTCACTGCATGCGCGCGGATACGGACACTCATGGGCTGGGATGCTCCATGTGCAAGCACGAATAACTCTTTGGTAACTGTGACAGAGCATCCGTTAGCCGATATAGAAAGGACAATGAACCTGACATTGCTTGAATTCTTGAGCATGCTTTCTAGAGCTACGAAGATGTGTTCCTCGCAAAGCCGCCTAGAGACTATCATGGTCTACACAGATCGCGTCTCGGAAGCATGTCATCGAGTTGTTGGCGCGGATGATGGCTGCTAAGGTGAAGAACGAGAGCGTGTCTCTCGTAGAGGTTTCGTTCTGTAGTGTTAGAACGTAAGGCCTACATAGGTAGGGCTGTCATTAGTAACACTTTTCGGCTCTATAGTAATGTTACTATGTGAGTAATAGTTAATAACATATTAGCATTAGTGTCGTGTACCTAAGGCTCTATAATAAACCTTATCTTATAATAGCTACAGGTAGGTAAATATTATATATAGCTATACGGTACCTTCGGAATATACTCGGTACTTATATCCCTTATAGATCTACCTCGTACGATCCGAATAAGCCTATATTAGTACTATTTACGTGTAGAAGCGCTTCCGTAGGTCTACCGAGAGGTTATTACTAGGGATACTAGTACGCTTAGGGCTACCTAGTAACTATAGGGTCATAGATATTAGAGGTATTCGTACTAAAGTTATCTAATTAGCCTAAAACTCGAGAATTCGATAGAGAGTATTTAGAGAGTATTATCTATATTTTTACTACTAATTCTACCTATGAGATCCTCTATTTTCCGTATTTCTAGTAATTACCCGAATCCCAAAATTCCGACTTTCATAAGATAGTACCTTTAGTATATATATCTACATAACCTTAACTTTTACCTAGTCGAGACGGATAATAGAAATAAGTATATTCGGTATATCTAGTATTAATCGAGTAAAGGAATAGTACCGGAAGGGAACTTATCGCGTAAGTAGGGGTATCTACGGAAATGTTAGCAATACTTAGACTATAAGAGGTCTTATCCGGAAGACGAAGAAGTACCGCCTACTAATAAGTAGCGGAACCTTACCTTTACGCGTACTAAGCTAAAGGTAGACCGTAACCTCGCTATCGCGAAGGCGTTACTATATAACGGAATTAGCAAAGCGAAGACAAAACATAACATGAAAGCGCCAATCACCATCTAAGGCCACCTAACCCAACCTACCTTAGAACTACGAGTCCTAGGTATATAGCTAGACCCGAAACTAAGCTAGGGCCTATAGGTTAAGAAAGCATAGATAAGAGCTAACGCGAATAGGTAATCTATCGAAAGACTTACGGCATTAATATAGGGAGCGATATTCGATAAAGCGAAAACTATGTATAAAGTAATTGTAAAACCGGCAATGCTATACGGAGCTTAAGTCTAGGTAGTATAAGACAAAACTACGAAGAGGGTTATAGAACCGATTAATAGAGTCTAAGCCTAATGCCTAAGAAGAGTTATAGGAGTATATAAATCTACGCCGACGAGGGTAGTAGAAATAGAGACGGGATTACTACCGATAGATTAGTACCTTAAGGGCATAAGGTATTAATATACTATTAAGACGACTCTATATCCGGCCTAGAAAACTATTAAGGAAGCGCTCGAGAAGATTTAGAACTAAGTACCGCTAAGAAGGAGAAGGACTAATAGACCCGAGAGAAAGGTATAGAAAGAAGAGGACCTAGCCCGAGGTATAGAGATACTCTATAAAGTATTTAAAACTATAGAAAAAAGTAAGGGAAGGAAAGGTTAAAGTATAGCGGAAGAGATAGTAAGGATACTCTAGGAAGAAGAATAGGAGGACATACTAAGAAGAAACGGTATACCTAAAGCCTTAACTACCTTTAGGAGCTATAACTACCGGATCTATAAAGACCTTAAGAGGGCGGAGGCTAGTAAAGCTATATAACTACGCTCTAAACACATCGGTCTTAGAGCCTACCTACACTAGAGAAGAGTCCTAGGGATAGAAAACAAAGCTTGCCTATGCGGCTACCTATCTTAAAACCCTAAATATATGCTACTAGTATGTAAACGATAAAGGAAGGGGAGGAGCGAGTAGAGATACTAGGTAAAGGAGAGGGAATATAATAAGATTATTATAAATAAAGAAGATATTAGAAGAATTATAAGATAGATTATTAGGGAGGGATACCTTAAATAGTACGCCCTAGCCTAAGAAATAGAGGAGTAGATAGAGAGAAGGAGGGCGGAGAGGAAGGGGAATAAAGAGGAGGGGGCATTAGGGTAGTAGGCAAGGTAGTTAGAGGGTAATACTATAATACTAGTGCACCCTAGAGGAAGTAAAACCGAAGGACAAACGAAGGGATAAGTTAAAGAGGGCATAGGGGAGAGGTTTTTACTAGCTAGTCTAGTTTCCTTTTTCATAGAATACATAGCTTTAGACCTACATAGGCCGATAGGCACTAAAACAGGCAAATGAAAGATCTATCTATCTATATAACGGAAGGCCCTTTAACGAGGTAGATACTAAGTATTATCTAAAGTAAAGGGATATCTTCTATAAGTTTAATAGTAATTATAACCTACTAGGTCGCGAGAAGGTTACGGAATTTATTCCTTAAATACGCTAGAGCCTTAAGAAGGAAGTCTAAGCCGTATTCGACGCGTAACGAGACCTTAAATTTGATACTAACGAGAGTAAGAGCCGCGGCGGCTCTCGCTTCTATAACTTATTAGTAAATACGCCCTCTAGCTCGTTCTTCTACGAGTTATTAGATATAAAGGACTCCGACCCTAATACCGTTACGCTCGCGAGGTAGGCATAGATGTTGAATATTGAATTAGATTCAATTCACCATTTACATTTATATATAAATGTAACTATGAATACTAGGTAAGTAAATATTCACAATATTCATAGATTTATAAGGCGGTTTAGCGGTTATACTACGGCGCACGTAGATCTCTTTAGTTATGCGAAATTATACTCTTTATTACTATTTCCTTACTAGAAATACTGTCCTTTCTATTCGCTAAGAGGATGGATCGCTTAGAGGTAGGTGGATAGAACTCGGGCATATAATAGTCGCTTATTTCCATAGGTTGCCGAGTCGCTAATGCCTTCATAAGACGAGATTATATTACTATCGCCGAGCTACGAGACATAAGCCTTCTACGCCCTCTAAGGCTATTATTATAACCTAATCTTAAAGGATATCTAGTTAATCTACCTACCTCTTAAACCCTACGATTAGATGAGTAATTATTAGGCTTAGGCGGACGATGTATCGTTCATTAAGTACGTGTAATAGTCGGACTTCGTAACTACGATCGGAGAGGCGGAAAGGGATAGGTTATAGTTGCCGTTTCGAAGGATAACGAGGGGTACGAAGAAGACTATAAAGAGCCTTATCTACGCGGAGGAGATCGTTCGAAGGGTAGGAGGATATTAAGAACGGATAGCCGATAGTATTCGAAGAGTATGTAAGGGTATAGATCGGAAGGGTAAGCGTATACCGCTAGGTTCTCGTCGCTACTTTAAGTTTAGTAAGAAACTATATCTCTACTCGTAGGCGTGCTTTCTCGGGTAGAAGACATAGTATTCGCGGCGTTAGATGCGCTTTAAGGATCGTATCGATAGGGTATTACACCGACTAATCGATAGCGATAGTTACGAGGGTCGTAGTAAGGTTATTATTATAGATTAAGTGTAGAATTAGATATAGAGAGCCTATATGCATATCGAGGCGATTGGACTTGCGTTATAAGGATTACGCTAACCCGAAATTAGAAACGCTAACCCGCATTTCAAGCTCTTAGTAGGCTGTCGGATAAGTTAAGCGAGACGGGCTATAGCGGACCGCTTAGCCTCTAAAGTTAAATTTTCTCTAATCTTCTTTTTTAATTATAACCTACATACTTTCTTCCTTACGATAAAGATACGAGAGATACGAGTACCGACCTAACGAGCGCTCGAAAATTACCTTAATACCTAAGCATCTAAATAGGAAAGCTAGAAACCACGGAAACGTAAGCGTGCGGATAGCGCTAACGATCTAGTACTAAACCCGACTCCGGACGGCGCCTAATAAGCCGAGTCCTAGACCTCTTCTACAACCTTCCTACCTACTCTAATACCCGTACTAAGGCCTACGCCACCGACACTCGCTTAGCATAGGAAGCTATACTAAGTAAAGAATAAGGCTAACCCATTATTATAGTTATATACTCGTAAACCGCGTAATAGCGAGCCTTCTCGCGACCTATATAGGCATCGATACTTCTACTATAAACACTACCCTAAGGATTGCCCGAAGTCCTTTAAATCTGTTTCTAGTAACGCTGCGGATTACCTTAAGTTAGTACACGGTATTGTTATATATCTAGAAAGAGATGTTACACCTAGATAAGGGCGTATTAATATTGCTAGAATATAATAAGAGAGCGAGGGTAACGAGGTACGGCGTACTACCGCTATTCTAAGGAATACGGCGGAAGCTAATATCGATAAATTTAGGTAGGTAATAGCTCGCTTTACTATAGCCTATAGTGTCGCTTACTTAGCTCATATTTCGAAGGCCTTTAAAGAGATAGTACTAGTAATTAATCCGCACGTAGACAAGGCCCTCTTAAAGTCTTACACGTCGCTAATAGTACGAGTATAATATAACTTCGAGTACTAGCGAGAGAGGGTTAAATTCGGCCTCCTAAACGCCCTTAGCTACTTACACATTAGCATAGATACCTAGAAGGTATAACACGGCTATAAGCACTTCTGAGCGATTAATTATTAGTATATTAATTAGCATAGCAAATTAACTTAAGTACTTATCGATCTACCGCCGCTAGAACGAGGCTCTTATACTAGTAAGTTCCTCGCTTAGTTGCTAATCTCATGCCTCGAGACCTTCTTAATCTCTTATAAGCTTAGCTAGATAACTGCCGACAATGCCTCTAATAAGAATACCCTCTACGACACCATTTAGGTCTATATAACTAAGAAGGGCTTTACCTACTAGACGAAGCGGAGCCGTCGTCTACGCTACTTCGGACATATTATTAACCTCGTAACATAAGCCTTTATATTCGCTAAGTCCATAGAATCGGCAGAGTTAGCTAATTAAAGGGCACTTTAAGCACGGCGAGTGCTCTTTAACAACTAATTAGATAGCGATAGCGATAGCATCTCTATCTCCGGGTAGTTGAATCTTAACGTAGAGTACTTTGCTAAGTAATTAGTACTATAGCGTCTCTTTAGACTAACTAAAGTCCTACGGCGAGAGAACGACCTATACAACGCCTTTAAGGAGTTAGTAAAGGTATAGCCGAAGCTACCCTCTACTTGTCCGAAGCCGCTAGGCGAGACTCGCTAGAACGGCTAGTGTTAAGGAACGATTGATAAGTGAATGAATACTATCGCTAGCTATAGGCGACGAAGCATAGAGAAAGAAGTTCTAGTAAACGGCTAGAAGGAAGAGGTCTATCGGGTTAACGCCTAAGGCATTAATACTAAGGTCTAGCTATATAGGGTAGGCTTCTAGCTAGTCCGTAATACCATCCCCCCCTTTAGGAGCCGGCGGTAACTATTCCGTAGTAGCGGCGGCGATATTATAGACGCGTGTAGTAGCGGCTATAGCCGGGAGGGCGGGAGGGCTTATTGTCGGCCTTAGTTTATAGGGATATCGGGCGTAGAAGTCGGCTACTACTTCCGGTACGTTTATAACGCTATCGAGTATTAACTATATTACTTCGCTTTTATTATAACCTAACTATAGTACCTTATACTTAAATACCCTTCGTTTACCTTTCCTTCCGAACTAGCGGGAATCGATAATACCTTCTACTTCGTACTCCGTCTCTCCGTTAATTTCTACTACTTCCGGAGGGTCGTTATTTTGTTCGGGCATCGGTTATACATGCGATAATAGCGATAGTAACGATGCATAGAAGACGTTGTAAATCTTTATCGACGCCGGTAGCTTAAGCTAATAGCTATATAGCGATACTACCTTAGTAATAGGGAATAGGCCTATCTTACGTTGCTCGATCTTTTTATTACACTCGGTATTTAGGCCTTTAAGTAATAAGAATACTTCCTAACCGACCCGGTATACGGGATGTAGTCTCCTATCCTTATTCGCGCTCTATTCCATACGGTCCTAAGACTACCGGAGTTAGCGAGATGCCTCCTATTCTACTTCGTAAGCGTGCTTTGTAAACGTAACGGCGTCGTCGTTCGTCGTAGTATTAGGGCTAGTAGGTAGTTTAATGCCTATTCGCGGATAATAGCTATAATAGGCGTAGAAAGGTAACATGCTAATAGAATCTAAGCGTTAATTGTTGCTAGTAAACTTAGTAAGTAGTAACTAACTCGTCTAGTCGTCGCCGGCATAGTTCACGAATACCCTTAAGTAGGCTTCTACTATAGAGTTTAGACGCTCGGTTTAGCCGTCGGTTTCCGGGTAGCGAGTAGTAGACAGGCGTAGGTCTATCTTTACGAGCTTGTAAAACGTGCGCTAGAATAACGATATAAACTAGACCCCCCGTTGGGTTAGGTCTAAACCGAATAGGTTGGGTTGGGTTAGGTTTTTGTGGAGTAACCCGACCGGTCGGGTTAGGTTAGGTTTTCTAAACCGACGCTAAGGACGGTTTCTTGGCGGGGGAAACCGAGTAGCTCGACGGTTTCTTAGCGTAGGGATCTAAAAATAGGATAAGAAAGAAAAGTTTAGAACACGAAAAGATCGAAAGGGTAGCTACATTTTAGTAGCTACATTTTTCGCCTAGGGGCCTATAATAGCCTTTGCGGGGGAAATTAGGGCTTATTCCCCCCTTGTTCTATGTCTATGTCGAAAAATCGTCGAGCTACTCGGGTTCCCCCTACTAAGAAACCGTCGAGCGGTCGGTTTCTTAGCAGGGGAAACCGTTTAGTCGGGTTGGGTTAGGTTTTCCAACCCAACCCAACCTAACCCAACCTACCGCGGGGTCTAATATAAACTAAGGCCTACGGTCGGACGTTATAGTCTCTAGCGAGCTATGAAGTTTCTAAACCTATATAAATATTTAGGCCACTACTTCCGCGTTAGATTCATTTTCCTAGTAGACTATTAGAAATAGGTGACGCATCTTTATTAATCGGTCTATAATTACGAGGATCGCGTTATAACCGCTATCTAAAACCGGTAGCCCGGTAACGAAGTCTATTATAATGTACTACTATCTCTACGTTAGCATAGGGAGCGGCCGTAGGAGCCCTTATTTTACCTACCGTTACGGCTTAGTGCGAACGTACGTATAATAGTATACGATATAACGACTAATATCGTTCCTTAGCTCCGGCTAATAGTAGTGCCGACTAATTAGTTTATAAGTATGTTCTCGCCCTAGGTATCCCGCTATAGCATAGTTATAGTAGGTAGCGACGACTCGAGTTCGTAGGGCTACTAAATTAGGGACGAAGAGGCGGTATCGATAATATAATACTTAGTTATTATCGCGTAATTCGCACTCTAATAGAGAGAAGGAGTATAGTACCCCGTTAGTCTTAACCGGTACCGTGCCTTCACGTAGGTACTTCGCTATACGTTTAACGAGTTAGTTATCCTTACTTTCGCGTACGATGTTAGCGTAGAGCTTAGGACCGCTAAAGGTAGCGAGACGTAAAGTAGGATCTACGTTTTCCGGCTTAAGTACGGTCTAGTTCTAAGCGGCTACTCGGCCGTTAGATAAGTCTCCTCGGCGAGGTAGATTAGCTATACGGCGCGTTAAGGAATCGGGTTTAACGCCTAGCTTCCCTACCCGGTAGCTAATTACAAACTTAAAGCGGCTTAAGAACTCGCTCTAACGAGCTTATCGGCGACTAAGTTGTTTAGTACTTATATAGTATTCGAGGTTCTTATAGTCGGTAATTACTCGGATAGGCTTAGGGTAACCCTCTAGCTTACTCCTCTAGTATTCGAATGCCTCGACTATCGCGAGTAGCTCCTTATTATATATCTCGTAGTTATACTCGGCGGGCGACATCTTACTTAAGAAGTAGGCTACTAGTCTCTAAGCTCCGCCGTTAGGGTTAGAAGTAATGGCGTACTATTATAGGAGGATACCCGCTATTACGTAATCGGAGGCGTCGGTCTTAACTATAATAGGTAAGGACGGGTCGTAGTGCGCTAAGGTCGGTTCGGCTATAAAGGCGGTCTTAAGGTAGTCGAATACGCGTTAGCACGTATTAGTCTACGCGAAGCGCTTATCCTCTAACTTCTTAGTTAACTCGGTTAGGGGCTTAGCGAGTCTCGAGAACCTATTAATAAAGCGACGGTAGAAGTTTATAAACCCTAGGAAGGCCTATACGTCCTTTACATTCTTAGGGACTAGCTAGTTGCGAACGGCTTCTACCTTTTCTAGGTCTATTTTAATGCCGTTTATAGTAACGATAAGGCCGAGGTATTTAACCTCTTAAACCTTAAACTCGCTCTTCGATATGTCGCACTATAAGCTGGCCTTACGGTACCTAGGGCTATTAGGACACGGTCCACGTATATTCGGTATTCCTCTAGCGAGTCGGAGTATATGAGGACATTATCTAAATAGGCCGTATAGAAGACATCTAGATAGGGAGCTAGCGTATCGTTAATATAGTTCTAAAAGGAAGATAGTACGTTAGCGAGTCCGAACGGCATAACTAGGTATTTATAGAGTCTATATCGTGTCTTAAACGCCGTCTTCTACTCGTGTCCTTCTACTACTCTTAATCGATTAAAGGCCGAGATAATATCGAGTTTTATATAGTACTTAGCCTTACTAAGCCTCGAGAGCGTCTCCTAGATTAATAGGATAGGGTAGCGGTTCTTTACAGTAATCTCGTTTAACCTCCTATAGTCTACGTAGAAGCGTAAACCCCCTCCCGGCTTCTTAACGAAAAGAACCGGGGAGGAGGTAGGTAAACTAGATAACCGAATAAAACCCTTCTCGATATTCTCGCGGAGGTAGTCTCGGAGTACTTCAAGCTCCTCGTATAACATAGAGTATAGAGGGCCGTATTAAGGTTCTCTACCTTCCTATAGCTCTATCTTATAATCGTAGATACGATAAGGTAGTAGTACGGAGGCTTCTTACTTCGAGAACGTAGGGATATATCGATAGAGATAGCTAGGTAGCTTACTAGCTAGGTCTATGTTCTTCTTTATAGCGATAGCTTATTTAACATTACGGAGGGAGGCTACGAATATCTTATAACCTTTCCGTCGAATAAGCGAGTCGAAGGGTACGGCGCCGATAGCGTAGATGCCGAGACTTTGCGCCTTCTTTATTATAGCGGCGGCGAGAGGGCGATAAGGTACCCGCGGAGGGGGAGATAGTTCGGCTTCGCTTAGTTAGTATTTACTATTAGCATCTATATTATAATACGGCTAATATCTATTCCGAGTAGATAAAAACGACGGCATAGGAGGTAGACTTCGGCTAGGCCTTATAGGCCGGTTACGTGTGTCGCGATACTCGCAATAATCCATTATCTCGAGTTCTAAGTTTAA
Source organism: Pseudocercospora eumusae (assembly GCA_001578235.1). Lineage (NCBI taxonomy): Eukaryota > Fungi > Ascomycota > Dothideomycetes > Mycosphaerellales > Mycosphaerellaceae > Pseudocercospora > Pseudocercospora eumusae. Next base: position 50,224 of record LFZN01000069.1, read on the forward strand.
AAGTATAGGTAGAGTAGGCGTAAGTTCTTTACTCGTATCTTCGCTTAGATCGTCGCTAGGCATTACGCTAGTTACTCGAACTAGCTAGTAATGTTCATTATAGTATCGCCTATAATGCTTAGAGTTAAAGAGTACGGTATCGCCGCTCTAGTTTACACGTAGAGAGTACTATCGTAGCTACGGTTTACCTAAGATAATCGGGTAGTATCCTAGCTTAGTTAGGAAGAAGAAGATGTATTCTCGGTAGCCGAGGATATTTATTATCGCCTTTATAACGTAAGTAACGTTAGGTATAGTAGTACCGTCGAAGGCTTCGAGCTAGCGAGGCGTAGGTAGCTCGGAGATAGGTAATCGGTAAGAGTACGCGTAATTAAAGTCTATAAAAGAGTATCTAGTATATCTATAGTTAAGTATTACATATAATTCTTATTCTATTAAGTCTATTTATAGAGTATAAGGTAAGACTAAATAGTCGTCGTCGGGTATAAGCGTAGGTTCTATCCTTAATGCCGCGGCGCTAATCTAAAGTATATCTTTCTTCTACTAACTATTATTTCGAGGAAATGGGCTTATATCGTTAGAGGTCGTGTCGTTATAAGTATACTAGGGCTATAGGTATCTCTAATGCTAATGTAATGCTAAACGCTAGTCTAATAAAGGATTATGTACTATAGTATAGACTAGTAGTTAGACTAGAGTTTATTAACTATCGGTAGGTCTCTAAGAGCGACTAGACTTAGAGACTAGGAGTTTTCCTACTACGTAGTAGGGTCGGGGTTAGCATTCCCGGCAGCTATAGCTAAGATGTTGGCGCTACGGTTAGCACGGCCCTCGCGAGTATTAGGGTAGTTACTTTTCTAGTAACTACCTTCGCTATAGTAACCGTAGAGGTTTAGTCGACGGCGTTTATCGCGTTATTCCTATATTAACGGAGCTCGCTTATAGCTACTATTCGTAGCCGAGAGGTCTATTACATTACCGCCGTTAGCTATCGTTAACGGAGGATTACTAGAGCTAGCGGCGGGCTAGTAAGCTAGAGTATTCGATAGGCGACGCTACGGGTTAGTAGATTACTAGGCTAGAGACTACTACTGCGGAGTAGGATTAGAACGAGAGGGACCTACTAAGGCCTTGTTCTAGCCGTTGTTAGTACTAGAGTTAGAGCTAAAGGCACTATAAGAGGTACTAGAGGCTTTAACTTCGGTCTTACGCTTACGAATCGAGTAGTTAAGGGCCTCTAATCGCTTGTAGACGTCCTCGTAATAAAGGAGGTTAGTATCCTACTAGCGGGCCTACTCGTTACGGAGCTCTTCGCTTAAGCTATTACGGAAGGCTTCCTTACGAGCTAACCCATCGTATCTAACTATAGCGTTAAGTATGTTAAACTCGGCGCGGTAGTGTGTAAAGTTCTTACCTCCTTACTTTAAACTCTTTATCTTAGCTAAGGCTATAGCTTCTTCGTTAGTATCTCCGAAGGCTTTAATAAGGACTCTCTCGAATACTAAAATAGTATCGAGGGCGAACGTAATACGTAGTTAGTCTCCGCTACGGTCGACTTTTACGTATAGAATAAGCATAATACGTACTTTTAGGCCTAGGCGGCTATATATGTACGAGAGCTTACTATAGAGGGTCGGAAAGCGGTCGGTATTAGCGGTAAGCTTAAGGAATATAGTAATCGACTAGGTCTTTAGGGTTAACTTGCTATCCCCGTCGTATATATCGGGATTAGGCATTTTCTCCGACTTATCTAGTTAATAGTAACCGGTACCCTTACTACTACTAGGGGTACGTAATAAACTATTTAAGCGGTCGACCTTATTCTAAGCTTACTTCTACTCTTACTACATATAGCTAATGCGATTATTTATAACCCTAATGTCGGCCTCTAACTACGTTTAGGCTTAGTTTATCTTATCCGTAGCTATTACTTCCGCGGTAATAGCCCGAGCTTCTATATCGTCTCTCTCTTTCTTAGTAGAGAGGCGTTTACTCTCGATCTAAAGAAGTTAATTCTCGTAGGCTTAGAGGTAGCGGTATAGCTATCGGTACGTGCCCTCGCTATCGAAGTTCTAGAATAGTAACGCGAGCTACTCTACGGTCGGAGGAATTACTTGTATATTAACGTTACTAGTTCGTCGGTCTTATAGAGAGGGTAGAGCTTACTAAGGGTCCCCGATCGCGTACTACTAATAGAATCCTTATTATTACTAGCCGTCCGGAGGTAGAGGCTTTAGTATGCCGTAAGGCGACACGTTATCGTCTATTATAAGACGTAGGCGATAATATATTAGTAGACTTCTAAGTAGGCACTCGGCCTTGCTTAATAGAGTGTAGCGTGTAGATCTTACGTGCTACGGCGCTTAATGCTTTAATAGGTAGGTCGTATGTCTACGCTATAAAGGCTCGGGGTACCTCTAGTACGAGAACTAAAGGTCTTTAGCGACGAGAAGATGCTTCGTACTATTAAGGAACGATTAATAAGTGAATAAATACTATCGCTAGCTATAGGCGACGAAGCATAGAGAAAGAAGTTCTAGCAAACGGCTAGAAGGAAGAGGTCTATCGGGTTAACGCCTAAGGCATTAATGCCAAGGTCCAGCTGTGCAGGGCAGGCTTCTAGCCAGTCCGTAACAGCTAGTTACTAATAATCGAAGAGGCTATTAAATAAGGCCTATTCTTAATGCCTTATTTATTAGCGAGCCTACGTTAAGTAAGTATTAACTTAGTAAGGTAGACTAGCATGTTCTCGAAGAGGTCCGATCGTTCCTTACTCCGTTTAAAGAGGCTACTCTACGACTCTAAGGCTACGACGTTACATTCGACCGCTTCTAGGAGACTATAGAATAGTTGCTAACTTATTATAAGCGTACTAAGAAGTAGTATGCGAAGAATCCGGTAATAATGAAGTTAATCTATGTCTCTTAGCACCTATTCGACAAGTACTATCGTCTTATCGACGAGTCCGGTATCTACGTTACTACTATACTACTATATCTAACTCGCCGTGAAGCCTAGCTTCGTAAGCGTTAGTCTAGTAGTAAGAAGAAGGATTAATAGCTTATAGAGGGCCTCTCACGCGTAAGAGACTTATAGACCGAGTATAAGACACGCTTTAAGCCTCTAACTAAATAGCCTACCTCTACCGCTACGGAAGAAGCTACGTATATAACGGACATAATAGCTTAGTAGCAATAGCTTAAGAACGACGTACTTACTATAGATGTCGACCCCTTCGAGTCCTTCATTGCGGCTACGCCTATTAAGTTACTACAGGTTAGTACTAATAAACGAATAGGCCTTCTAATCTACATAAGTCTACTCGAATAGTAGTGCCTACCTATGTAACGGACAGCCTACCCGATACTCTCGCAACTAGCTATCGATATATTATCCGCATTCGCTATGTCTATAGAGTCCGAGCGGACCTTTAGTAGTAGTAGACGGACGGTCTTATAGGACCGTACGTTACTTAGTAGCGAAAGTATCTATATGAATAAGTGTTCTAAGTACTAGCAACGTACCGGCGTTACGGATATACTAGTAGATATGCCGTAGTTAAGTATAGAGGCTAAAGATAACGACGACTTATATGAGTAGAGGTAGACCACGAAGAACACCCTCCTTATTAACCCTAATCGTTACTACTAAGCTCACTGTCGCTAAGCTTAGCATTGAATGTGAATTAAATGTAAATATTCACTAACATTTAATAGTGAATGTGAATCCGACCGTTGAATACTGAATATTCACTCTTCAACATCTATGGAGGTAGGTAACTCATTAGATACTACCCTTTGTTAATAGCGACCTTAGTCGCTAGAATAGCCCTTAAACCGATACCTGCTCGATAATACGAGCTATATACTAGCGACTCGCCGAAAATCTACTTACTAAGTATATTATTTACATGTTCTATGATTTGTATGGTATCTAGTAATTTATAAGTGATTAGGCAGACTATAATAAGAAGTCGTACCTAACTTATTATTCCGATACGCTACGCGCTATACTATACGTACTAAATCTATTTAAGAGGTAAAAGAAGAGCTAGAACGTACTAAAGGTATTTACTAAGGATAACGACGTAATACTAAGAGCCTTTACTATCGCCTGTCTTACCCGCTAGAGTTCATACTATACTATAGTATATAGTCTATTCGTAGTAATAAGTATACTTTAAGAGTATACGAGACTAATAGTAAAACGGCTATTCCGTAGTACTAACGGTAGGCTCGTAAAGAGTACTACTACGGTACTCGATACTATTAACTCGCCTCTATTCTAGAGCCGGCTATAGAATATCTCTACTCTAACTTAGCTTATCGACGAAGTACGCTTAATTAGTAAGAGCGATACCTCTCGAGTTAGCGATATTATACCTCGCTAGCGGTAACTACGGCGCGTAATCGAGTAGGCCCGCCTATCTTACGAGACTAAACTACTATTACTATTTAATTAACGCTTCTTAAAGTAGACTTAGCCTATCTACTATACCGCGTATACGCTCGATATCGAAAATCTAGCTCTTTCTTAAGAACATAGTAATCGTAGACCCCCCGGTGGGTTGGGTTTAAAAAACTAACCCAACCCGACGAGTTCGACGGTTTCTTAGCATAGATATAGAATAATAGCCTTTAAGGGACTACATATAGGAATGAGGGGGTATTTCGTAGCTTAGAGCTTATTATAAGCCTCTAGGCAAAATGTAGCTACTATGTAGCTACTCGATCGCCATTTTTTAAAATTCTTTTTGTCGTTCCCCATGCTAAGCCTATGCTAAGAAACCGTCAAACTCGTCGGGTTTGCCCGCTAAGAAACCGTCTATAGCGTCGGGTTTTGAAACCTAACCTAACCCGACTAGTCGGGTTACACTAAAAAACCTAACCTGACCTAACCCAACCCAACCCAACCCAACCGGTTTCAACCCAACCTACCGGGGGTTCCAAGTAATCGCGAGGAAGAGGTACGTATCGTATCCGTTAAGCGCTATTTTATATGCGACGAAACTAATAGAAGCGACCCTTCCACGTACGATCGCTATCTTTAGTTTAATAACGTATTTATAGAGTTTCGAGAGTTAACTACGCGCTTCTATAGCGTCGGTAATAAGCTTAATCGCTACCGTAAGCGCGGTAATATTACTACTTATTAGGACTATATCTCTCGTAAGGTACCTCTTATAGTAGAGGTTAAGCTCCGCCTATGACGAATACGTCCTAATTTAATACCTTCCGAGCGAGCTTTTAGCGCTATAAACTACGTATAGAACGACTATACCTATATCTATATAAATAGCCGTACTTTACTAAGAAGGCCTACGGAAGAGGTAGTACGATAATAGCGATAAGCTAAGCTACGAGAGATTAAGAAGCGACAGTTAGTAAGTAAGAAGGAGATCCGTAAGGCTAAATTAGACGTACTATTAGTATTCGAAGAGGCCGTAATAACGGACTACTACTTACCTCTAAGCGACCCGCGTTATCTATATAAAGCTAACCTCGAAGAGCTATTTAATCTCTATAGTACTAGCGCGAATAAGGAAGAGATTAAATACGAAGAACGAGACATCGATTATAACGATATCTTTAGAGAGCTATATTAGTAAAGCCTACCGCCGCCGCCGTAATACTCGCCCTTCTTCAAGTAACCGAATAGCTTGGCTTCTAGTTTCTATAACCCTCTAGTTATCTACTCGTAGCTATTAGAAAGTTAGTAATAGCCGGAAACCTATAGTAACTATATAGGTACTAAACTATATAGACAAGAGGTCTACCGGCCGCGCTTCGGTTAAGCTTAATTAAGTTTATATCTATAGTAAGAATTAGTCTATATGTCTTCATCTATAGTCTTCACAAGCTAGACTATAGTGTCTATAAGCTAGTATAGTACTAAGAGCTAATATACTCTGATAGATGTAAGTTTCTTTATCAGGTTAGTATCTTTTAGCCCTATTATTAGCAATAACGATACCTCGTTATCTATAGTTACTACTAATGTTGCTAACGTTATTAACATTTGCTGTTACTAATAGATTAACACCCCTATACGTAGGAAATGCAAAGCCGTTTAAGACTTTGACTACGGACGGGGTCTCTGTCCGACATTCTCAATCTTCGGTCATGGGCTTTGGAGCGTTCGGGCGTACCTGTTTTGGGATCTATTTACTACAGAATTTCTTCCCTTTATTCTAGGTAACTAGGTCCTCGAAATTCCTATAATGAAAGTTACTAACATAGCTAGTAATAGACCCCCCGTTGGGTTAGGTTGAAACCGAATAGGTTAGGTTGGGTTAGGTTTTTATGGAGTAACCCGAGCGCTCGGGTTAGGTTAGGTTTTAAAATCTGACGCTAAGGACGGTTTCCTAGCGGGGAAACCCGAGTAGTTCGACGGTTTCTTAGCATAGGCTTAGCATAAGGAACGCGAAAAGAAAAGAAAATTTACTCTCGGGTAGCTACATTAGTAGCTACATTTACCTAGACCCTTCTTAGAGGCTTATAATAGCCTCTACGGGGAATATTAGGGCTTATTTCCCCCTTAAAGGCTATATTCTATGTCTATGCTAAGAAACCGTCGAGCTACTCGGGTCAGGTTGGGTTTTCTAACCCAACCTAACCCAACCCAACCCAACGGGGGGTCTAGCTAATAAAGACGACCTTCCCGCCTTTCTAGTCATGAATAGCCCCTTCCTATAAGCCGTCGTCGTAGTTCTACTATATTCTACGTACCATCTGAGACTAAGGGCGACTAGGATAAATAGGGGATCACGGGCCGATAGTAATCTAGGACGTAAGCGGAAAACAGATCGCCGCGTCGACTATAAAATCACGATAGGCGGCCCCTACGTACGGAACAGTAATAACATGCTACTAGCTTCGCGACATGAGGCTAAGCTCTTCAAACTTCGCACATGTGCGACATAATTCTAAGTCAAGTTTCTTAATAGTGCGACGTTGTGTCTAGTAGACTTTCGCACTAGTGCGACGATAATGCCCTTTCGAGCTAACGTTCGTACTAGTGCGACGTTTACGGACTATGATTACTTAGTAGAGAGGTAGTTTAGTATGCATTCCTTGGTGTAAGAAGGAAAGCCTATTTATTAAGCCGAATAAGAAGGAGAAGAAGGCGGATAAGAAGGTTTAGAACTTAGAGGAAGAAAGCTTTTATGCTTTCCGACAACGACCCGTATTCCTCCGAGGACGAATCCTCGAACTACGACAGCTTAGACTCTAGTAATGAATCTAACCATGAAGCTAAGTGACTAAGTCCTCGGATGGCGACTCCGGATCGGAAGCCTATAAGAAGTATAAGAAGACGGGTAAGGGCTTAGTTGATTGTAATGAGACCCTGAAGTTAAGCCCGAAGTTACAAAGGACATTAGGATCGATAAGTTCTCTAATGACGACAAGATTACATATAAGTAATCGGTATAATAGGTAGAGAATAGATTCGACGCGACAACTTTACGTAACAAGGACTGGTGCCTACGTTGTGTATGTAATAGTACAACTAGACTAGTAGAAAGGTCTAGATTACCTCAAAGACACGTATTCCTTCTAATCTTAGGAAGAATAACTAGTTTACACCGTTCTTATTAGTTGCTAGTAAATTGAAGTTCTTAAGAACGAATTACGGCATTGCTAGTAGGGACGGAAAGGCGGATGACAGCTTCTTTACATTAAATTAATAGGATAGTAAACGCTTCTCTACGTTCTATACTAAGTACTAGACCGACAGAGCTCGCAAAGGAGAAGACCGAGATCCCTCTCTTCATTACGAAGCTTAACGAACCCTACGTAATTAAGTTTATTACCGACAGTACCCCGAAGAAGCTTAGGAAGACCGTTAAGAAGTGCTAGGTCTTAGAATAGTAGTTCGACTAGCATAGGGACACCTATAAGAAGCTAATAGCTCGTACGCTAAACTTAGCTAACCCTAAGAAAAGAACTCTACGGCCGCTACGACTAGTACGATTACCAGAGCCGCTACTAGAGCTATAGCTACTATCGATAGTAAGAAGACGTTCGATACCCGTCCCGGAAACTATAAGGATTTGCTCGCCCTTATAAAGAACTATCGCGTTACCCTAATAAAGAATAGTAAGCCCCTAAAGTACTAGGATAAGGGTTTTACATGAAGAATAGCTCGGAATACCCTCTAAAGGACTATGCTATACCAAAGATAGTATCTACTACGGCTAGTACTACTACGGAGGTAGAGGCGGTTAATAGGTAGTCTACTACTTAAGCGTAATAAGTAGTAGATAAGGCGGGGTGACGACATCTATACGATCATTACTATTGTCTATAAGTGTACTACCTATACATATGCCTGTAGGGGTAGGGAGGCTCTCGCGATTCTACAGGCTCCTTGGCGGCGGACCTCGGGCAAATTGGATTTTCCGTTCGATTTGAATTGAATTGAAGAACGAATTGAAAAATGCGCCGACGAAAGACTGCCGTTACTAGAATAAAGCCTCCTTGCACACGTTACCGGAGACCTCTGTTACCAATCTTCATTTACTTTATATTATCGAGCTTCGGCTACGGAATCACAATACGGAGAATGTCGGCCAAACCCTACCTCCACTCAGGCGCTTCGCAAGGCGCTTCGCAATATTCGTGTGGCATGTGAGAGAAAGCACGTGGATGATCTATTCGGGCTTCAAGCGAAGAGCCTGAGGCCTCAGGCGCCAACTTTCGAAGGTCTGAGTGGAGATAGGCCAAACCCTCGAATGCGGAGAGAACTGGGGCTGTCTATCTTCATGGCAGAACGGAATAGGTCTCTTCGGGATGTGTTGAGGGGAACTGCGAGTCGTGAAGTGGGGTGCATATGCAATCACGGCACTATAGACCTATGGCCAGAATCTCGTACTGCTTACATTTGACTCCATGTTCTGCTGCCCTATCTACGCCTGGTGGATATTCGCATTCTAACCTGCAACATGACTGAACGCTGCGCCCAAGTCTGCCTGAAGCATACCGATCATTACGAGTCGTAGTTGGGATTGAATGAGCCCCGACCGCCTGACATGGTGTGCTGCTGAGCTGCGGACTGTGTAGCCTTCTTGCCTCTCTTTCCCCTCTTCTTCTTTGGCTGCTCTTGCTGCGGACGGTCATACTGGTACGGAGAGTACGCAGAGGTATCGCCATCGTCGTAGTCGAGCTGAATGACGCTGGCTGGTGGCGGTGGCGGAAGTCGACGGCCGGGTTGATGGCGGGTGTCTTTCACGAACAGACCATCGCCGTCATCGTCATCATCATAATCATCATCAGTCTCTTCGTGAAATGGCATGCGCCCACGTCCACAGCCTGGGTCACGCGGTTGGGCGCGGATTGGGCGATAAAGGGCTGGCTGGGCAGGCAAGACTCGTGGAGGCAGAGGGCGCGCTTCTCGGGGCAATGGTCGCGGCTGCTGCAGTGCCCAGGCATATGGATCGGATGGCTGCTGCGATGTCGATGTCGATGCATGCGGCTCTGATGGCTGCTGCGGTGGCAGGCACTTTCCGTGTAGGAATGGACCATTGTTGTCAGCGAATGAAGGACGTGGCATGCCCTGGCCGGAAAAGTAGGCGGAGAAGTCGAAGGTCATGTTGTCTTCCCATTGCCGCGAGAAGACGGTGAGTGGATCGAGGCTGCCTGGCGGGTGAAGGCCATTGCGTGTCTCCTGCAAGAAGTTAGGAAATGCCTCTGGGTGTTGAAAGAGTACTCCGCATTCGAGGCGGAAGCGGAAGCGGAAGCGGAAGCGGGGGCGGGGGCGGACATGAGATGAGATAAGATGCTGCGTTCTGAGATTTACTCACCTCAACCTTGTTCAGCCACTTCACATGGGCGCTGAAGCCTTCGAATTGCACAGCAACCTGCTGCTCGACCTCTTGCTGCTCCCATCTCGACTGGCTCGGATAGGTGATCTTGTATGTCTGGTGCTGGTGTCGCACTTTCTGCCATCCCGGCGACCCTTGAATTTCGCTGGTCTTGCGCGTTAGCGACCACGAGTGGCTCTCTTCGCCAACAACCCACGAGTGGCTCTGCAACATGTTGTCGGAGTCCGGAGTCGACGCCATGGTCGTGGTCGCTGTGGTCTGCTTCCAAAAATGCAGGACAATGGGAGGAAAAGTCGAATATGTCTGCATCTACTCCGTACCTCTTCTCGCCAAGCAACTGACAGGGATCGTTGGCATCAACATTGACAGACCTGCAGCCCACACTCAGCCTCCCCTTTGCGTTGGCATCAACATTGATGGACGTTCAGCCCACACTCACCCTCCCCCTTGCCTTGCTACCCACCGACAACTGCACTGGTTCCGGTATGGCCTCTGCGCATGCATTATGGAGAAATCCGGCAAAGCTCTATGCCTCGCGTAACCCGCTCGCTCAACGCCGCATCATCAGACAACATGAACGACAGCCTCCTGAATCAAGCACTGGCAAGATTGCACTGGACACCTTCGCAGCCATGCCTCTTTCCTACCAAAGCTAACAAGAAGTGCCAAAGATCGCACTGCGTCGACGCACAACTTGCTCCTATCGCTCTCAGGAAAGTGTTGGCTCTATTCGAAGACCTTAGGCACACTCCGACCGATTCAGTAACCTCCTCTGTACGCCTTTTGGCACAGAGTGTACTACAGTTGATCGATGTAGCACGCTGTACCGTCCATAGCAACGCCGTCGTCGAGAGCGAGCACTGGTTGTGGCACAGGCTAGTGTCGCCCGTGTTGGTCGCAGTGCAACATACCATCAACGCAGCCCTCGATATTGGCGTCCGACCAGTTGGCTTCATTCCCGGACAAGATCACAAAATCGCCACGCTCGACCGACATGCAATGACGGAGCTGGATGGTCTTTACCGAGTCCTGGCCAGATCGACATTTGCTGACACCTGGACTGGATTCGTAACGGCAATCATGATGCCGAGAACCATCAATGCTGAGGTGAGCTGCCTCTGTGAAACCTGAGCATTAATCGCATGTTAACAAACACAGTTACAGGAGTACATTCCAACACACCCGAAGGAAAACAGTCCAACTCACCCGAAGGAACGCAGTTTCTCCGACGACGTTGAAGATCTCGATTCACTCTTTGACTTCGAGGCCGCATCTTCAAGATCATCATGATCATCATTGAAACCATCATGACAATTAAACATGCAACTTCTTGGACTTGGTTATTGATGCCTACGGTGGTGGAAGTCGCTTTCGACGAGTCTTGCCCGGTCTCCCGGCACAAGCTCAATGCTATCGATGATCTACTACTCCAATCAGCATTGACCTCCTGTTCTTCCGCCATTTCTTTTTCTTTCACGCTGATTCACCCAACAAGCTAGAGAATCAATGTTCCAATTTGAGGCCATCTTTGTCTTTTCACTGTAACCAAGTGCCAGCATCAGGTCATTTGATACTTCTCCTGAGACAGCAGCACAAACCAGTCGATTCCCCGAAAGGCTTCCTTCCCAACCCAACTGTTCTTAAGCAAAACTCCCACGCTGTCGAATGCTACGTACCTGACGTCGCAGGTTTCCAATCAGTCTAATCACTGCTCCCAGGCGCCAGATTGAACAAGACAAGAAGGCTGTCTCACACAAGCATTGGTCCTGGTGCATCCAAACAAGACACGCGCCACCACCTCCCTGTGTCACGCACTTTAGGCCATCGTCTCAGCACGCAAACATGACGGTCTTGGAGTCAAAAGTCAGACAGACTCGCACTGGCTCTGGCACGGTCAATAAGTATATATCATCAGCGCATAACCCGTTGAATGCCAGCGCATATCTTTTCCAGACCATGGCTCCAGTAACTCGTTCCCAGACTCGCACATCTCCTGCAACCCATGACCGAGACAGAGAGCAAAAAACTCGACCCCAAGCCCCCACTGTCCAGCTCTTCGCCGCACTTGCCCTCATCGCGCTCGTGCTGCTCATGTACTGGCTCTACTCCCCACAACACGAACGAAAACACCAACACGAACACGAACATGAACACGAACCCCAGCCGAATCGATATCTTGTCGAGGACGAAGCTGCACACCTTTGGGGATACCCGGAGTTTGACGATGAAGAGATGAAGATGGGCTGGGGACAACAAGGATGAACGAAAAAAAAAAACCTCGATCGAGTTGAATTGCACTCCGATATAGCAATGTATGTACTTGAAGTAGCTGTCGAGAGCGAACCAAATCTCGTTCTCGTCTCCATCTGCGAAAAGCACGTTGGAGATGGCTACGTCTGCCGGAATGCGAGCCGCATGAGAGGCGCATGAGGCATGGTCAGGCGTCAAAGGAAGTCGCTGGAATCGCGGGACGGCGGAGGTCGGTTTCTACGTACAGTGGTTTTCGAAGGAGATCTATTGCGCCGGTCATATCTTCGTCTTGGAATATGGCAGCTAAACATTGGAATACGTACCCGGTATGCGAGTCTAATCAAGTGGAATGAGATTCGCAACATCAACAAGATCTGCAAACTGTCTGCTGTGCACGAACAATACATGTAACTCGCCCGCGAGTCCTCATGCTTAATCGCACCTCGTCGTCGTCAAACAGAATCTTCGTGTAAGAGCTGTCCGAGCATTGGCAGGATGAAGCCGCCGCATAGCTTCGAATTCTGAAAGCATCTTCGCAACGGCACTTAAGTATCCCAGAAGGCCGCTGGAATTGATCTCTTCGGCGGCAGGTACCTTGTTCACGAGAGAGAAGGATACCGTCAGTGCAATGCCGGAAACTCTTACCCGATCTTCCCGTATTCGATCCTCCTGCTTCGTCTGCATCGCGACAGGTGCATGTGTCCTGGCAAATCTGCCCTCTCTGCGAGACGTACAGTGGCAGACGTAGTAGTAGTCAGTGGCAGCCGGAGCCGCAGTGGGACGGCAAAAAGTGCCAAGGCCACGGCAAAAACTATTACGACCACAGCGAAAAGTATCACGTCAAAAAAAACTTCCTTCGCATAGGTAGTCGCGTGGCGAGAGGATCACTCGTGGCTGATAGGCACTTCTTAGCTTTTGTGGCGCCTGGGGTCTTTTACTTGCACAGCAACGCGCTTCGAGCAGAAGTCGGTCCATTTGCAGCCTTCCCGTAGACGTCGAAGGCCTCAAAACCTTGAAAGTGGCATCGAAAGGAACCTTTGAACATCAATGGGATGGCAGGTGCATGGCCAGTGGCCTTCGCAATGGCACGGGATTGGAATGGATTTTGGACGCTTTAGGTTCCCTCCTCGAAGCATGCGGGTGGCGAGGGTGATGGCGCGTGCATAGTTGACAGTTGGGAGTCGAGACTTGGACGTCGACTCCTCTGGTACTTGTGAGGTGACAATAACGGCAGTGGTAGCAAAGACATCTGACATGCAATGGCTGCTTGCAACCAACTTTTGTTCATTGCCCCCAGAGCTGTCAAGCATTAATCGCATCATACATCGCTTCGTTTCGCTTCGTATCGCAGGCGTGTACTTCCGTCGCACACGCTTCTATGAAGGCGTCAACAGCAGAAATGTACGCTCCTTGAACTGTCCGGCAGCATTTGGCTGCTTCGCCATTCATAGCCTAGTCGGACTCTCCCATCTACTTCGTCATGCTCTTAGTGCTGCCGATGAGCGTCCAATCCGGCTCGCCCTCGCTCTGGATTTTGCCCTGCTTAAGATGGACCGAGTCCTCCCTGCCAACGAGCATCCAATCCTGCACGCCCTCATTCTGGATTTCGCCATGCTTGGAATGGACCCAGTTCTTCCCGTCACCGAGCTGATTGCCCCTCAGGCTTGCAGGCTGGGTTGTGTTGGTCCAGAAGCGCATGCTCTTCAGACGAGCCATTGTCGCCTCAATGGCTGGCAGAAGCAGACCATGGACAGAGCGGAAGAGGATGTTAAGGGCCGGGAGAAGCGCAGGCTCGACGAGGAAGACGACTACCGCGGTAATGCAGGAGGTCGCAAGTTGCGTGGTGCGCGGATGTCCTAGAGACAGTAGAGATGAGCTGCTGCGTTTTGGCGTAGAGACTGGGCCATAACTACCATACCGGAAATCAAGAGTGTGGAAATGACAGTCACGACGACGATGATGCCAGCAGCAAGCGCACACGAAAGGCCGGAGTAAGGTGTGACTGGCGGGGAAAGCACGACCTCGCAGGCGGGCGGCGGTGGCGGCGGTGGTGTGGTCGAGAATCGTCTGGTGGCCGCGACACCGGCGACGATGCCTGCCGCAAACGATCTGGCACGTTCCATGTTGACGAGGTATGTCAGGGCGGAGCAAGCGACGGCGGTGGCGGCAGCGGTGGTGGTGTCGACAGCGAGAGTCGTATGCAATGGACGGTGGAGAGTCTGCTCGCGTCTCGCACTTTCCAATTCATGGATGATGTCAGCATCAGGACAAGCTGGAGGCAGGCAACAGAATTAACCGCAACCGCTTTTCGAAACTTCTCTCAGCTAATGGAGAAGGTTCTCATTCTCATACCAGAAAAGTCATGCATCTAAACCCTCGATCCAGTGAAGCTTAACGCCGACAAGCACATGCATGCCTCGCTCGCCTCGTTCCATGCTGCCAGAGCCAAGTGTACATCAATCCTTGGACTGAGCATACCTTTACATACATTCAGTCGCCTTAAGCTGAGTTGTCGTTGCAGAGCAGAACTTCTCATGGTCGGAATGAAGTACAAAGGATGGCTGTGGGTTGGAAACGGCGGTGTTGGGTGTGGTGGAGGCTTGATCATTGCATTACACTTGAGGTAACGGCCCATACATGATCCATCATGAGCATGTCGCATACAGAGCACGGCGCCAAAAGACCAGCTTGACATTGAAGACTGATAAGCGTACAACGTGCCCTGGCGTGGGAGGTGGTGTCCATAGAGCAAGCAGAGGCGCTCCTTCAGGAGTCCGCCAGACATGACGGGAAGAAAAGCAGTAGAAGAAGGCTCTCCTCATTCCTAAGAAACTCGCGTTCAAGACCATTGTGGTTCCTACAGTATCCCATGCCGCTGTGTTGCTGCAAACTACATTTCCCAGAAATAGCTCTTCTCCTTTGCATATCGCGCAGCGTGAATACCGCAAGTTCGCCGGCGGTCACCTTTCTCTTTCTGCCCTGCAACCCACCACTATCTGTGCATCCATTCCTGAGGCCGTGTTATGGTTGACGTGCGCAGTCGGTTGAGGCAGTGTGATGTGTTGTCTGGTCGAATCGACGATGGCAGAGCGCCAGATTCGCGAGGTCTCAGCAAAGCCAATATGTCAACAAGTTCTCGAGAGTTGGCCGAGGAAGAGCGTCGATTGCGAGAGTGATTCTCGCAGTGTCCGGTATCGAATAACCAAAGTGAGCGCAGCCAGGAGGGATCCAGGATGGGGTGGTTGGAAGATGAAGAGTGGTTAGAAGATGAAAGCAAAGACTTGGCGATCACGGATTCCAAGTGTCATCAATTTCACCACCTCATTACCTTCAACATCAACGCCCGTGACAGTGAGCGACTATGCATGTGTAGGTACAACCCCCAACAATGCGCCCGGAAGACGCAATACATCCATCGAATACCACAACTTCGAGATATGCCGATGCTACACCAGGACCACTCTCGGCTTCATGACGAGGTGCTCTTCTATGCTATACCACAATCTGTTTTGAATCGAATCTGATATCCACCGCCAGAGGACCGCCGGCCATGTATTCAATTTATCCTGCATCTGCATGTATGAGACCTCTAGTGTCTCTTCGAGCACCACATTCAAGGCCATCGTAACTTGAACACGCCTTCTGCTACCATCTCTTCTTGAAGGTCTGTTCTGCCGCAGGCTTCGGCTTGTTGCCCAATTCATCAATATTCGAAGTCGTCTTGTTTCGCCTGGAGACGGGATACCGGTTCATCATGTCAGTCGCCGGCCGCTTGTTGGTTCAAAGCTGCATCATTTGCCTTGCTTGCCGAGATGAGTCTCTCTGTAGCAGACATCGAGATCTCCCGCAAGACCCACAGACATCAGCAATGACGAGACATGACAGGGCCATACAGTCAGCAACCCACGGGCAGCGTTTTGACGGCATCTTCCAAGAACTCGATGAATTCCGGCTCATTCGTGATGCGCTTGAGCTTCTTGGGGGTATCAACATCGCAAAGCATAACAGCAACTACCTAGATGCCATCCAACTGCGCTTCTTCGCCTTCCATACATCCAATGGATTCGTCTTGTTCGGTATTGGGCTGACCAGGTTCCTCCGCGCCGATGACAGCACCAGTCCTCGGATCAGCTTTACCTTCATCTTGTCAGCCATGCACACTCAAATTCCGGCATTGACAATTACGATCAAGTCCAGCGAATGTCTGCGCGACGGAAAAGCATTATTCTACTTCTCTGGCTCTTCTTGCTCCTAAGGTCATCCATGTTTCGAGATACAGGACAAACAGCGTCGCCTATTGCATTGCCTATTCCCCTGGGATTCCCCGTGCTTCCTGACGATCCATTGTCTTCCAAGGCTTTCTTCTGTGTTTGCAAAGATTTGAGCAGAGATGGATGAATTGACCTGCATGCTACGTACAACCAAAAGTGGCTGCCTATATCGGTTTTACTCCCATACAGTCGGCATGCGTCTTTCACAAGATTGAACGACATGCGATCCGGTCTGCCTGTTTAAGAGGGCCTCAGGGCTTTTTTTTTCGTATTCCTGCATTTCGGATTCGGGCTGTGTTTAGATTGGTTCTCTCGCAAAGCAAGTGCGGCATTGGGGAGTTCTCATGAAGAGATGAGTACCGGAAGTGGTAACGGCCTTTGGATGGTTTTTCACAAGATTGAACGACATGCGATCCGCTCTGCCTGCTTAAGAGGGCCTGAGGGCTTTTCTCGTATTCCTGCATTTTCGGATTCGGGGCTGTGTTTAGACTGGTTCTCTCGCAAAGCAGCGCGGTGTTGGGGAGTTCTCATTTAGAGATGGGCAACGGACGTGGTAACAGCCTTGGGATAGTTCAAGGCCAAGGCCAATTCAGTGCCTCTTTTGCAGTAGCGGGCGACGTAAATGCTCGTTTCACTGCAGTCCAAGTCGGCATAGATGGTATCCACGAAGGCAGGTAATGATCCCAGCACAATGCGACCATGAGTAGCTAACATCTGCAAAGCGTACACTCAAGCCGCGGAAGGCTACACTGAGATCTATTGCACTATTGGCAACAGTCAGCCCAGGCTCGGCATTGCGGATACCTCGAGATCTGAGAACTGCATACTGTATCGCGAAGCAGGGCCCTACAGAACGAGAGGGAGTTCAAATGTAACACGAGAAATAGAGCAGCATAAAAACCAGTGGTCCACGACTCGTACGTCTGTACGTTAGAAGCTTTGCCCTCTGTGCCAGTATCGGGATGCTGGAGGTAGAAATCATGGACATGCGGCCACTCGTGGTTGTGATACATCTTGCAGCCTAGCAGGACTACCGCAGACTTCTTCCCAAAGACCCTTGATGGTTCTCAAATACGTACGCGTGCTGGCATCATTATTGACAGGATCGATTGGACGTTTCGTGTCCTCTGCCCATATGAAGCTCAACCCTGTTAGTAGAATTGGTGTACCACACAGAACTACATGTATCCAAATCTATAACCGCGGCCCTCAAGCCAGCGAGAGCTTCGGCCAAGTCGTCCAAGTGAGCCATAAACAAGGAGAGCCAGAGTGAATCAAGATCGGATGTTGTTTCGATGTCACAAGATACAAAGCAGCTTTCCACACTCTACGAGGCACAATTGCGACATAGTCCGAAGTGCCGTCGACCAGCATAGATGCATCAGACAGCGATCATGGCTTTTGGGAACTCAAAGGCTACGCAAATCGCTATTCAGGACTCCAACGACCCTCCAAGAAGTAGGTAGGTACAACTTCGCCATATACATAATCATCTCAAGGACATCTCACAGGTTGACGGCCGCTCCACAACTAAACTGCTGCGCCTCACACAGCACTTTTCTTGTCCAGGTGGTTCGGCTCGACCGAAGAAGAATCCGATGACTGGATATTTCTATCGACCTTCGCAGCATCGGGTTGGACATCCACGTTTTCCTTTACGAGTGAATTACTGAGGCTCGAGCCCGACTCGACAGCGAACGATGCTTGCGCAACTGACGGAACGATGCGACTTCTTCTGGCGCTAAATTAGCAACAGCCATCAGATCGCGAGAAACATTACATTGCACACCTTCGCCGTACGAACCGATGATCAGGGTCGGTACCATCAAGCTTCTTGAAAACCATGTGATAATGTCAAGCAGGCAGAAGCGTGTCGAGCAGACGTGGAACTTCCGGAGCCATGCTTTCCTGCCTGAGACACAAGTTCCATTGCTTACGATGTGTTGATGCGGCATTGGGTACATATCATGCTGACGATAGAATACGTCAATATGCAGGGCTTCTGGCTCCACCGCTCTTCACGACTCCATGAGACGACCGAATGCCAACGGCAAGGGAAACTCGAAGAAAGCCATTGGTCTGCCTGTTGCGAACGTCGAAGTCCCTGTTCTGGCTCGTCTCATCTGCCTTCGCCATGGACTGGGATTAGAGAATATCAAGCGGCCCAGCCAGGTCATCGAAGGGCTACGTCCACAAGCTCACAGCTCCGAATGTGCATTCTTTGCGAGGCGTTGCATCCAGCAAGCCATCTGTGGCCTCCCAACCAGGGCTGCAGCTTTGACAACGTCTCAAGTGGTTCGTCTAGGAGAAGATATTCGCGAAGAAGTGCTGGACTTTGTGATCACTCACCTCATTCCTCAGACAACTCCTAATAAAGATCAGCATAGCAATGATCTAATGGGTAACGAGTCCACTGCTTTGAACTCCGATCGCGAGGATGTGTTTACACTGGACGGAAACCAGCACTCCAGTAATGATAAGTTTAGCTTGGGCGACGGTGATACTGGCGATGAGCACTCTGATCAAAGTCAGCTGAGCAATGATGAATTCGGTGGCGATCATGACGGCTTGTTGTCAAGTTCCTGTTGGCTCAAATCCACGACCAGGGCATCGGCTGAGATTTCTGCCACGCTGAAGACCTTACGCACAGACGGTCAATGGGAAGTCCCAGAGAACTTACTCACGCCCATTCCCGCCGGCAGCCTCGTTTCAGCAGGTCGATGCTCGGTCTCATGCGCAGAGTGGCCGCAAGAAGACCTCAGCCTCCTCATGCATGCGCGAGGTGTGGAAAAGCTATCGTTTCCCGAGATCGCAAGGACAGACTTTCCACACATGACGAGAAAGGCGCTGGCTGCACAGGTGCGACGACGTCAAAAGTCAAGTGCTTTCGACAATTTTTCTTCGGGCTTTATACAAGACCAAGATGCTGCGATTGAACGAGGCTGAACCAGCGCAAAAGTCAGCTTCAAAGCTCTTGCTGAAAGTCTTGGCATGTCCGAGAGCCGTATTGAGGCCAGAGCCAGTGTTCTGCGAAAGTACAAGCCGGACGCTAATGCTTGTTCGAATTCAACGCCTACCATCAGAGGGAAGAAGACGAAGAAGGCAAACCAGATGCCGAAGCAGAAACGGAGCAATACGAAGCCTCACGACCGATCGAAGAAGCTGCAGAATGCTCCGATCATGCGCTCTCATGGCACAGTCGATCAAGTATTCAATTATGCTGACTTCGCCATGAGCTTTGTGGATACTCCAAAAGCCATCCAAGCATGGAGAGCTGGCTTCGACTTTCTTGCTTACTGGCGCGGGCAAGCGAAGTACAGATGATTCCATTTCCCGCTTTGTTTTTGATGGCTGTCAATGATAGCGCTGCAAAGAGCCTGGATGCACAAGGTAGGTTCTTGGATTTACATGCCTTTCGTGGCCGGCGCTGATGTTGTTTGGGTAAGATGCGTCGCGATTGGGCTGAGAGGCTCGACTTGTACTGGTGTGTTGGTGACATGTGGCATCCTGAGCAGCAAGAGGAACATGCCGGCGAAGTTCCATAGACGTTGCTGAGCATTGTAGCGCAGTTAACGAAGCTGTGCCCATCGCCGTCTTGTTTGCAAATCTCGATGCCTTGCCATTTCCTGTGGCGCATGGTGAAGCCTTCAACGAATCCGAGAAAACTCTTAAGGATGCAGCGCTTGTCGAGCCAAAGACAAGGCTTCCCATGGTTCATTGCCGATCATATCTTTACTCGAGCAGATCCTCGACACCAGCGAGACTGGTGGACTATTTGAGCTTACGAAGACCACCAATGCCCACACGGCCAAGATCAGTTGGACTTTCGTACCCAACTCTCTGTCATTCATCCGTTGGAGTAATGGAAAGTCGATCAAGCTGGATGCAAATCTAACGGTACGCTTGCGTGAGCAGCTACTTAGCATCTGTAGGAATGCGGGTCAGATTAGAGGCCTGAGAGTTGGACGAATGTTTGGCGGTTATTGATCGATTGAGTGATCGTGTTTGAGGTCTGGATGATACGATAAGCCTTTGACGAGAGAAACAGTATGAGGGAAGGGAGCTTTCGCCGAAATACGCTTTTGGATGCTGAAAATCACATTTTCGTAAGGCCCGTGTCCGAATTGCCGCAATGTATGCGCCGGCATCACCGGCATGCAAATATGGCGCTTTCGTTTCGCCCAGCAGCGGCTGGATTTTGGTGCCATATGCAGGCTTCCGGCTTCATGTCTAGAGTGTGTATTTGCCGACTCGTACAAGCTGTTGTGATCACTCGCCCGGACGGCTGGTTGGTTGGTTCGTTGGTTGCCTGTCATTTGAAGCCTTCACTTCCCTTGATCTGCGCGGCTTCTAGACGTCACTGTCGGTCGCATGGACGGCGCGGCACGCTGGAATGTCCGTCGCAAACCTTCGCACTTGTGCGATCCCCGCGCATCATATCTCGAACAAGTCCCAGTCGCACCTACTCGAGGCGCGCTTCTTGATCTAATAACGCTCTTGAGCAGACACATGGACTCCACGCGCAGCACACACCGAAAGACGAGGCATGGCAAGGTCGCGTCGTGGAGTATGCAGTGCCCGCCCGAGAGGAACAGACTCAAGGTCAGATACCAGGACTGCGGCGGCGAAAGATGGCATGGACGCGGAGGACAACATCGGGCATGAGATGCGCATTCTCGAGCACGCGGTGTCGGAATCCGCGCCCAATGTACTAGAGCTGTTTCGGAGCATCTGGCTCACATACCGCGATTCACCTTCAACGTCGGCGATCGAATCGCACAATCTGTACGAGGCTATTGCGGAGAAACTATACGAGAACTTCTACGGCATCTACATTCAAGTTCCACCTTCGACCAAGGACTTGAGGTGCAATGTTCAGAGTGTACAGCGGAAAGACTTCCAATGGCATCGAGAGCTAGCTGGTATACGGCTATATGCGATCTTTGGACCACACGGATGTTCAAGGACATTCCTCAAGAAGTTTCGAGATCTCGAGGCTTTGCGGACGAAAGAGCACGAGATTGGCGAAGGTAACGACAGCAACGAGGACGACGAGGGTCACGGAAATGACGGAGGGAGAGGGCTTACGTTTGCAGAGGCGATGGGCTTTCTGCGTGAAGCCCAAAACGCACGACGTTCAGGAGAACACAAGCATCATGTCGGTGCAAGCGCAACTCACGAATGGCAGCCGAGAGATTGCACCGATGCCTTAAAGCTAGCCATTGAGCGAGAAGGCATGGTGTTGCGCCGGAAGCCAGCCAAGAACAGGAGCAAGAAGCAGCCAGAGGCGGTAGAAGAACAGGAGATAGGCAATGCTCAAGATGAGCCAGAGCATGAAATCGAGAGCAGTGGCGAAACTGGGCAGGAAATTGAAATTGGCGGCGGAGAAGATCCCGATGGTGCTGCAACATTTGATGAGGAGGACACGGCCATGTCGCTGGAACTGGCGAGAGGGCAGGAACACCCTGCAGCGCGTGATGAGGACTCGTCGCTGGAAGGGGACGATACGGTGAACGGCGGAGGGGATGTGGCTTGGGGCGACGATGAGAGCGACGCCGACATGTCGCGGAACTTGGCAAGAAAGCGTCAGAAATCTGCCATGCGCGACTCGCTGCTGTCGATAGGAGAAGGAGAGGAGAACAGTGAGAATGGGAATGGGTTTATTCCTGGGGGCGACGCGACGTCTATGGGCGGCGATGAAGACAGAGGGGAAGACTGGTGGCAACCGGCATGCGCGCCTGCATCTCTGCAGCGGCTGTTCCCGCTCCCGTCGGCTCGGTCCTCTTCCGCGTCTGTTTACACAACCGCTGGCAAGTCCCTCGACCAGCAGCAGCAACCACACACACACTCGCAACATCATTGCGACTCGCGAACGGAAGCCTGCGAACGCGAACGCGATTCCGCTTGCGATTCCGCGTCTTGCGCGTCTCCACAATTCCCCGAAGCTCCCTCCACCGCTTTGCGCGACACCGCCATGGCCACAGGCTACCGAGCAACAAAACGCAACATCAGGGCCCTGTCTCCTAGTCTTGAGGGTGGCGCCAAGCGTTTCCGAACCGACAAGCAGGATCTCAGCATAACATCTCACTTCATTCAGAACCGCCTCGCCAGTGCTTCGCAACAAGACCTTCTTCGCATCGCGCACCGGTTCATATCTGCCTTTGGCGCAGCAACCTATTCCGCATCTTCTCGCTCGGTGCTTGTTGACTACAGCAAAATCGGTGCAGATCCGTTCCTCATTGTTCTGCTGCCGTTACCATCTTCCGTCTCCAACGGAGATGACGCGTGGAGCCAGTGGCGCTTGCTCTACATCCCTATCAACGATGGGCTCCCGTCCATCGAAGTTCATGGTGGCGACGGCTCTGATCATACCCAAAGTAAGACACGCCTTCTGGACGTAGTAAAGGAACTTATGCCGCCCGAAATGTATGGAATTGTCTCTGCCGTTGCCGAGGACGAATACAAGAGCGAGGACCTACCCAACGTTCTTCCTTCCTACCCTGGCCATGATATACCGCACCGGATCCACGGCTTTGTCAGCTGCATCGCGGCCGCAGTATGCATGACAACAGACCGTGCACCACCACGCAGCATATCTCTAATGTCATGGCTCGGTGCTATGGCCGTCTCCCAGTGCGAGAGCGGAGGGCGGACCAGCGAGCTATGGCGAGCAGTGGAGCTGCCTGTCTCTCCAGACTATTACCGCTTCGAACGTCGCTTCAGCGCTCTACTGGTGGATGACTCTTTTACAGCCGGCCTGAAGGACATGACGGATGACATCGACCAGAATGATGACAGACTTCACCAATACGTCGAGAGCTTGACCATCATCCGCAGCTGCTGCAGCAGTGTTCAGAATCCTACGAATACAGCGCAGGGCGACAAGATCGATGCTAAGAAATTGAGGGAGATTCTGACTTGGGTTGACTGTAGCATTGGCGAGGCCAAGCAAGCAGCTGAGCGCACTCGGAGGGCTGCGGGGGACGTGGTCGATCGACTTGAGAAGCGTGTGGCCGAAGCTCGGGCGTGGCTGTTGTCGCTCAACACTACAAGAAGCTGTTTGTCTGGAACGTGAGCTGGGAACATCGTGCACCAAGGCTGTAGGTAGCAGCAGTTGCCAGCGACGAGCGAGAAGCTGGCAGTCGCAGTCGCAGGCAACCAATTTTGGCATGTAGATAGCTATAGAAAATCAATAACCCCGAAACTTGAACTTGGAATGACATTCCACCAGCCAGTAGTGGCAGGTGTCGAGCGAGAGAGCGATCGCTAACATGGCGCACCATTGCGAATGGCTTCAGCCTGGTCCTACCTCCCTTCAGACCCTCGTTCGTGGTGCAGGGCAATAAGGCAGCGGCTCGCGAAGCTTCGCAAGCTCAGCCGGCTAGTGCCGATAACCGAGGTGTAGAGAAAAAGAAGGAAGCGCCTGAGAAGGAGGCAGGCCTGGTCGCACTACTGCGAAGCTTTCAAGACCTGGGAAAATCGCACACATGCGCTACATGGGCCACACATGTCTCTTCTGTCTACCACACATTCGCATGAACACCGACCCTTGTATAGAGCCTGTCTATAGCAACAACAGCTACTACGTGTATGTTGAAAGTCTGGGACTGTTGCAGAATCTAAGATCTTCGCCGCGTCACACTGTTTACTCTCAGACTTGCTCAACTACCTCTCGGAAGCCTCACGGCCTTGCAGTAGCTTCCAAATCCTCCTCGAACACACACAAACCGCCTCTCACTGAATCAGACTCAGCCAAATACCAAGATGAAGACTTGAATCAATACCAAACTCAAGACTACCTCGGTATTTTCCCCCAAACTGCAACTTCCCAAACCCGACGACGCCGACCCATGTTCCGCCGACCTCTCGACGCCCGCCTCGACACCCGCCGACAACTCGCATCCCATCGGGACCGAGCAGGACCTGCGAACCTCCCTTACCAAGAGCAACAAGAGATTGTAAAGGATGGAACGAGGAAGAGAGTATCTGCAGAAATGTGATGACATTGAAGAATGCATCGGCATTGAAGAGGTATAGATTGCAATGCAGGCGGAATGGTCCCTTCCACGAACAAGGAGAGCTGGGCAGAGGGTGGTTTTGAGAGTGTAACAGCGGAGGCGTATGGATCTTGGTAGGGAAAGTTACTTACATAGACGGAGGTCAGCGCCCTGGGATGACATGGCAACATCGAGCCAGCCCAAAGTACTCGTGAGCGAAGCAATCCTGTACCGCTGAGTGCCAGACAAGGCCAACAACCTACCGTTACCCAACAATAGTCAAGTAACCTCCGGTTGGGGATGCCTACACCACCAAATTCCGACACATCAAGCAACAACAGATCCGCAATCCGCCTTGACTTGCACAACGTTCTATTTCCTGCATTTGCGATCCGTTCCAATGATGATGATGATGATGGTGATGGTGACACTCATGACGAGCTATACCCGGTCTGGTACTCAGCCCTTTGAAAGACTGCACACTCATCAAGCCCGATTTTGATGTCAGAGAAGTACACACTCCATCCAGCCTCTCGGAAGACTGCACAATTTTTCGATGTTGGAGAACCGACCCGTTAGTCCTTTGGGAAACTGCAGACCATCTCTTCTCGCTAAAAATGAAGAGCCACACATGCCAGGCATTGATTGGGAACACCATGTACTTCAGTACTTTGGGAGGACCGCACACCCTCTCTTCTCGCTGGTAATGAAGAGCCACACAAGCCAGGCTTCGATGTGGGAGGGCTATGAACTTCAGTCTTTGGGAAGACCACACAGTATCTCTTCTCGCTGGAGAGCTACACGAACCAGGTTCCGATGTTGGCTGGCTGGGGACCCACACCCGTTAGTCTCGGAAGTATCTTGAACTCGAAAGCCTCCGCCCGCAGATGCGCCAACTTACCTCAGCCTCGACTGTCAAGTACGTACTCTGCACGCCTTCTCATCTCGCTGATAAGGAAGAGCCCTACAAGCCAGGCTTTCTGCTGATGTTGTAGAACTACTTCTCGAGAAAGAATGATAGTCCCCACGCTAGTCACAGGATGAGGAGCAACCACATACTCTGCTTTGTTGAATTTGGATCGTGATGAACAACTACCGACCCTGCTTTCTTGGATTTGAACCCCACTTCTGGATTCCAAGAATCTCAATTTGGAGGAGCAATACTATCGGGACAGGCTGGACCTTGTCTCCCATCAGAGCCTCCGCTCGGCGGCTTCCGCCCTCGCTTGCGAGGACCTGAAGCCAAATTGTTGAAAAGTACGGATTTGACCATTCGCAAAATCGACGAATGTCGTTTCTCATCGGATAGAGTCGCTAAACAATCGAGGCTGTAGCGCCAAACGAGGCGAGCGGGTCCCCAAGAACCTGAGGCATCCACGCAGCGTCTGACAGGAGACAGGCTGGACCACTGGCGGCCTGGTTTGCGCAGATTTTAACTGATCGAACTGCTGGAGAGACCCTAGTGTGTGGCACCCTAGTATGTGGAAGTGAAGTCAAAGAGGATAGCTGTCTCTCTGGAGCTTCATCTTCGAGGGTGGCTGATTACTTCTCCGAACCATACCTTTGACCGATGCCTAGATGCCTGGAGAATGGCTGCTTTGTTTCACAACATCTTTTCTCGACGAGAGCTTCCTGACTTGCTTTCAACAGCATGATGTCGATCAACGTAACACCGATGGTCAGGCGTTGCAAATGACGATAATGATGACTGATCTGCAGTAGTAGGCAGGCGGACACGACACGGGCGTAGTTGCGGACTAATTTGGATCACTCGATTGACTGCATATTCATAGCCATATGCTGATCTTGGCTTCTCTTGCGATTGACGTTCGAGGCACTGAGCCTCCAGCCTTCGATGATGCGTCAGCATATCCTGTAGGTTGGTTTTATACTGGATTTTCGCCGGGTTGTGTCGCCCTCTTGGAGCTACTACTTCTGTTATGCGCCTGGACGCTCTCCTAGCTAGAATTTTGAACCTATTTCTGTGTCGTGCCGAGCGAGGAGCACCATTCTCCGGCATCTCAGCCCGTGGTCGGCGATCTTGGCACTTGTGCGAAAGTCAGAATCTCGCACTTGTGCGAAGCTCAATCGGCGGGTCGTCCCATCTTTGCCAAGTTTATCGCACGTGTGCGACACACACCCGTGCGATATGCAGCCATACGACATTCATCCATGCGACATGCACCTATGCGACATGCATGCCGGATGTCGCGAAGCTGGCAGGTGCTGCGGAGACTCGCTTCAGTGAATTCTCATCCGGGCCTATGACAACGGAGCAGAACTAGGCACGGCTATCAAATGCGCAATGGTGCGGAAAGGCAAAACAAATGCATCGAAGGCATGCTGTCGGCGGAAGCATAGCAGCCTCGCAGTCACTAGCATTACACTTGTATGGGCCGAATCGAACGTTTGTATTCAGGGAATGGTATGCATCTCGGAGCCATTCAAGTCAATGCATCTGGTGCCAGCGACGTCGAAAGGTCTAAGGGCGGAACTCGCACTTCTATCGAAGGCTTAGAACAAGCCAATCCGGAAATGAACGACACTCAGGTCAATCAAGTTCATGCTTCACAACAAGCTCGTCAAGGCAACAACTTCTGGTGCCAGCGATGTCGTAAAGTCTGAGCGCGGGCGGATCTTCCACTTCTGTCGACGGCCTAGACCTGGCCAATCTAGAAATGAACGAAACTCAGGTCAAGTTCATGCTCCGAACCAAGCTCGTCAAGGCCACAGCTTCTGGTGCCAGCGATGTCGTAAATTCCGAGGGCGGGCGGAACTTCCACTCCTGTCAAAGGCTTAGACCTGGCCAATCTGGAATTGAACGACACTCAGGTCAAGTTCATGGTCCACAGCAACAAGCTCGGCAAGGCAACAGTCACCGCAGCTCCTTCTTTCGATCTCGAACGGCCGGCCGCGGCCGCACCGCCCGCAGATGCGCCAACTTTGTCCCCTCCCATAGTCTTCGGAAACGATGTCGTGGTAGTCAAGAATCTGGGACGACTTTCGGACATGCCTGTTATTCTTGTCTTGCTGTAGGACACCGGCATGAATTGGCGTAGAAGCACCGGGACAGTATTGATTCACAGTAGAGTAGCATAACCGAGAAGAGCCGTAGTGGCGGTATCGACTTTGTCTATACGAACTTGGCTTTGGATTTGTCGACGTACTCATCCACTCCATTATTGACTCCTGGTCATCGATCTCTACTGCATTCCGTTACGCCCTTTTACAGAGCCTTGTCTTGCATCTTACCGTAGGTAGGAGAGCTCGAAGGTTGGTGCAGACATGGCGTTCTGCGATCAACAGATGAGTTCTCGTTATCCCAGATCATTCTAGACTTTTCTCCTTCCCAATGGATTGACTGAACATGCCCCCTCTCGTTGACACAGAGTTAGAGTTGTACAACATTCTCTTCATCAGCCTAAAGACTATGCTGTCGCAGAACGAAATCACGGATAAACCACGCCACCATTGCCAAATTCAACTGCGTCTGCCTACCCATCAACCCCTCAGCGATACGTCATAGAGGTAGACAGACACCTCAATACTCGGATGAGAAGTCAGACTCGCAACACAAGGAGCTTGGAGATTTGGTGAGACTGGTGTTGTGTAACTCCGTTGTGTTTATTTTTCGTGTCGCAAGAGCGAATTCCAATATTTCCCATATCGGGTTGAAGCCTTGGTCGAGTTCTTGTTGGTTGCCGAGCTTCTCACGAAGCCGAGTCAGTGTCTGTCAGCTTCCGCAAGCCTTCCTCTCGCATTTATGTGGCTTCCTCTGCAGATGCCCCCAGCAAAGGCCATGGCCCGCAATACTTATCGTTGGATGAACTTGAGCATTTCTACCAAGGCATAGGGTGGCGCCTCAGGATTTTCGAAGCATTCATCGGGAACGCTTAATGGAAGGTGGCTCTCGCTATGCCTACGCTGCCTTGGCCTTGTGCGTTGGGATGTATTTGAAGCCAAAGTGCCGCAGCCTGTCTTTTGATGCGGATGTGCATCTATGCTCGGTACGAACGGTACGGCGAGAGATTCATGGTCGTTTGTGTGTGCGGCGACTTCGAGGAAGCATGCGGGTGGAAGGATGAGAGTAAGAGATGGACCGGGTTGAAGTCATGGAAATAGTATGGTGCGCTACAATAGAATAGCGGAACCACCGAGCTGCCCCGCGCTCAAAAGCTCAGGGTTTTTGCACTTGAGAATAAGCTTCTTTTTAAGCTTAATGCTGTTGCTGCGAGAAAGCGGGCCGAGGTCCGGTCCTTAGCAGACGCCATCATCATCTCGCGCTCGTACGCTAATAATCTCCTCGTCTTCTCTATGCATCAGCGAAATCAACAATCACCTTGCTCACGGCACTCCTTTCATCAGGATCAACATCAACACCCCTTGCTCCTTTTCACCCTGCTTTACTCTCCCGCCGTCCTCTATACAGATTTATCCTGATACAGAATTGGAACAAGGAAGGGCCAAGGCACAAGGTGTTGGAGCTGCAAAGCGCTTGGCTGCTACACGCGGTAAAGATATGGACAGGAGCACGATCCAGCCAATGTTTACTAATCATGCTCCACGGCGTGCTCCCCAACCCCACCTTCAAGCGACCGAACCCAGACGAGTTGGCAGGACCAGGATAATGATGGATTCGGCCAGGCTCCAGATCAGGCACGCTAGGTGAGCTGGCAAGAACAGGATGAGGGTGGGTTCGACCAGTGTCTACATCAGGCAAGCTAGGCGAGTCTGCAGAAAGAGTTGGAGCATGATCACGATGAGGATTGGGATTAGGCAACCCAGGCGAGCTGGCAAGAACAGGATGAGGGTGGATTCGATCAGTTTCTACATCAGGCAGGCTAGGTGAGTCTGCATAAACAGTTGGAGCATGATTCCAATCAGGATTGGGATCAGGCAACCCAGGCGAGCAGGCAGGAACTGGATGAGGACATAACAGTTGAGACTGGAAGGATCCGCCCAAGACTCGGCCTAGGCATGACTAGAAGAAGGTGACTACATTGCTCAAGCAGTGGAACCCTCTTGCTTCGCATCGCGGACTGCAGATCAACGCCCGACAAGGACAAGACTTGATTGTCCACTTCGGCGACCACCACACAGATGTCTCATGTCCGCCGACTGGCTGTCCTGTCTTCCCAGCCCGGAGCAGCCGGAGCAGCGTCGGCACTAACGTTAGCACCCCAAGCCGAAGCTGGAGCATCCTCGGCCTCTACCTGCTCGTCGCTATTGTCGTCAAAGTCGATAGTGACGCCCTCCTCTGCCTTCAGGTGCTCAAGAAACTCCGGAATGGTCTGTTCGCACTCGACAAGGACGTTGACAATGTCCTAAGCGATCTCCTCGTTGCGGTGGCTGTAGAGCGAGGTGGCGAGGCCCAGATTACCGATACGGGCGGTACGACCAATGCGATGAACGTACTCTTGAATGCCGCCGTGCGTCGAAGAAGGTAAGTCATAGTTGATGACGTGAATGACTTGATGGCATCATGAAAACATGACAGCATCAGGAGTGTACTGGATCCTACCGCCTGCAAGAAAAAAAAAGGAGAAGATCAATCATGGGATAGTGCTTGCTGCCACGATGACTATATTTCCAGGTCTGGGACTACAGGGCCTGGTCATTCCTAGCCTGGACGCCGCTTGCTACCATTCCATTGGAGCAGTCTATGCCAAGAAGTAAGACGCCTCTCGACAATACCGTTCTCGTCCCCGAATGGTCTCGGACATATCTCTCCGAGTCAAGTCGATCCTTCACAAAGTGCGTCTAATTGCCTTCCCGAAGTGCGAACCTATCTTCCTCACAGCGGATTTCGCCTACCGAGAACTATATTCCGGCGTTGTGTTCGTCCGATCTACCTGAGCCTCGTCCCCTCACGGTATTGTCGACAATTTCAGTAGCCGAACCTCTTCAAGGATGTACAACTCAAGCAGGACGCCATTAGAAATGGAGTCCATTTCGTATACAAATTCACCCCTTTTCACTCACAAAACACTGCGCACTCTTTCTTTGACCTACACCACGCATGGCGAGAGCGACTTAGATTCCGACTCTACCGGAAAACTCAAAGAGCCGGACCGGATGCGCACACAGGCGCTCAAAGCGCTAGAGGAAGCTCTCGCAGCCCTGCCTTCCACTTCTTCCACTTCTTCCGGCTCACGTCGACCCACGGAATCATCATCTTCAGCACGAATCGCTGATGCACTGCCTGGCACTCGCAAACCGGCTCCGAAACCGGCGACAGCTTGTCCTGGGATAGAGTCTGCCGAGGAGGATATCCGAGCATCTGAGACGCGACCTCGTTCTCCGCCGACCAAATACACCTCTTCTAGCTTTCGTCGATCCGCGGAACCATCATCTTTAGCAGGACCGGCGAACGCAACGTCAAGCTCTCGCCAATCCGAGCCGAAGTCGACAGCTTGTCTGGAGTCTTTAGAGGACATTCGAGCTTTCGCCACGCAGGATCCTTCTTCATCAGGTTTACCATTGGGTGCGCGGCCCAAGTGCCTAGCTGCAGAAAGAAGGATTAAGTCCAAATCCCGTCTGCCGTCTGCGCGCGTTGTGAAGTATGTCAAGTTCCATTAACGTTGGAATCATGCTAGAGCTGACTACTTGTGAATAGAGGTAGATATCCCACCAATACTACCCACTTTTGGCTATGATATCTCATCTGCGTTCGCCGGGTTGGGTCTCGCCGGAGACGGCACTGTCTAGAGACGAGAAGAATTTCAAGTCGGCTTAAAACTGGGTACATCTTTCTTGTAACCCATCCTCGCCAATCGAACACCATCTTAGCGACTTGCCTACCACTGCGCTATCGGCTGCTCTATCGGCTTATCGAACTCACAAGTAAGAGTCGTCTTCTCCCTCTTCTCGTAATGAGTATGAACACCGGCATGGGCTCTAGCCCCGAGCATAATAGTTCAACCCTCGGCAGCAGCATCGACACCATTCTCGATGACGTTACTCGCTTCTCGTACACACCTGACAGCAAATTTAGCGACAACACCTCTATCGACCTGTTTGACACCTGCCGTGAGTTCCTTGTTCAACTACCTAAAACCGATTACCGCAAAGATGTAGAAAGCGCTGACCTCACCTCACCAGTACTAGACTCATTATTATCATCACCAAAACCCTTCCCAAAGCCTGCAATCGTTCCTCGTCAACCGATAATCTGAAGCCAAGCCAGCCAAGCCAACCTCTTCTCTTCCCCACCCTCTTCCTTACTCTTCAACATAGCCGACGTCTTCCCTTACTCTCCGGACACGTCAATTGCTAATGTTCACATGAGCGGCGCCATCTCTTTCTCCGGCCTAGACTTTCTCGGCGAAAACTTCCCGAATCCAACTTTACTCACCAAGCCACGCGGCAAGAAGACGGGAGACCAAGTTCTCGTCGGAAATGTCACAAATCAGAACATTCTCATCCGCATATGACCTTCTACCATTACGACATCTGACATTGAGCAAACCATCTTCACTCCACCGGCGTTCGTCGACTCCTTCAAATGTCTTCTTGTTGCAAGCCGGAACACGACCGTTTGAAAACCAGACATGACCAGAGTCAAAATAGTAGTCACGGCGGGATTCGAAGTTATGTTACGACAAGAATCCAAACGGCACGACAGTAACGCTGGCTCGGCTTTTTGGATACCTCTCAGCCGTGGTGCACAAATTTCGAGAGCCTGGCTTCTCACATCTTCACTCCCGCTGATTTGGTCGACGCGTAGCCTGCTTCCCTGATCAGAGCCTACGCTGTTGTACTCACGCGTACCTACCTGTTCGAGGAGGATCCCATTAATGCCCAAAAGTTCTTTTCGATACCAGTTTCAAGGTTTCGAGGCTTGCAACGTCTGCGGGAAGGCTATGAGCAGACCAAAATACCCGGAAGCCACACAACCTTCCTTTGGGCATGAAAATTCGCAATCTCAATGGGATTCTGAAACTGTGAAGTGGCGTTGCAAGTCGTCCTGCTCGCAGCAATGTTGTACAGACATCTTCGACGGGATTATGCGGATCTCTGGCCTGCCCATACCCTTGCATCCAGCTCTGGTATTCCTGCGGCATGACATTTTCTCTTAGACCTCGCCTTGCAGCAGCATGCTACGGCTTATCTCGAGGTCTTGTTGGCGCAGAAATCAACTTACTCGTCATTCCTTTCTGCCGTAGAAGTGATTATTACAGCCGCCGATAATCAGGACAGAAGGACTACTTACGCGATGCGAGCGGTTCTTGCACTGGGTCTGTACGGCTGTATACGCTCGGGAATGAAATGCATGCTGTCATGATGCACGCGAGAAGACGGTGGAGACGATGGGAAAGCAAGCACCATGCTGGCGCGCACTTTGTGAAACTCCATGTGTTACTGTTCAGGATACCACGCGTGACGAAGTGCGATCGCAGTGATGAAGACTGTTTTGGGGACATCACAAGGTGATCGATGAGGGGAGAATGGGAAGCGCCTTCTCTCTTCCCACCCAAACCGTGGGTGAGCGGGAACACAAAGTCTTTACCGCAGCCCTTCTTACATCAAAAGCTCCAACCTGTTGTCCTCCTACCCAACTCACACGCAAGCGGGAACTCGGGCTTTTCTCGCAATCTACCTAGCGACCGGATTCGTCTGGTGAGACAATATGTTACGCTTCCTGGGATACTATATCACATGCCACTGAAGTGGTGCAGCGTTGCTCTCGCGCGGCTTCGAGAAGAGAGAGCGTCGCGCTCGGGAAAACGTCGATTGTCCGGTACCATTCCGAGCGCTGCTTTTATAGGAGGACAGATGCCTACTTGCGCACAGCGAGAAGCGAATGGCTTCCGAGGCGGCGCCAACTACAATTCGATCTAAGAAGAGATGTCCAACCTGAGTAACATAGCGGAAAACGTCTCGATCGATCTAGGAGCGGCACTTGGAGGACTCTGAAAAGGCTGTGGAAAGATCCAGACGGCCTTTTGGTCACCAAACGTCCGGTACTCGCAGAGCAGCAATCGAATTCCGCTGTTAACAATTCATATTAGACGCATTCATATCAAGCACCGGCTCTACCTCTTTCTCCTCCGGAAAGTTCATCAGATCTCACCATATCTCTAACTGGGTCCAATGAAACTCCGAACGGCCTTTGTCCTCCGGCATAGCTGACGGTTCGCGATCGATACTCTCAAGCATGTTGGTCAACGGATGCTGCTTGTCTTTCGGTCGGTGGAGACCCCAGGCGGTCTTGGCAGGATCTACGAAGGAGGATCAGTACCATACTCTTCGCTGGGTGCACCTGGCCGACGGTGTGGGTTCAGGGCACGCAGTAAGCTCTCAGTAGCGGTACCCAAAACGTTGTTGGAGTGATTGTAACTGGCTGGGTTGATTCCCAACAGCGATCTAACATTGGTCCTGCTAGAATTCGAAGATACTAACCCACGTACGGCGAAACTCGTAATCCAGATTTGCTTACAAGCAGTCCGGATGTGGACGCGCATCGCTCAGCAGGCTGTTAAGTGCCTGTCTTATACATGCTGACATTCGAGGGTGTAGGCATGCTTGCTTGCCCGGAGATCATCATTCGTATGAGAACCGAATCCATCACAGAGACATGTTTAGTCGCGCACGAATCGCAGATGAAAGAAAGCAGTCGCATCTTTTCGAGAAAGAGCAGCTCTTGGAACAGCATGGAGGCCGGCATCATCAATGACTCGAGTCTCCTGCCATTCACGATCCTCGCTCACGCCCGACCTTCCACCGCGGATACCTGCATGTGACCTAAGAACTTCTTCGCTTGCACCTTCTCGAGCGATCTAATCGTCGTTCAGGCCGCGACAGGTCTAGCGCTCTCTACATCTCGCGATGCTAAGGAGACGCCGGTTGCGATGAGGATGGGAGTGCGACTAGTCCGAAAGTTGCGGAGTGAGACCCCTCGCTCGTGCTGGTTACGCTTAGAGTGGATGGGGGGTGGTTGGCTTGTCGTCGAGCTTGTCGATAGCGATGCGGCTGTTGCAGAAGATCGAGGTGCGCGCTGGCTTTCAAGCGAAGAGTGAGTCGTAGACTGCCTGCTGCTCCCTGTCCTGGTTGACGTAGATGAGCTCCTGCGTGATCTTCTTATGCACTTGACCTGCGCAAACGCTGGGGAATCGCAGGTGATGCTCACGAGTGCAGCCAAGTAAGGTGGCAGAGAAGATCATGCAGATGGTATCAGTGTCCTCGTTGGAATCGCCACCAGCCATGAGCATGCTCAACTCATCGGACCAGTCATCGCATCGTGATCATACAGTCCATGATGGGGGCGAGTGCAGCCTAGTTTGTCTGGTCACCACGTCCATGTGCGTATCGGCCATGAGCTACTGCGAATCTGGTTCTCTTGCGGAGTTGCTTAAGCAGACACAACTACTAGTGCAATAGGCAAATGCATTGAACTCGAAGTTTCGAATCATTGCTTTCGACATTGGTGAGCTACTCTGCTGTCGATCGAGCAGAGCCAGGACCTACCGACTCGCGGGTATGTCTCTGCTAGAACCAGCTCCACAGGCCCTTTCTCGTCCTTCAATCACCGCTCTCCGGTTCAATGCTCGAGTCCAGGACCATGATATTGCGGACTTTGCCATTGCAGCCAATCGACTAAAATATTCCTGCTGGCCAGGGTGCGGCGGCATTCGCCTTTGTCTGGATGAGATGTTTTCCGAATATGCAGGAGCGCAAAGGGAGTCGAGAGCTGGCGTCGGGTGGATGGCAGATGGCAGTTAGTCAGTATTGGTGTCGTGGCATCGTCTGCCTCTGCCTCTATACTCTATACCACGCCACGCCACGTTCAAACATTAGTAACCAAGAAAAATGCGCCAAATAATGGAGCAGGTAGAGAAATGGACGCAATTTGGGAACAACACCAGCCTTGGCTTGCGGTAGCACAGGTAAAAGAGAGGAGAGCTTGGATACGCAAGGCAACATATGGTTCAGATCAGCAGCATTTTCATCCTGCTGCGCGAATCGCTATGCACCCAATACGATACAACGCCGCGGAGAATTGTGCTAGCTAGCGGCTTGAAGGTCAGGCAATAAGGAGGCCGATGGCAAAGATGGCAACCACGAGATGGAATGCGCCAACGACCTGATTCATGGGCCCAACTACAGTATGCAGCACTTTGGCCCAAGCGTGCTGGCATGCATGCATGATCTTTGACGCGAAAGTGGCGAGATATGGGACATGTCGTATGAAGACGAAGCATGAACGAGGCTGACTTGGATGCTTCTACATTAGGTCTGGAACATTGACGTCCACCATTTCTTGGACCGTCCAGTCTGCAGAGTTCCCAACCACACCAGGTCTCCGGCGATATCAATCGACCGTGGAAGCAGAGGACAGCACAGATCTTGGCATCGCCATCTGAGCCCTGTGCGTGCTTGGAAGACGAGTATCACATGTTTCAGAAGGTCCGACTTGTCCGGAATGATTTCTGTTAAAACTTGTGTTTGCGGACGATGACGGACGGCGGCACCTTGAAATCAAGTTCGCCTAATCCATTGTTAGATTTCTAGACCATTACTAGCCGACCAAAGACCGTAAGTGTAGCTAGCCGGCTTGCGAGTAGAGCTCGCGGTCATGGCAGTGCCGCTCATCGTCGACGACATGGTCGAGGCAACGCTGCTGCTGCTAGGGCCATAGCAGAGGACATTGAGGATCAGGGGATGGGAGAGGTTCTCGCATCCAGCTAGCGCTCGGAAAGTCACATCCGGAACTCAAGACAACGTGGAAGGGCGTCTAGCACATGCGAGTCATCAAGCCAGCGCAAATCATGCGGTCTCCGAGCATCAATCGCGGCCTGAAATCACTCCAGCTTGAAGGTCTTAGCTAAACGCGCTTTCCGCTACTGCTTCAACTCCTTCAGCACGCTCTGCGCAACCACGATTATGAACGACTTACCGTCCAGCATGCTCTCTACGGGGATGCGAACCCGCATTTAAGAGCACGCGCTCGTTAGCGACACGCCGGTTATCGTCATAAGAGACACTCTTTGCAAGTAGGTGCATGCACCCCTCGACCACGCAACCGCGCTGCTTTAAGTCTGTAAGCAGACTTGCAAAGAATGGATCCGCATGTTCTACCATGACAACGCCTTCCGGATGAAGGCCTAAATCTTCTCCAACCATCATCTTCTTGGCGAGTGAGTGGAACATCCACCGACATAGAGTACCAAAAGCTCTTAAATACCGACCTTATCTGATTATACAACTGGCAGACAGGCAAATCCGAAGTTGAAACATCTGCGTGCGATATTGATGTGTCATGGATGGTGAAGCAAGCGACTTAGGCTGCCAATAGCCATCACATGATTTGTATGCACTTGAAGGTCAATGACAAGTCGAACATGGAAAGTCACGAGGATTGTAAGACTGAGGAGCAGATATAGCCTTGCGTCGAGACATGTTCACGACAATTCAGATTACACCCTCCATGGAGGATGAGTAGGGCCAGACCCTGCCATTGGACTTCAAGACTCTTTCCTATCGGCATGGACGCTTACGCAAGGAGAGATGGAGATATGAGCCTATCACCCTCTTGTTGCACGGGAGTCGTCCTGGTCGGCAGCAAGGCAACTGATGTTTGGGCGATCTTGACTCATGCGACAGATCTTGTGGTACTGCGTGCACGACACGTCCTCCGAACCTAAAGCAATCGAATAGAGGATCGACACGAGTTCATGGTTGCCGTGGTTGGAGATGAGAACGTCGCCGATCAGCTGCTAGAAGACTCAAGAGTACTATTGCATCAACGCAGACTACGTTTGTTTGCCCTTCTGATGCATTAGACACGCGAGCAAATAGGCATCCTTCACAGTCGGTTGTCAAGGCTCGTGCAATCCAATCGCTGTCCCAAACTGCCTCGTACGAGTAACTTCGACTGTACGTTTGCTTGACTTGTCTCCGATCAGACCCTCCGCGTCCCGACTTTGCCGCCCTCGCAAGGGCATCCACGGAGCGTCCGAAAGGAGACAGTGTTTGACCAGCCCGAAGACTCGGCCTTGTTGTTGTGGACAGGGTGTCAGAAGCATGAAAGGATATGATCATGATGATAGTAGCGGTTCACCAGCTGTTTTGGAGTCATGGTTGCTTCAACCCTACCGTGCACGTTACTGACGTCGCCAAACTCGTCCAAACTCGTCCAAGTCTTGCTGCGTGGATGTGGTTAAGCATCGGCCAAGTGCCTGCAGAATAAGATCTGTATGAAGGTTGGCGTGGAGATGCGTAACTTAGAAGTAACAAATGAAGCAGACATCCGGCCCGGCATGCGACCGGGTTGTCCATGCTTGGCGTGACGACGATGAGACAGATTTTTCCGTATCAGATTCGAGTTCAACTTCTTTCATGATTCCTGAGATTCATCATGGCCTGTCCTTTAGCGATCTTGAACCGCCAAAAAACAGGCTGACCGTTTGTGAAGCGGCTGGAGCTTCGCACTTGTGCGACATGCCTGACGCGTGTGACGCCAGGCCCGCACGCATGCATCACACCGAGTCCATTGTCGAAGCGACTACATGCGCGACCGGCTCTTGAACGACTCATCGAACCAGAAGCCATTAACATGTGAGGCGGGCGGCCTTGACATCTATGAGCACATCCACCGACATCGAGCAGGACACCGAGCTGGGCGAACAAGACATTGAGCTCTTGCACAAAGACTCTGCTCTCAACCCCTCCTTACGAAGAAGCAAATAGAGCTCTCACAAAGACAACGAGGGCGAAGATCACGAGGTTGCCGAAGGTAGGCAAGCGGAGAAGAGCGAAGCTGCAGGATCGAAGCCGGAGTGCTCTTTTGGGTACGAGAGGGATTGGAGAAGAAGATGGAAGGGATAGCAGAACAGGTGAAGCAAAGCGAAGTCAGAATTAGTCGGGTAAGGGAGAATGAGATTAGAGGTACAAGACAACTTTGAATCTGGAGCCTCCAATTTTGTTTTGTCTCCGTTCTACGTCCTACCATTTCTCCAATTCTGGACGACTAGTTTCCGGACTTCGTGCTCGGCCCTTTTTAGGAGACTATGCCAGTATTGAGTTGACTTGTGGCTGCACGGGATACGAACTTGTTGGGAGAAAGATGCTTGAAGAACACATATCTGGGACGATTCCGGCGCGTTCGAGTGCCGCAATCCGAACATGAAGACCTGCTCGACTCTAGGCCTTTTATAGCAACAGCATCAGCGACACTCGACCTTTGCCCAGGCCAGATCCCTCCAATTCAACCGTCATTCTCCCCTGCCACCATCCGCTATGCCAACAAGCTTCACAGCAAAGCTTATGCAGGACTCTACCTCTAGGGCCTCTAACCTCATCGCCCTCGATGCTTGACTTCCCCTCGTGTTCCCGAAACCCACGAATCAGCGCGACTATCTAGTATGCGTCTTGAGAGACCTGTCATGCTTCCACGCATTCAAAGCTTCGACATGAGCAATACGACAGTGAGCTGGTCTACGCTACTAGCAATCCAATCCACTGCCGACGCCATAGCGCAATGTACTCATGTTTCTGGTCCTGCCACAGATGGAGGACTGACCGCCATTGTTCTCCCGAAACGCATCTGCTTGCTCCGCGAATCCTCCGAGTCCTCCGCGCAATGTTGAGCTTATCCTAACGAGTGACAAAGAATGCAT
The DNA here is from genome assembly GCA_001578235.1 of Pseudocercospora eumusae. Classification (NCBI taxonomy): domain Eukaryota; kingdom Fungi; phylum Ascomycota; class Dothideomycetes; order Mycosphaerellales; family Mycosphaerellaceae; genus Pseudocercospora; species Pseudocercospora eumusae. The sequence goes on from LFZN01000069.1 coordinate 89,183, forward strand.
GCCGGGCCGTAGGCAGGAACGAAAGATCTTTCCATTCTGCATCCTACCTCCTTCTCAGGCGCTTCGTGACTTCCTTCCAGCAACAACCCTCGGCTGTCGGCTTCGCGAGATCCGGCTTCGCGGCAACAACGCACGAGGGTCTAATAGGGCTTCCATATCTTCTTTGGGATGAGATTGCCTGTCGCCTCCCTACCGAATTCACTCCATCATGTCCATCGGCCATCTCCTTCGTCCACTGCAGGCAGTAAACTAATACTGGGAGGTTAGCCGCTGCAACCACACCAAACCAACCAAGAAAAACAAGGCCATACCAGCGAGATCCGATAGGAAAGGAGTAGTACAAGAGAAAGAAGCAGTAGGACATGAGACATGGGTTCAGCCCTCAGTGCGTAAACAGCAGAGATGACGCAGGGTAGCACATGCCTAGGCAAAGACGACCAGATGGCCTCAGAGCAAGACTTCTCATGGCCCAGCGACAGTCAATTCACTCAACATCGAAGGCGCTGTTAAAGTGACTGCTGGCAATAGTTCGACAAAATTTCAGCACTCCAATCGACCGCGAAGAGCCCGGGTGGTCGTTGTTTAACGTCGAACATGCCGAAATTAACGAGGAATGCCTCCTCCGACACAAACAGCAACTCGTCTGCAATACCCGCCAGCACAGCATACTCTGCAACTTTGAAGCATATTGTTCGTGATGGCCTGTAGTAGAATACTTGCAGGCTGCTTCGCTTCATCTGACTCGCTGGGATCAATCGAATGCAAATTATTGTCGTCCTTGCCTTATCTTCGGTACCACGAGCGTCCTCGTGATCGCCCGCCAGCACTGATCCTCGCAAGCGCCTGGACTTCCAGGCTTTTGATCTTGTAACTGGCATGATGACACTATAGATCGTGCCTCTGACGCTGATTGCGGAGGAATAGGGCCAGCATCCTGCAGACTATTCCACTAATGCAAGAAGGCGAATTCGACCATCTGTACTTTCTGCTCCGCAATTCAGTGGATGGGAACACTAGCCTTGCCACTCCTGTAAGGGTCCAGAAGACAGCAATTTCCATCGATAGCCGTCGGTCGATTGACAAGGGTCCTTTCCGGGTGTGTTAGTAGCTGCTTCCCTCCCCGTTTAAGAGTAACTTTGCTGATCCAACATTGGGCGGGTAAAGGTACACATGAGATAGAGATTCAATTACCGTTGCAGCACCACGCACTAGCCCGAACCCATACTTTCGAAGTGCCCAAGATCGAGAAGAACAAGCATTACCTTGAATTTACCCTCACAAGAAGTGAGGCTCACACATCTACACACTCTGGAGCACTCCAGCAACGGCTACTAGTGTCAACGTTCCCGACATCGAGATGGTGATTGAGTACCAATTGCCCAATCAGCAAAACGATCCACAGACATAGCGCAAGGACGCAGTGCTAGAACAAACAGCCTCCGCCTGCTCGCCCGCCGCGCTCTTGGATTCTGACTCGGTCGTCTTCTCCTTGTATCGATGCGGTGCTCGGGATTGACGGCGGCAAAACAACATACTCTTTCTCTGTCTTGACCTTAGGAGACTAATCATCACAGCGCCGATCCAAAATCCATCCTTGGCATATATTGGAACATGCTATCGTCGACGAGAAAAAGAATCTTGACTCGAGTTACGCACGTATACTTCTGCTACGGGCCATAGTCTTGGGCCAAAAGCAGGCACGATGCTCTCTAGATTCCTTCTCCCTTAAGGGCTTTCAAGGCATGGAGAGGGACAAGTTGCTCGCGAAAACACGTTCCTACACCGGATGCAGAGTTGTTGACGAAGGTCGATCTCGTCGAGAAGGTGGGTGTTGATCCATCCTTGGCATCTCAGATGGCATGCGTCTCTGGTTCTCGCTACGTCCTGCACCGACTCGCTGGTCTATCTGCTCTAACACGACTCCGACTCCTAGCTGAAGTTACCGCTAGATTATACATCTTCTTCACCTTCGGTGTCATCGGCACTACCATTGCCTTACCCGGTGTCGATATTGGCGTCGATGTCGCTGGAAATAGATCGGTACCCGCTTTGGCTATGGCTTTCTCCCGCGCTTGGCCGTCGCCTTCTCTGGTTCACCCCCAGTCGCCTGCGCCCTTGAGGCAGCTGTTCTGCGCGTCGTGATCGTCATTGCTTTCTTTGCCCTGAATCCGGCTTTGCGACTACCTCTCCGACGTCCTCCGTCCCGTTACGTCTCTGCTTCTTCGGTGTCTCTACAGGAAGCGCGCTCATGCTACAGCAGGCACCTCCTTTGCCTTGTTCGGTGTCGATAGTAGTTTGGCATTAACAGTGGTCTGCTGTCAAGGCTGATCTCTGCTTCCTCGGTGTCTCTATGGGAGACGCAGTTGCAATCTCCATTCCTCGCCGAAGCAAGTGACGAACGGTTACATCCCACAGCGGAGCAACCGTAGCCATACACTTGAAGCGTCCCACAACCGCACCTGCTGCGAGGAGGGCTGTTGGAATGGTCTTGATTGCTGTGGATCTGTAAGCAAGTAAGGATCTCGAAGGATAAGGAGCATTCACTTAAGGCTTGTAATTCTTGGCGCTGGGGTGTGTGGGGAGCTAGTCTGTCCATGGTTTGCGAGGAACTGAAGCAATTCGGTGACAGGTTCTACGCTTGTGTGCGACTCGACAAAAGTTATGAGCCCGGAAGGCGCAGCTCGAGGACTCCCGAAGCATCTCGAATACAACTTCCTGATTAGGCAAATCCTACCCCAGACTTGGCAAGCCCTACTCCAGACTTCGCAAACCTTATTCGACGTGCCCTCCCAAAAAGATCCATCCGAAAACCAACCAACTTCGGACGACGACATTAAAGCGCATATTGCTTCCCCATGGACGGCATTCTACAGCTTTATAGAAACGACTCTCGCAAATCCAACGAGATAGAAATCCAGTCGATCCGACTTCATCTCGTCGAGATATTGAACGTCAAACATGACACTATGGATACTACTCCCGGGGCAATCGCCAGCGACTGCACTGCCAACCGAATGCACGAAACGTATACGACGACATCGAGAAGGCAATCTTCGCATACGCCAAGGCCTATCCAGCACCCACTTTCGAAACTCAACTCTTCGCTACTTCTTCCTGACGATGCTCGCAGCTATCGCTTAAAATGGCACTGACCCTCAAGAACTTCTACGATACCGTCGAGTCCTTCCATATCAGCGGCTGAGGCATAACACTGGTACCTTTCCCTCATCATCGTTCCTCGCTGGCAGCAGGGCTGCTATATCGGACCGCCCATCTCCTAACCATCTACAAGCGGCTCTGGCGGTAGCAAGTCGCAGAACTAGCAAAGCAAAATTGTTGTTCTCGCTACTATTCTACCTCACGTGCGACAAAGGAGGAATCCGGCGCTAGTCACACCGATGCGGATCCCGGTACACAGGTCGTTGCCGTAGTAAGCGATGTTGTTCGTACAAAGAGGAAGAATAATTCCAAGTTTTAAAGCAAGCTCTAAAAGCGCAGGTGAGATCACAAAGGCAGCAGCATTACTTAACCTCTCGGTAACAATCAAGGCTATCCATTACCGCACAGCACTAAACCTCCAAGGCAAGAACAAAAACACCATTCAGCAAATCTGGGGTCGGACACAGCGAGCGGAGCTACTAGACGATCATGTCACTTGCCGAAGAGAAGAAATAATCCGCATGACATTCCCGAATACTAATTCGAGTAGCCTGCGGATGTTGCTGTACGCGTTTTCTTCCACGACAACATGAACTCCTGGAATGTGGTTAGTAGGCGACGCTCTGCTCGGAATTTTGTCTCTAGCATTTAGGCCGCCTCCGATGTCTTGTTGGTCTCCGGCTCCGCCTTTGGTGTTGGCTCTGGCGTCGCCTGACTTGCTTAGCGGCCGCATAGGCTTTACTCGACCAAGTGCAGGATGAGGAATTTGGTCGAGCGACAGTGAGGGCGCTTGATCAAAGCGTGCCAGACTTTCGTGGATATTAGACCAATTTTCGGGGAGACTATATGGCGCCTGTAATGGGTTCATTGCCAAGGGTTTCCCTACCAAAGGATTGTGCGTGAACGTGTAATTCAATTGTAGAGGGCTCCATGTAATAGCAGTGCTGATAGTCCTAGCAGATTGTCCATAACGATCCTTAGAAACTACCGAATCAACGTTCTGCGATAGTTCCCGATTCTCGCCCGCCGGGTCCCAGAAGTCGATACGAATGCATATAACCGCGATGTAAGTCAAAGTCTAGCGTACTCCTAAGACCTGTGTATCATCTCTCTAGCCTCTGATCCTCAAGGAGACCTGATTCCATCTGGGCGCTGCTATAATGTTGGCTAATCCCACCATCGAGCTAGCAAGATCCCTTTCTCCAGCACGAATGAGAACACACTAGTCCCATTTGCGAAGAAGTAGGATGGTAGACGAGCAAATGTGTTTGATCGCATCTTCATTCTCCATAGTATAATAGCTAGATGGGAAGTCGAGGCTAGGTTCGTCGCAGGATGAGAATGCAATGTCTCCTTGGGAATCAGCGCCGGTCATGGCGGCTTCTTAATCGATATTTTGGGACTTAGGGGTAGTTAGAGAAGGCCGCGAGCAGTGTCCACATAAGTCAGTTACTCTACTGACTAGGTCAGAAAGCACTGACTGATTGATTCCATGGCATAATTGACCATAGCTTTCCTCTCTTTGCTAACATAATTCCTCTTGCTGCACATTCCGATTAGAAGCGCGCCTAAGCTTGAGATGTAGTCTGAGATTAGACGAACAAGTCTGTAGCGGGATGGATCGAGGCTGATCGACATAAGTTGCCTTGTATCAAGTAGGGATCAAGTACTGCGCGGTTCCTCTGCTACATTGCTCTCTTAGAGGTATGATGAACTATCCCCCTATGCGTCCATCGAGGAACCTCGCGCTGATTTTGATGTCCAATCTGCACATACTCCGAACTCCCTAAAAAGCATTAGAACGTTGCACAAATAAAAGCAGTAGACACATGGCCTTAGCATGGATGACAGGCTTTGAGATTGGCCCTTGCTATAACAGCTGCTTGCATCCCCAAAGTATTGCCGAAGAACAACATCGACTGTTCATGGCACAGTAAAGACCCGTACTACATACAGAAAGGCCAACCAGCTGTAAATTTTCGACACACACCGTCCATCCGCTTTTACCAACACAACGACGCCTCCCCCATGTTCATGTCTAGTACAAATTGCTGAACCAATGCGCTCTTTGACCATCCCAAGGCAGCTAAACTCAAGCTTGCACTGCTCCTAGACCCAGCACCCAACTATGTCTCGCTTGTGGACGTCTGTACCATTTCTCGCTGGTTTCATTGCCGCCATTTCTAACGCCGAGTATCGCAATCGCTATCGACAGACCAGGAGCTACGACAGAAATCCACTTCACACCTTCGCTACGGCCGCTTGCACTTGATTTCGGATGTACAGACCTTCCCGAGGTAATGTCAACGAACAGGCCAGCGTTCAGTCACTCGTCTGAGTCAGTCCTAGGCATCTCTTGGATAAGATCGGAACCGGCGAGCACCTAAGACATATGTAAGCGGAGGCAGCAAAGCATCCCTTTCTGGTTGCGAATTTTCATGCCCAAAGGAAGGTTTTGTGGCTCCCGGGTAGTTTGGCTGCACAGCAACGCGCCTCGAGCAGGAACTAGTCTGTTCATAGCCTTCCCGTAGACGTTGCAAGCCTCGAAACCTGGGCATTGGTATCGAAAAGAACTTTTGGACATCGATGGGATTACCCCAAATTTCTGCCACCCGCTCAAAGGCTAGCATCGCTTCAAACGCAGCATGCTACGCTGACATTGCCCCGATGCGCTTCATTGCAGCGATCTATACATTCTCTTGATGTGTACATCTGCAAACATGGCTGTCGTTGAGGACTTAAGTTCACATGATGTGTCGTCATGAAGACCGAGGGTTGCGATCCAGCCAAGCGAGGATGTGTGCCTCAGGCACTAAGCTTCGAGGGACTCTCGCGACGCGTGCTGAAGGCTGGGGGAGCTGCCGTGCCGTGCCGTGCCGTGCCGTTCCGCATCTCGCATCTTGCATCTTATCCCATCTCGCATCTCATCTCGCATCTCGCATTTCGCATCTCGCATCTCGCATCTCGCATCTCGCATATTACATCTCAGGGCTTAAGTGTCATACACGCAGTGAATGCACTATGAGCAAATCCTCGAATGCGGTGCGGCGTAGCCAGCAAGATGTCAAGTTTTCTCTCTTGCTCTCGCACCGTAACATGGCCCAGCGTATGCATGTATACTTTGGTCGCACAGCATACCTTCATGACACACGCCATGGCGAAGGGCGCCTGCAGACTGCGAGACGCGCGCCGCACGCATATTTCGTCGTCCTGTAAACACCCGAGTCTACGCTGCCATCTATTCTGATTATTTTGCACACACTCACGCTGGCTTGCCATGTCTTCGCCACTCCTCCAGGCGCTACTCACTTTACCGACCGAATGCGCAAAATGTAAAATGCGCATCCACAACCACGTCCTGGATTATCGCCTCACTACAGGTAGTGGCCGAAAGCATTGCTCTTGCTCTGTGTGTGCCGAGCCTCTCGATTTCTCCAGCCGCTTCCGCCATGCCGCCCTCTATCACAACTTGGAAGCAGCACCGTACGGAGTGGCCCTCAAGCCCAACACTTCCTACCTCGTGCGGCCCAACCTGGTGACATTGGAGCAGTTCCCGGCCTACCGGGTTCTGAGAACCGAAGACACTACTTCTCGCTTCCCGGTCCCCGACGAAATCGAGCACGAAGCTACGAATCTCATGTATATTTACTGCACAGGCAGTAACCCTCAAGAGACTGGCCATTGGCACGAGTGTGCTTGCTCGAATATCCCGATATCCGGCGAACAGTGCCAGAATAGCAATCTCGAGGCCATTCAACGCCTCCGATCTCAGCGGCGCAAGCAGTTTTTGCTAGTCCAGGAGCGAGCGAGAGAGTCAGATCAAGAGCAGGACTGCGGCCGGGAGCAGGAACAAGAGCAAGAGAATGAAGAAGCACAGCAGCCTGCGGTAAAGCGCTCACGCAAGCGTCGTGCCGAAGAGCATGAAGAAGCACAGCAGCCCGCGGTAAAGCGCTCACGCAAGCGTCGTGCCGAAGAACCATCGTTGAAGCAGGCGATCAACCGAGTTCACGGATTGCCTCTTCCACCCCTGTTTCCCAATGGACAACAAGCTTCGCCAAATGGCCAAGACCAAACATCTCTCGACAGCCCGACCGGACTTCATGTCGATTACACGCCTGCTCAGCTCCCAGCTACTGGAGGTCTTGTGTCCACTCAGTCATTGTCATTGTGTCAACCATGGGAAATGCCGGAGTATCTTGACGGCCATTCCCATCCTTGTTCCGGGTCTATGCTCCCAGCGCCTGTCGCCCAGTACACGCTCAACTCCCCAGCCAGTACACAAATTCACGGCTTACCATACGTATCCCCATATCAAGCCCCTTGCTTTTATGGCCAGCCGGAAGCGGTATATCCGGTCTCTGAGCCTTCACACTTCTTCGCCGCCACCAACCCTGTACTGACCGGCTACACATTCATCGATACGCCGTTTGGTGTTGGCAACGAAGTCATTCCCGGCGCTGAATATACAGAAAACTAGGCTGCGGTGTATGATCTTCGGGCACGATGCTCCTGACGCGGCAGTCAAACATTCCCCTGTCGTATTTCTGGGCCCATCGTGCCAGTTTGAGTGTTGGTGGGCCATTTTGTCGCTTTTTGTCAGTCACCACCAGCTAGACGGACGATTGCCGTCAACACTATCACGCACTCGACTCGGAAATGGCTGTCTTCCTTCCACGACCTACTAATCACACCTGATTTCTAGCATTTTACCGGCGCAGGCATCTTGATACAGCGATGGACATTGGTATTGTTTGATTCAGCGTTTGATTGATGATTGATTTGAGGCACATACGAATACTTAGGAGTGAGCAGGCACGTCTGATGTGTATTGGTATTGGTAGTGAATCGCGTTCGCACACCACGTTGCATGAAGAAGAAAGTGCTGTGTGCATTTCCCCAAAATACCAAGGTCACACGTGTCCCACGTGCATCACGCCGTTGACACTCGCACAAAGTAGTGAGCTGGCCAGAGCCGCCAGACTGAACAGCTGAACAGGCTCCGGGTGTTCGCTGCTGTTTTGAATTTTCCTCCGCCTCCGAGCTGGTGGGACGTCCCGCTCCCGAGCTCAGGACTCTTGAGCCTTCACACTGCAGTATACTGTAGCACCTCAGGTCTGACCTTCGCCCTTGAACCTACCTGACCTTTGCCGCTGGCTTGGACATCCCTCCAACCAAACTTGTAGAGCATATCATGTAAGTCGATCTTCTTTCTTTCCTCCAATTACAGCAGCACTAGCAGCTTCAACGCCAAACCCGCTACGCCGTACAATGTCATTACCATCACGGCCAACGCTACCACCGTCGGCAAAGAACATCGACGCTTTCGCCCGGCTAAACACCATGCTTCAACGTCTGAACTACGACCCGGCCAAGTTCACCATTACGAGACACGTTACTTACCATGCAACTGTCTACCTCGAGCCACGTATCCAGGAACTTCTCGGCAGCCCCAACACAGCTCAAGCGCTAGCAAAAGTTCTTCGGACCAAGCTTTCCAAGGGGAAGAAGGCCAGTGAAGAGAGAACTGCGAAAGAGGCTCTTGCGCAAGAGGTGGTAGAATGTTTGGAGATCGCTCTAGCAGCGAGGAACAACAAGTCGATAGAGGCCGAGACAGCTGCGAGTGGACAGTGTGGGAGAAAGAGGAAGAGGATGATGGATGCGGATGAGACTGTTTCTAGGGTTGGAGAAGTCAGGGAGGAGAGGAGAGCAGACGAGACACCTGTGAAGAAGCGACACAATGCGCATTCTCGTCATAGCTACGTCGAACAGGCCGTGCACCAAGAGCGCGGCGCACGGTTTAACAGGTCATGAGCGTGGACATTGAGGGAAAGTCGCAGCGAGCTAGTGAGTCGGAATACTATAGTGCATGAAGAAGAGAGATTGTCGCTAATGATCCAGAGGTTAAAGCGCAAGAAGTCTGCAGTGGCTTTGTTAATACCGTCGCCCAAGAATGCTCAATCTACAAATTGAACGCCGGTGGACCAATAATGCAAATCCAGGCGACTGCCGAGGAAAGACGGATGCTAAGCGGTACTCCTTCTAATACTCGATCAACACGCTACGCAACAGAACGAGATTGAGAAGGATGTCGTTGTCCAGGCAATCGAAGCACCAGGCGAACACAGGTAGAGCAAAACCATTATTGAATTACAAAATGCAAACCCCTGCTCCTCTTACTCCATGACGTGTCTACTTTCTCTCGAGGATTGGCTTGAATCGCTGCGAGATCTAGATACTTGAACCTGTTCTTCATAATTTAGATTTCGAAGAAGTTCATATCTCGAAGTAGCCTGAATCTCGAAGCAGTCCAAATCTCGAAGCAGTTGAGATCTCAAAGAAGTTTAGAGCTCAAAGATGTTCAGACCTCAAAGAAGTTCAGACCTCAAAGAAGTTCAGACCTCAAAGAAGTTCAGACCTCAAAGAAGTTCAGACCTCAAAGAAGTTCAGACCTCAAAAAAGTTCAGACCTCAAAGAAGTTCAGACCTCAAAGAAGTTCAGACCTCAAGCAAGTTCATGCAGCTCCTCATTCTACTTCAGGGTTGCATGAACCGCAGTCGAAATATTGATGCCGGCTTTGACGGGCCGAGCACCTTGCGGGGAGCATTCATACTTGATCAAGCAGTCGACCAAGTCTGTCGAGGGAGTAAGATCACTAATCCACTGAGCAGGCGGACGGGGGTTCAGCGAAGGAGGTGTTTAACGTTGTGCGTGAATGCGATGGTAAGCAGTTCATGAGCTGGGTCGTAGTTTTGAAAAGAGAGATGAAGGAGGAAGTGTGCGTCTGATGCTGTAACATCCGAGGCCGTTCCACGAAAAATCGTACCGATACCCACGTTAAACCCGAAGTGAAAGTCACAAAACTTAAACCATCTTCCCAATGCTCGTCGCCCGTTGCACTGTTCCATAGATCTCCCACGAATGTCGCCAGTGATATCGTAGAGACGCCTTTGGGCTGCGCAAATCATCGCCGTGCCGCCGGGCTGTAAATAACCCCGATTCAAGTGCCCAAGTCCCGATAGCGAGATCATGATCTCTGTCCAGGGAGACTGTATAGTTACTGGACGTGGGTGTCTCATCCGTGTGCTAGACCTCCCTCGAGCACTCTATCACTCCCTCAGGACTCTCTCTTACCACTGGCTTGGTCTGCTGCATAGAGAGTCGCGACAAGAACTCGTTACGGAGCGGCCGCACTTCGCAGAAAAGCAGTACTTTTCTTGTGGCGTGGCAATCGTTCTTATTGCCTACCCAGAGTGTCAAAGTGCCTTGTTTGAGCATGCATCGGTAGTTGAGAACGTCCGTATACATGGATTCCGCGACAGTTATCGCGTTTCCCGTGCGTGGATCTGCAGCATCATGCTCTCCCGAGCATTGTTCAGAAACCACGTCGCAGATTCTACGGGTCCTTGACCTGGAGGCATACGCTGGGATTTCCAAGATGCGCGGTGAAATGGGTACAGTAAAGCGTCTTTGTCCTTGCGACATGCCCAGCGCACTATGATCATTAACTAGAATTTTCTTTCGCGAGCCGAAAATTTCCGAAGGCCTTGAAATGCGAGAATCGAAGGGCTTATAGCCATCAGTGTGTCGGATTCCGCTGAGATAATGGCGCCCACGCCTTTGCGTCTTCGAAAGAGCCAGGGGAATTGTGTGCTTCTTGTCTTCGACGTATCTTACCATCTTGTGTCTCAGGTTTCACGGCTCTTAGTTGTAAAGGAGCGGGATTCAATTGTTGAGCTATGCATTCATACTGCCGCCAAAGCGGGCACTTTTGGACGTAATCAGTGGATGCTCAGTGTCCTACAGTCAATCCTGCTCTTCGAGGACAATGAACAATGTCTGAGGAAGTATACGCAAACAAGATGATAATATGACAATACCCACCGTTTGGCCGCAGGTGTTGCGGATTCGAGAGGGAAGATGTTGTTCGGCCGTCGACATGCACGAGGCTGCGAGCTGTCTTCTATATTCAATGGGATGCTCCTGTTCAGTCACCTAACTTCTCTTCCGACACCAATGTCGCATAAAGCGCTTGCTGGACGCGCATCTGTCATCATGGTGATTGTGATTCTGCCACCGCATCCGCCATCTCCATATTCCGACATCATCTAGCTCTTTTGTCCGAACGCACGCCATATCGCTGAACCATTCCAAGAGGCTAAGTCTTTGCCGCGGCGCTTGGAACCGTGTGGGTGCTGCCGAGCAAACCGAGTAATGATCATAAGCGACGTCTGGATCGAGGTCAACGAGTTGTTCAGGACTCACTGTAGAACTGACGGGGAACAGCAGAGGGCGCGAACAGAAACATTGAAAGAGGGAGCCAAAGGCGCCTAGGGTAGGAGACTTGGCGCCGACATGGCTTCGACCTCATGCGGAATGGCCTTATCTCTTATCTCATGCGCTGTCTTTTGGTGTTTGGTGTATCTGCCAATGGCAGAGCATGACAGCATCGCGAATGTTCGATGCCTTGTCCTTGACATCCTCCGATTGATGCCGCAAGATCGAGTTTATGACAACAATACCATTGAGACACTGTCTCGTGAGACCTCTCGCTCTTTTGCAACACCATTCAGTACCCATGACCGCCGCCCTGTATTCCAATCCCTTTACGCCCAGCCGATGCTCGACCGTCAGTCGCTACCATTCCACATAACACGGCAGCATTACGCCGCCACCGTGAAGGATGCGTGCCTACATCATTTCACCGTGAGCGGTACGCGGTACATTCGACGGTCTGGTACGGAACAATGTTGGCGGTGGCCCTCGGGGGAATGGAGAAGAAGCAGAAGGCGTATGCCGCTCATACAGAACCACTCTTGTGCGGCGGCACGCTGAGAAAGATGCGGACGGACGACAAGAACATGTCTACCAGATGCGCGCCTAATGCTTTGGACAATAGCAGCGGTAACATCCGCCAGAGCAAGTTCGCGATTTAGTACACATGAATGAAAAGCAAGTTCGCTCCCTCTGAATACAGAAATCCAAGCTCGCTGTCCAAGAGTAATACACGCAAAAGTAGGTTCTCTACCCAGCATTGATACTGTACAGGAAAAGCAAGTTGGCCGCCTAGGAGCAAGACACGCAAAAATCAAATTCGCCGCCCATAAGCAACGCACGCAGAAAGCAAGTTAGCCACCTAGAAGCAACGCACGCAAAAGCAAGTTAGCCGCCCAGGAGCAACACACGCAAAAAGCAAATTCGCCGCCCACAAGCAACGCACGCAAAACAGCCCACCTCCCTGTACTCGTACACAGTTATGGCCATGCCGGACTTGGATTCTCGCCGCGAGCGCCGATAACAGTTCTCCCTTGACCAATCTCGACCTACAACCTCATGTGTTCTTGCTCGGCTGCAGTCCGAGCAAGACGCATTGGTTGTAAGGAGCGATGCCACAATGAAGGGGCATCGAGAGTCTTGGGCTGCCTGTCCATCAAAGCTATCCTCTAGCAGCTCACCAAAGTACGGCAAGAAGAAGGGACGAGAGAGGCTCGCAATCGCAGAAGGAGCACTCAATGTCACTCGATGCTTTCTTGGCGAGCTTTGTCAGCCCGCTTTGGACGTGATGCAGGGATTCTTCCTGCCAACATGCCCTGCGGCCTTGGACGATATCTCCTGCTTGAATAACCGCACGTGATACACAAGCCATACCCAAAGCATCGCTGCACGTGTAGTCTCTAGCATCTGTAATGGATGAAGCTTTCACACCGCAGACTCCTCTCCTCGCCTACGCTGTGATCATCAATGTACAAGATTAGATTTACAGTAGGCCGGTCCGTGCCGGTCCGCGCGGGCACCCCCGCAAGCACGCTCGTAAACAACTGAGCACGAGCAAAGCCCAAAACGTTCGTCGGCGTGTAACAACAACAACAACAACAACAGCCTTAGCACAGTATGTCTCTGCACAGTATGATGCGCTTCGAGCCACGCCCTGCGGTACCCGATCCCGTGCCAGCCGGGAGTGCGCAGGAAGTATCACATGTAGTAGTGCTGCATCCCGGCTACCAGCTCCACAACAATGTGCTTCTCCGCCTCGCTGCCACCGACGCGAATCCACTCGACGCCAGAAACACACCGGGCATTGCGCAACATCTCGTCCACGCGATATGCGCCGTCATTACTGGCAATCGCTTCGATTGCTACCTGTCAGACTCACCAACACCATATCCAGACCCATCTTCCTTGCCGCAGCCACCAGACTTCCTATCCGCCGGAGAATATTACCTCCACGTCCCTCCACCAACGAACCCCTCACAACTTGACCCTCCCTGGATATACCCAATAGTGCCTAACTTTCGCCAATGGCTCTTCCCCCACGACCTCCTGCCCGATGTCTGGACAATGCCGCCCATCGCAGTCACGCAAAAGGACCAGAGCGCAAAAGAACGCGATGCTTCCTGCAGATTAACGAACCATCGCGAAACTCGAGAGATGGCACACATCATTCCGCGCTCGGAGCAAGCTTGGTTGGAGAGTAACAATATGGATCGTTACGGCCGCGGAAAAACTCTTAGCGGCGGTCACATCGCCGACGCGCCTGAGAACATTGTCATGCTTCGCCATGACGTGCATTACCTATGGGACAAGATGGACTTCAGTATTGTGCCGAAAGTCCACAAATCGTCTCAAACCTGGTCTTGGTTCGCGCATGTCCACTCTGAATCAACCGAACTCCAACACCTCTACCACAATCTTGAGTTGCTCCCTCTTTCCTACATTCGCCACGAACTTCTCTTCGCACGCCTTGCATGGAACATCTTTCCCATGCTGCGGAATTTTCTTCAACGCGCAACCCGTCGGCACATCCTCTGCGCCAACAAGGCAGAGTGGAGGGATGTGGAGGAATGTAGAAGCTTCTGTGAAGGCCAAGGTTTAAATCGAAGCACGTCGCCTCGAAAGAGCCAAAAACGAAAACAGTCCGAGTCAGCGGGTCAAGTGGACGAAGGAGAGCTAGAGGACGACGACGCGAGTTTCGACTCTGGTGTCAGTCTGCTGCCTCGAAGAAGTTTTAGCTCAGATGATAGCGACACTGACGAAGAGGAAGAGGAACAGAGGCAAATGGATCATCACAGTGATGATGAGGAGAAGGCACTCCGGCAATGGCGCGCTGCTCAAGCTGTCTCGAAATCGCAACATGTCGACATCGATCCATTTGGCCTGAAGCGACGAAGAGAACAGGAAGAAAACTGTCGAGGGAGGAAGCGGGTCCGGGATTCATGACACGACGTAATTCTGGCAGGTCACCGGGTATGAAGCTTCTTCCACCGCGACTGTTTGGCGCCCCTAAGAAAAGCGACTCCGAGACGAACATCTGTGGCACTACCTGGGTAGCAGGTATGGGCCAGCTGCTCCGGCGGACCTTGTACCACCAAAAGACAGACGACTAAGCCATCCGCACCCCGCAAACCACGCTTATCAACACAAACGACCGAACGCCAGCGCCAAGCACCTTACGTCCTCAGCCGGGCCCAAACGCGCAACATAATGGCTGAACAGATGCGCCAACAAGCACAGCAACAAGATCAGGCAGCACACGAGCCTAGAAGCGCAAGCAGACAGGCACCGATGAGTGTCAAGCATTCGGGCCTTCCGCCATGGATTCAGCTTCGTCGCATCACCGGGTGGAGGTTGCACATGAGCAATCGTGAAAGTGCCGGGCCTCAAAGCTTTGGGATGGTTGGGCGATGGCGAAGAGTGCGGATGGGAGACTTTCGCAAAATTGCCGACATTGCGTAGGTTGGCGAAATGCGGCGAGCTTTTCCGCAGGGTGGCAACGACGTGCATTACTAGCTCTTTTACAATTTTGCGAAGCATGGTAAAGTAGATACCAGATACCAGAAATACACAAAGGGCGCTTGCTCCATAACCCGGTGAATCCCCCCTCAACGTCTGATTACTTCTTTCCCAAGCAGCTTAGGACCGGTTTGTTGGAGTTTCGCTCGGGGCACAGCAAGTTGCTCGGGGTTAATGCCATTTACAGAGTATCGAATCATTATGGGGTTCGGTTTAGAATTGTTTAGGCGGTGGTAGCAGAGGAATTCTTCGCAATAGCACGAATTACTTGTTATTCCTCCTAACACGCAGGTGCAATGCGTACTTGGCATGCTTCGCAATCTAGCTCGCCGAATCGACGGCTGCAACATATCGTTTTGGACCGGCCTTGCGCTACGACCGGCCTTACGCTATTTTACCTTAGGCATAGGCTTAGTAGGAACATTACTTAATAAAGGCAGTATGTCGACGTATATTACGATAGGAAACATCGCGATAAGTAATAGACTAATTTAGTACTATATACTATACTTCTATACCTATAAATAGCGATAATAGTCGCCTAATGCGATTATTATTAATGTTATTAATAACCTCGAACTCTACATCGTCGTCGCTTCCGCTCCGATTATCTAACTCTTATTACTATCGCTTAATGCGATCGAGGCCCTCGTTAATCTACTCTACCTTAATCTATGTCTAGTTAGTCGCGGCCTACGAATATAGAGTAGGTAACTACGACCGAAAGTAATCCCGCGAAGTCCTATACTTCGAAACTAGATCCTTCCGAGTATCGGCAATTATCTTAAGATCGCTATCTACGTCTTTTCGAGCCTTTTTAGCTTAGTCGCGATTTACCTTTACCTAAGTTAAAGTATTATAGGCATTCGCCTAGGTATCTATAGTTACCGAGCCGATAAGGAACGTAGTCTACGTATCGATAAGTCGTTTCTCTAGAAGCTTAACTTCTTTATTTACCTAAACCCTTCTCCGGAATACCTCTTTCTTCGCGGTTTACGCCTTATCCTCTACGGTCTTTAGTATAAATAGCGCTTACGAATATTCCGTCTTTAAATCGAGTAGTTTATTCTAAATCTCTATTTTCCGCTAGGATAGTAGATTACGTTAATTAGCGAGCTCTATCTCCTAAGCTTCTTATAACTAGCGACGCTCTTCCTTCCGAGCCTCGAAGCGTTTAATATCCTCGAGAGAGTAATAAGCTTAGTCTTTATTATCTTTATCGTAGAGTACGTTATTCTTACGCTTCTTACGAGTCTACTCGGTATAGTCTCGCGTCTTATTAACTTCGTTTTCTACGAGCGTAGCTCTAGCCTCGAGTACTACTATACCTCGTATTATTTTCTTTAGGGTCGTATGTCGCGTAGAGTCTATTACTACGGGGTAGAGGTAGAGGTCTATCGTATATACGATTTACTTCGTAGTATACGGTATAATTAGTAAGCTAGGAGGAGCATTTAGTATATTAAAATCCTATTTATAGTCCGAGATAAATAGCTCGGTTCGCTCTCTACGAGTAAGGTATCGGTTAGAGGTAGACGGTCTAGGCGCATTCTATAACTACTAGGTTATAGTAGAACTAAACGAGTTTAGAATATTAAATACCTTCGTAGCCTACGATATCTAAGTTTTAGGTAGTAGTTATACTTTACTTACGCGGTTCTTAAACGTAGACTCTAGGTCGAGTCTAAGCTAGGCGCAAACTGCGACATACGTATCCTATAACTATAGATTCGGAAGATACGATATAAGCGGGTATTCTACCTCCTTTACTCTTTATAAAACGCGGCTAATATTAAATACCGGCCGGTTAACCGGGCTTATATCCGTTTAGATATATCGTAAAAAGCGAGTTAGTTTAGTAGGATCCTTCCTATTTATTACTTCGTCCGGTATCTACTTCTAAGGGATCTAGATACCGTAGGCTACGAAGGCTATATATACGTTCGAAGGCGTAAAGACTAATAGTCGAATTTTAGTATAGATACGAAGGAATCCTTCTCGATCGATCGTAGTCTACGTACTAAGAATCGTACTCTACTCCTTTATTATATTAGAATACTACTACTTTAGTATACCGAAGATTCCGACGTCGAGAGGCTATATAAAGTATGTCGCATATAGAGGGAGCGGGTAGAGAAGGATTCGATATTCCTCGTAGAATGCGATAAATTTAAGCGTAAGATGCGACTCGTATCTATCGAAGATAAGAACCCGGTATCGAAGTCGATCTCTTCTATTCTAGTCCTATTTAGTTAATCGCTCGCGGGTTACGGCCTCGAATTTCTAAAGCTAATTAAACCTATAATCCGCGTTACTCTATCTATTCTCGGATATTACGCTAACTACGAGCGGATTATTTAAAACCTCTCGTAGAATGCGGATATAGTTCGTAGTAAATTACCGTCCTTTTATAATTATATAGAGCGGGCCGGCCTAACTATCTAGGCTAATTAATTCGATTACTATATACTATTCGCGACTCCTTAGTTATAGTATCTAAGCTATACGGCTACGATATAGGATAACTACCTTCCTTATACTTTACGTTAGCCGTCCTATCGCGAAACCCGACTCGTCTATGTTATAGATATCCTTAAGCGTAATACTATATTAATCGATCGACTATTCTAGTTCTCGGAAGAACTCGATCGCCTTCTACGGGTCTTTATTTACGCCGACTTAGTCGTTATCTAGCGTACGGTTATATGCCGTTCGAACTATAGGATTCCTTCGAAAAAAGCGATCGACCTAGTACTAGCTTAATGCGTAGGATACGAGTCCTAGCTAGCGTTCTATCTAGAGGGAAGAGGTATATTCGCGAATCGTAGAGAGCGAGGTAGGTACTTTAAGGTTATATACCTAAATATAGTATCGCGCTATTACATCCTTAAGTCCTTGCGAAAGGAGTTGCTATACCTCTAACGCTTCGCTCCTCGGGAGAGTATCTCGCCTTACGCGTTTAGCGAAATAGGAACGGTGTATTTTAAAGGCTTTAGTATACGTATTTAGCGTATAGAATAGATAATCTCGGGATTTCTAGACTATAATCGCGTCTCGGTATATACGTTCCCTCTCTAGTATACTCGTAAAAAGCGATAAATGTCGGCTATATACTTTAAGATTCGTTCGTAGCTATAACTAGACCGGGTCCTCTTCGTCTTCGCTATATTCGCGATTTACGGGCGTAGCTACGCGGGTTAGGGATAGCGACGGGTAAGCCGGGCTACTTTTAGGATCGCGGTCGGTCGCTAGATACGTATCGTTAATAATCGTAGGTTACGACCGAGACCGCTTATAGGCCTAAAACTCCGCGCGGTATACGAGGAATAGCGATTTAGCGAGGTTAGTAGTAACGCGCTCGCGTTCCGCGTCTATTAAATAGCTTAGTATACGTATACCTCTATCTCTATACCCCTCGCTATCTACGTCCTCTCCTCTATCTCTATGCCCCTCGCCCTCTACGTCCTTACCTCTATCTCTATGCCCCTCGCCCTCTACGTCCTCTCCTCTATGCCCCTCGCCCTCTACGTCCTCACCTCTATCTCTATGCCCCTCGCCCTCTACGTCCTCCCCTCTATCTCCATCGCCCTCGCCCTCTACGTCCTCTCCTCTATGCCCCTCGCCCTCTGCGTCCTTACCTCCATCTCTATGCCCCTCGCCCTCTACGTCCTTACCTCTATCTCTATACCCCTCGCCCTCTACGTCCTCCCCTCCATCTCTATGCCCCTCGCCCTCTACGTCCTCTCCTCTATGCCCCTCGCCCTCTACGTCTAAATTAGATACTAATATATCTAGTAAACTTAATATAGAATTAGTATCGCATTCGACATCTCCTTTAGCCTCGTCTTCGCTACTCTCGACCCTAGTAGCCTAGTTAGGAGACGGAGTATATATAAGTAAATCTCGTACCTTACGAGCCTAAGGGGCCCGCTAAGTAGTAGGGGAAGAGACTATCGTAAATTACGAGTACTTCGTTAGAGAGATATTATTAGATATAATTAGGATCGTAGAATACGAGGTTAAAATATATTTAAGATATTAGGGTCGTAATACGCGATAATAGGAGATGTTAAAGATCTTACTAAGAGTACTTATATACGGATACTACGATATATATATACTCTAGGCTTTCGTAGGCCGCGAAGTAGACTAATCGTAGAGTACGAGTCCGTCTAACCCTAAGAAGTAGGCGGTAAAGTATAGAGTTTAGAGGAGGCTAGTAGTAGTTATAAAGGAACTCGTATACTACGAGAAAGGGTAAAGATACTCGCTTTTTTTTTAAAGCTTACTACTTATATATTTTATAGTACTTACTCTTAATAAAATTAATACTTTTTAGAGGCCCCTTCGTATATTACGTACTAGCCCTCCTACGTATTCTATATATATAATTTAGTAATAGTACGGGTTACCTTCGTAAGTAACGAGCTACCCGTCTTACCCTATAGCCCGGAGAGGGATACTCGCGATCCGCGAGGTCTTAATAGTAGTAGTATATATATACGGGTTACCTTCGTAAGTAACGAGCTACCCGTCTTACCCTATAGCTCGGAGGATCGAAAGAGGAGACCGTAAGAATTACTAAAGAAGAGAAGGCTACCTCGCTCGTAAACTACGATTAGGTATTAGTCGCGAAGTACGGTAAAGGACTTAGACACCGCTAGGTAGCTACGACCTAGGAGCATTACCGCCTAGGTAGGTATCGTCTATATAGACTATACCCGTAATCCCTAACTACTAAGTATGTAGACCGCTAATACGGTTTATAAGAGATTAAACCTAGAAGTCTATCCGTATAAGCTAAGTAGATATTAGTAAGTTACGAGGCTTATCGAGCGTAGAATACGACATACCTAAGAGAGAGGCGGAAGTACCTACTACTAACTATAACCCGTCTAATTAGTCGGGTTCGTACTAACCGCTAGCTAACTATAAGTAGATAGGTATTCGCTAATTACCTACGAGAAGCCTATCTTTAAGTAGGTACGCGTAGTACCTATCTCTATAATTCGGCTATTTAGAGGTAGGTACCGAGCGGTCTACTTACCTATCTTAATTACCTAGAGCTATAAAATATTAGTATTCTACGAAGGAGAGAGGGTTCGTAAATTACGGGAGAATAGGGCTCGTATAATACGACTTACTTCGAAAAGGACATCTTCTTCGTTATAACCGTAAGGTAAGATACTATAGTTAGTACCGATAGTATTGCCGTATTTACTAACTTCGACGCGGTCTAAGTCTTCCGGGTTATTGCCTTAGCGGGCGCCCGGCATAGGGCGATTACTAGCGTAATAGCTATAGTACTTAGGGAACGTCGAATTACCGCGCTAGTACTTACGAATTAAGTAGTTATAGAACGACGTATAGTTAGCCTATAGATTCGTAGGCTCCGTAGGCTACGAGTGTAGGCCCTACTTAGCGTACTATACGATAAGGTTCCTAGAGAGAAAAATTAGGATCGCGGACTACGAGGGAATAATATACGAGAGCGTAGTATATAATAGACTTATAGTCTACGCTAGTTACTTAGACCTAGCTAGCGGCGGTTAATAGCTCGCTAAATACGATTCTTAGTAATCGAGGCGTTATTCCTCGTAAGTAGCGTTAGGCGACTAAGACCTAGGAAAGGAAAGGTATAGACTTATCTATTTAGATAAACCTAGCGGAAGGAATGCTACGTACCTAGCGTACCGACTTAGAGCTATTCGCCTAGCCCGAGCTAGAGATACGTATTCTATATAGTCGTATATTATAGCTACTAGACTACTTTTAGCGGCATAGCGAATAGTAGTGTATCGTAGGTTACGGATAATAGTATGTAAGAATAGTAGTATCGTAGTTAGCGAGTATCGGGGAAGGTAGAAGGTTAAAGGTAGGCGAGTTAGTATATTAGTATAGAAGTTTAGGTTAAATCGTAGGTTACGGTATTCTTTTATAGACTATATACGCGACTACCTACCGCTTTACTCGCGAGATAGTAAATAACGAGATAAGTAAAGCTTTATATACGTAGAATATAATAAAGTTTATTATATTCTACGTATACTTTATCGTATTCTACGTACACTTAGTTACATTCTACGTATGTAAAGCTTTACTTATCTCGTTATTTACTTTACGTCTAGGAGTGAAGCATAAGATGAGATGTAGTAGGCTTACAATCTACGAATAAACGGTATATAAGCTACGAGCATATAATAGTATGCCCGTGCGGTATTAAGCGAGTTTTAATAGCGCTATACCTAATACATTTCTTAGCGAGTGCACGTATTAGCGCCTAAGGCAAAACAGCGCAAGGCCGGTCGTAGCGCAAGGCCGGTCCAAAACGATAGACAAAGCACTTATCCGGGGTTCCGTTAGCACACTTCACCCCGCGGTCGCGGGGATTCGAGCTATACGTAAAACTCGGTTTACTGTATGTTCTAGTCCTATTTAGATAAAGAGATATATATATAGCATCGAATTATAAGTCTATATATTATGTTTACGAGGTTATCCGAGTACGTAGTAGCTATATATCGACTAAAGACCTTACTATCGCTAGATTCTTATATAACCTCTTAGTAGGCGCGTCTACTCTATTTAGTTACGTGATTAATACGAGGTATACGCTAAGACTATGCCTATAGTAATATACACGGTCGGAATATACCGACGCGAGGTCGTAATATACTAGAAATGTACTATATACTAACCCCGATCGCACTTACATCAAATTAGTAGCTTGCTGCTAATCTAAGCACGGGGGAGAGTTCGAGCTATCCGCTAAGACCGAAATAATTAACTAAGAATTTTCGTAGAACTAATATCCCGTTAAAGTTAATGGGGAATTTGACTTACCCCACATTTCTAGATTTAAAGCCCGGGCTTTTGCCGGGTCGCGTATTTCTTAACTAATTTCTCGTCAATATTAATGGGGAATTTGACTTACCCTACATTTCTAGATTTAAAGTCCGGGCTTCGCGTATTCCTTGACTAGATTTCCATCAATATTTATGGGGAATTTAATTTATACTACATTTCTAGGTTTAAAGCCGGCCCGCGGGCTTTTTACCGTAGTCGCGTATTCCTTAACTAATGTCCCGTTATATTCATAGGGAATTTGACTTACCCCGTATATCTAGCTACGAAGCCCGGGCTTTTAAGTCGCCGCGGCCGCGTATTCCTCTATAACTTAGTAGTCGTTAAAGTTAGTTAAGGATTTAACCTACCCTACAGTTCGACGTACTATTTAAGGGCTATTAGTTAGAAACCTATAAGTTAGCTATGTAGATTACCGATTAGGATAGGGCTCATAGTATATACTATATAATTTCGCCGCTATATATAATAAAGGCGAAGCCTTAACGACTAGTATCAAGCTAATACTTCGGATAAGGTACTATCGTACTAATAGCCTTAAAACGTGCTAAATACTAGCTAATACTAGCTAATACTAGCTAATACTAGCTAATACTAGCTAATACTAGCTAATACTAGCTAATACTAGCTAATACTAGCTAATACTAGCTAATACTAGCTAATACTAGCTAATACTAGCTAATACTAGCTAATACTAGCTAATACTAGCTAATACTAGCTAATACTAGCTAATACTAGCTAATACTAGCTAATACTAGCTAATACTAGCTAATACTAGGATTAAGGTTTACCGATTTATATGAAAATTTCGGGTATGATAGAATAAGACCGTACAATTCTAATAGTATGCTTTTAGTTAGGATCGGACTAATATTCACTAAGATATAAGTTAATACATGCCGTATAAAAAGGTGCTACCGTGCTCCTAGATTAAGGTTTACCGATTTACATGAAAATCTCGGTTAGTATGGAATAAAACTATACGATTCTAATAGTATGCTTTTATTTAGATCGGCTTTCGCTACATATTTCTCTATAACTAAGTAGTCGTTAGAGTTACTAGTAGACCCCCTATTGGGTTGGGTTGGGTTGGATTGGGTTAGTAAACCTAACCCAACCCGACTACTCGGGTTGCCCCGCCAAGAAACCGACTAGCGGTCGGTTTCTTGGCGGGGAAACCCGAGCAGCTCGACGGTTTCTTGGCATAGATATAGAAGATAGCCTTTAAGGGGGAAATAAGCCCTAATTTCCCCCGTAAAGGCTATCTAGGTAAATGTAGCCACTAATATAGCCACCTACTAGGAGGCTAGGCCTACCTTTGGCGATCTTTTCGTGTTTTCTTTCTATCCTATTTTTAGATCCCCATGCTAAGAAACCGTCGAGCTGCTCGGTTTTCCCCGCTAAGAAACCGTCCTTAGCGTCGGGTTTTAAAACCCAACCTAACCCGACTGGTCGGGTTACTCTAAAAACCCTAACCCAACCTAACCCATTCGGTTTCAACCTAACCCAACGGGGGGTCTAGTTACTAGTAAGAAGTAACCTACTACCCTACATTTCGTATGCATCTATACTACTTATCATAGGGCTATTAGTTAGAAAGTCGTACGCTACCTATGTAAATAATCGATTTAGAATAGAGCTTATAATATATACTATATAACCTTTACCGCTATATATAGTAAAACTCGATGAAAAAAACGGCGCGCGGTATATAGATTAGCAGCAAGCTAACTATTACTAGACAATACTAGATAATATTATACCAAAGGTCCTAAGTCAATTTCTACCTATATTTTAAGTATACTATATTATAGAATAGTACAATCGCGCGCCGTATTTATTAAGATATAGATTATTATATGTAGAGCGAATTTCTAGCTAAATACTAGCTAACACTAAATCTAGGTTTCGACAATTCTACTAAAAGTTTTACTAATTTCTTATACTATAAAGAAATTATTATAAATCTATACTTTACGAATCCTTTATCTTTCTCTCCTTCTATCTACTTCCTTCTCTATAGATATAGACCTATATATAGTATAAAGTAGGATACGATATACAAAACTATATAGGATACTATCTATGTATAATACGATATAAGTAATAAGATACAATATAAGATACGATATAGGATACTCTAAGTTAGTATACCCTATGAATCCTAAGCTAGCGGCTAGTCTATAAGCCATACTTATTTATAGTAGTCGTATATATCTAGAATACTCTAAGTTTTAAAATAGTAGTCCTATACTAACTAGATATAGGTAGGATATTCTAACTTTTAGAGAAAAGA
Organism: Pseudocercospora eumusae; assembly: GCA_001578235.1. NCBI lineage: Eukaryota > Fungi > Ascomycota > Dothideomycetes > Mycosphaerellales > Mycosphaerellaceae > Pseudocercospora > Pseudocercospora eumusae. Next base: position 113,289 of record LFZN01000069.1, read on the forward strand.
AAATAAAAAAAAGAGCCTCTTAAACACCCGCTAAGGCCGACCGTATTACTCTCAACTGCGCTACTTTTTAAGCTTAGTATCGACTAATACGGCCGGAGGATTACAATACTACTATATATAGTAGAAGACGTGTTGTAGACCTTGTATTTAAGTACTGCTGTCTAGGAAGGAAGAAGTTTTATCTACGAGAAGGGCGGCAATGTCAAGCTTAAATCCGCTTCCGGATGCCTTAGGCCCTAACCCGCCAACTACTCCCTCACTTTTAAGTCGCAGTCCATACGGCGGTAAGGCCTCTTTCATATGTTAAACGGTCCGCTCGCATAAGTGAGGGCTTACAAGAAGGTATCCGTAATCGCCTATTTATTCATCGCCCGGGGTATTATACCAAATCGCGCCCGTACGCCCTACCATAGTTGCCCTCTACCCCCCTCGCTCTATTAGCTCTTATTTTCTAATCTAATGCGCTATATTCATTTATTGTGTAAGCCGTTAAATGTTAGTCTATTAGAAGAAGTCGTGTACGTTGAAGGAACGCTCGCTTAGCGTAATTAAGTAGAAGAGCTAAAATAGATGTTGTTTTGTATGTAATGGCCAATAAGCCTTAATAGTGTGTTCGATAGGCCTCTAACTAGTTTAAACTAATAGCATGTAAGTTGTTAATTTATAGGTTTAGCCTAGTAGAACGTCGTGTAGCAGGTTTAACCATGCTAGCCCTTACCTCTAATCGTACTAGATGTAACGTACGCGGTTACGGAACGTTGTTAAGCATGTCGTAACTATAAATAGCGAGGTGTCCGGAGCGGAGTTTGAAAGGCTATAGGTAGTTGCTATAATGAACACCTACGAGAGTCTTTATACTATTAACTATCTCTAAGATAAATAAATAATCTAGGTCAACTAATGCTAATTTAATCCGGAATAGGCCCGTCCATAGCGGGTACTAAGACTTTAGTCGAATGTGTGGGTTCTTTAGTAGCACTAGGTTGCCCTTCTTATGTAGGTACTTCTTAACTATTCGATTAAATCTCTTCTCCCGTCGCATTGCCGACCTCTTACTAGCGCTTCGGACTACTATTTAGACTCTACTCCTTAATGCTATATGCTAGATAATGCGGAAGAGACCTCCGCAAAGGGCTTTAATAGTTTCTACTAACTAAGTTATATTAGCCTCTACTACTTAAGATTGACATTCCGCTACCCTTACTCTTTCTAGTGCGTTCATTAGTTCTTATCTCCGCGGAGAAGGATATTCTAGTACCTTGTTAGCTAGCTCTTTAAGTCGTAGGCCGAGTTTAATTTCCACTAGTAAGAAGCTAATACCCTTAATATGCTTATAGTTATGTACTTTAATGCCCTTCTATACTTCGATAACCTAATTATTAGTTGTCTTTACTAGATGCCCGTTCTTATCGATCTTATATGTGTTTAACATATTACGCTTAATGCAGCGACGGATAATGCGGATAATAGCTTCTACGGTGCCTATTAAGCTCTTCGAGCCCGTTAGTCCTAGTTATGAATGAATACCGCTTACTCGTAGGATATCGTTAAGCATTACGAAATCCGTACTAGGGTCGTAGAAGGCGATCATTAGGTCCGTAGTCCTATCGAGGATCTTTGCTACGGCATTGCTAACCGTTGCTACCTCCTTATCCGGCAATAGTTCTCCCTCCACGAATCGTAACATAACACATACCCTAACTAAGAAGTATCTAAATGGTTTTAAGTGCCTATACGCCTTAATGTAAGAATCCTGTCCTTAGTCCGCCTACGGACTAATAGAAGTAGCCTGTCGCGATAGGGATCGCGATAAGCCGAGCGCATACTACGTAGATAGACGGCGGATAGAAGGCGGTACGATAGGGATCGCGATTAGCCGAGAGCGTTCGTCCTAATCGCGATAGCCCGCCGCGATAGGGATCGCGATAAGCCGAGTATACGGACTAAAGGCGGTGCCCCGAAGAATAGGGATATAGGAGGCCCCGGACTTACTCTCTTTTAGAATCTCTAAGATTATTCTACTATACGAAATAGAGGCTATTACATCGTTACATAAACCTAATACTCGTTCTATATACCCTTACTTCTAACGATATCCTTACATAATAATCTTCGAACCTTTCTACTAAGGGTAGCGGTCCGATATACCTCTAAAAAGAACTACTCGTGTAGGTACTTAGTAGCTAAGTAATAATAATATACTACTTATAGGCGATAGGGCTAGCTAAGGGTAAGTTACTCTACTAGAGGACCTACTAAGCGGTAATAAGGACCTACCTACGGGCTAACTTCGCGAAGATGAGCCGTAGGACGCTACTATATATAGGGGCCTTCTAGTAGGTAAACCACGGGTTTAGGAAGTCGAAGAGGACGACTTTATCCGTAACGCCCGAAGGGTAGAGTAAGAGGATAGCGAGGAGGACGATAACGAAGAGGAGCTAGCCGTAAGGTATACGGAGGCGAAAGCCTAATAGCGTTCTCTTCTAAAGTAGAAGCTTACCCGTCTCGAAAGAGATAATAATAGGCTCGCTAAGGAAATCGGTAATACGGATACCTCCTCTAACTCCTAGATACTTCGAGGTACGCCTACGGTAGCGCCTCGTATTACTACCCTACTAGAGAGAGTAGGCGGACCCTATACGGAGTCTTATAAACGTATAGCCTCTACTACTAATTATAGCCTAGTACCTAAGAGAACTATTAAGGACCCTCTAATATATAAGGGTAAGAGCCTAAAGGAATATCGGGAGTAAGTAATAGTATACGAAATTATATTTCTCTAAGCGCTATATACGTATAAGATAGATCGGTCTAAGATTACCTACGCTATATAATTCCTTAAAGGCATAGCGAGCTAGCTATAGTAAAGATAGTAGATTCGTAACGAGAAGTTACCTAAACTTATATAGGAGTACTATATATAGTAATAATTCGTTAACTAGCTCCTAAACGAGTTAGATAACCCGATTACCCGCCTACTAGACGTATACGAGAAGTATACGAAGACTAAGTAGCGCGATAATTAAAGCGTAAGGAGCTTTCTTCTCTATATAGAGACCTTAGAAGAATAGCTTAAAGCGTATACCCCGAATTAGCTTCTATTTTACTACTTCTCCCGCCTATAGCCCGAACTACGTATTATAGTTATAGACTATAATATCGTTCCTAAGGATTAAGAGGAGTTATATCGCTTAGTAACTACCCTCGAGAAGAACTTAGTAGCGAAGGAAAAGAAGCCGTAGCGTACCCGACCGACGGTAGTATCGACGGTAGGTAACGATCGGGGAAGTTCTAAACTAAGGGATAAGTCTAAGGCGAAGAAGGATAATAAAGCTAAGGATAAAGATCGATCTAAGGATAAAGATCGCTCTAAAGATAAGAAAGCCTCGACTTCGGATAGTAAGGATAATAAGATCCGATACTACTATTATAACGAGGTAGGCTATATTCGACCTAACTATCCTCGCTATAAGAAGGAGGAAGAAAAGAAAGGTAACCCTAATAAGTAGCCTATAGGAGGCTCGGGAGAAGCGTAGGCTTTATCGTAGCCTCTCTAATAGTAGTAGGGCCGATCCTAGTATAATCGGAGAAAGTAATCGAGACGGTAAGCGAAATCTAAACTCCGTAAGGAGTTTATAGACTAGTTTATATAACTCTAGATATAGGTGCGTAAGTAACTCTTCTATAATAGCGACTCGTAGTCGAATAGGAATTACTAACTATTGTTACGGATTAGGCCGATTGGGCTGCCGGCTCGGGCCCATCCCGGCGCTCCTCGCCATACTTAGGCACCATAGTTAGTAGATAGCGAGAACTAAGCATATTTACTATCTCGATAGTCCCCGTTTACTACGGTTCCTATTAACATAGTAGCTTTACTTAGTTAACGACACGATTAGCTACTATACTAATCGCCCTCTACTACCGGAATCGAAACTCGTATAGGATTATAACTACTAGGCCGGACGGAAGCGATTTAACTACTAATCGTACCGATTAGGCGTTAGATCGTTATACATTTAGCCTACATTAACATAATCCGCTAGTCTTAATCTACCTCTTCCGCACTAGTCGATAGCGGTACTTAGCACGCTACCGGTACTAAAACTCCCTCTATACTACTAATTAGCTAAGGTAGGTACGGACCGGTACGAAGAAGGGTAGTTACACCTAAGACATCGGGAAGGGCCTATTAAGACGCCTACCGTACCTACCTTACTATCTATGTTAAGAGCCTACTAATTTCGGTTAGGAATCCTCGCTATTTCGACCGAAATACCTATAACCTATCACAATTAATACTATCCTCGTCGTAATCGACATTATTATTCTATATCCGCCTTATACCGTTACTTATCGGTACCGCTCCTAACCCGGTAGGGAGCGCTATTCGCTAAACTAGTAGTCCGACCGCTCCCGGCATACCGGAATCTAGGATTACCGGATATAGAAACATATATTATCCTAATTAGCTCGTACATCGAATAATTCGTCGAGTATAGCGAGATCTTTACTACCTAATTAAGGAATAAATAGGGCCGAGTAGACCTATTAGTATCCTACGTTCGACGACATTACCTACTAATAGGGAATCCGCCTCCTTCCGCACGTAAGGTCCGCGAATTAGCCCTCGATACCCTCGATAATTTCCCCTTTCTAAGGTAGTAGGTAGTAGATAAAGGACTCCTAACGAAAGCCGCTAAGGAGCTAAAAGTAGCATTCCCTAGGGTTAGGGAATTATACTAATATAAGCGGCTTTACCCCGAAATCTACTCCTCTATAGAGGTTAAGCGAGCGAGAATTACTAAGTAGCGGGAGCTATCCGTAAGACCGTAATCTCCTCGACCGCTACCGCCCTCTCCTTTAGCCTAGTAGTTAGTAGTACCTAAAGCCTAACTAGGTAATCGCTAGATATAGGCTTAATCTAAATCGGAGCGATCGGAGTATATACTACTATCTTAGTCTAACGATTATTAAGTATAAGCTCGATTACTATCGGAGAAATTAGAGCGTTAGCTCCCGTTAGTATTTCGCCGGCGGCCCTCGAGTAGTCTCTATTCGTAGTAGCCGATACGCCTATCTTCGTTATTTAATACCTCGCCGTATCTACTAATAATTACCCGCTAAGGCCCGATAGAGTAGCCCGAACTACCTCGCGGTCGCTCGCGTAGCCGAGATACTCGATATAACTACTACGAGCTATTAGTAGAGATAGAGGAGATCGGCCGGGAAGAGATTCGCTAGTAATAGGAGTAGTATCGCTTCGACGCGTTAAGGTAATTAGCGTAGAGACGGGGGGTCTATTTAGACGATACTATTATCGATTTTCTAATCTAGTAAGGCCTTACCCTAGCTCCTAAGGAAATAGACCCTCCCGGCGACTAGGGTCGCTACTTTCCTAAAGCTAGAGAGGCTTCGTACTACCGCCCGGAATACGGTAAGCCCGGTAGGTAGAGAAATTATCCGGAACGTAATAACCGTCGCGACCGCTATAGCCTATAAGGAAATAAGGGAAAGTTCTAAGAGATAATATAGGATTACTTATACGAACGCTAGTAATCTCGACTTAGAAAAGTAGGTTTCGCTACTAATAGCGATTACGATTTACCGCGTAATCGCTATAATCGGCGATTAGATAATCTACGTTCGCCCTCCTAGTACTATAGGCGATACTAGCGGTCGTATTCGCGTTACCGTAAGTAGTATTAGCGAGGCTAGAGGATATAGCGAGATAGCGAGGATAGGTATTCTAGCTACGATAATCGTAGCGGTCGCTAAGCTAGTTATCGATACGGTATAGCGAGGCGATACAGTAAGACCGATCGTCGCTCTCGCCGCTTACTATTATCCTCTAAGAGCTCGTTAGATAGGGACGATCGTAGTCGTCGTAATCGACGCGGCTACCGCCGAACGCATCGCTATTAATACTATTACGACCGATCCTTATCGTCCTCGAGCTCGGAAGAATCTATTCGCGACCGCTAGCGAGTAAGATTCGACCTAGCCCGCATAGGCCTCTTCGACCCTACGCTAAGCGTAACGGATTATAGAGAAGGCGATTATACCTTAGTTAGTAATAAAATAATATATCGATTAGTATATACCTTTATTATAGCGGCTAGAGACTACGCCTAGATCGTAGATTCTAAGTAAGTTCGCCTTAATATATCGCTTTATTTTCGCGGTATCGTATAGTCGTAGTACTATATATAGATATCGGACCGCGATCGCCGATACCTTCGTAGCGGAAAAGGTATTAAGCGCTAGGAAGAGAAGCTAAGTAAGCGCTAGAAGGTCTTAGCCGTAAAAGTAATAAGGATACTAGATCGTTAATCCTACAGGTAGAAGGACGTTCGAGCCGGTAAGTTTATTACCGACTATATTATTACTACGATGCGGCTAGCTAGCGATACTAGATTTAACGAAGAACTATAAGTACTATAGGTATATCGGCGCCTCGAGCCTAGATTCTAGGAAGCCTTATCTAAGCCGGACGAGGACACGATAACTAACGAATTCGTTATAGCCTACGAAAAGAAGTTCTATGCTTAGGAGTAGATAGCGATAGGATTAGGTAAGGCCTAAACGTTACTTAATCGTACGAGGAACGGTCGCGATTTTCTACTAAAATCGGCCGATAACGGTCGTAGTTAGAGGGAGAATTCCGATCGAACTAGAACGATAGGTAACTACCCTAACCCCCGTCCGTATACTAATTAATATAACTAGTAGAATAATCGCTAAGATCCGAGTACTAGTTCGTAGTAGAAGAGGCTATACCCGCTAAGAGATGTAAGATAGATCGATAGTAAGCCCGCTAATCCGACTAACGTAGTTTCGAAGCTACGCTAGACTAATCGTCGTAAATAAGCCTATTTTATAGGAGAAGAGTAAGTCTACCGAATAGACGAGGGTAAGGCCGAGCCGCTTAGGATAGAAGCGCCCTACGGCGAATAAACGGATATAACTACGGATTATCGGTAGTAAGGCGATCTATTAGGTAGCTACTTCGGCGATACTAGCTCGGACGAGTACTATACCGATCCGTACTATTCGGATTATAGTACGTACTTTAGAGGAGATAGAACTCCGCTATCCTTAGCCGCTAAGAAGGCATCTATATCGGAGCCGTCGATAAAGGCGAAAACTAAGATCCCCGCTACGATACGGCCCTTTATCGCTTCGAAGTATACCTATAAGAGTTATACCTAGAGCTTCGCGTCTAGAAATCTACTATACGCCTACCTTAGGTATAGCTATCCTAAATACGCCTTATCGATCTAGCCGGTATAGTAAAGGCTACCCGTATAACTAGAGTTACGAAGATCGACGGTACCGCTATTAACGTAGCGAGGCTACGCCTTCCGTAATTTCTAGTATATAACATTCCCTTACCGACTTATACTAGATAGCTTAGCTAAGTAGATTTGCCTTAATATAGGCTATATAATAATAATAACCGATCGAGACTTTATAGTATAATATCGCCCCGATATTAAGGTATACCGGCTCCGCGAGCCTCTCGAGATTAGGGGTATCTCCGGCGCCTAACTTACCTTAGAGTACGTGCTATTAGACTTCTATATTCCCTCGACTCTACTAGAAGGCGGAGTAGTACTTAGCTATATAGTACGCGAAGTCTACCTCGTTCCGAAACTAAAGGCTAAGATATTAATAGGAATAGATACGATCGCGATCGAAGGTATAAAGATCGATATACTAACTCGCTAGGTTACGGTCTCTAACTAGGGTAGTACTAATTTTAAGGTAGCGGTTAAGCGAAAGAAAGGAAAGTAGGTATATAATCGTTCGGTCCGCGTTACTAAGGACGTTATCCTACCTCCGCGCGTAGTAACTTTAGTACCGATCTAGTTCGTAGGTACGCTTCCGCGCCGACGTAACTTTATACTCGAAGCGGGTATAATATTATAGCTATACGGATCCGTATAAGGTCTATCGCCCGGATCGCTACTATTAGTATTAGTATATAACTATATAGTCGACTATAATTTCTCCTACGCCTAACTACGTAACGACTCTACCTCGAACGTCCTCGTAAAAGTAGGTTAACGAGTAGGGATCCTTACCGATAGCTCCTTCGAGGGTACGTTCTATATCGACGTAGATAATTACGGTCTAGTAGCGCTTAACCCTAATACTCTAATAAAAATAGCGAACTTAGAGAGAAAGTATTCTTCCGGAGTAACTATTTACGGTAAACCGGAGCGAGCGGAGCGAATCGCGGGCCTAGTAGAGAGATATCCCGAGTTATTTACGGATCGACGCATAATCGTCGACATCCTAGAGTTAGAATTTATACCGATTCCTATAGTTCCTAATTACCTCGCTAAATTACCGCCGCCTAAGGTAATCTACCTTAGGAAGCGTAATCGCGAAGTAGTCGATAAGATATGCGATAACTTATACGGTTAAGGTAAGATATAGTTTATAACCGAGCCGACGCCCTTCGGGTTTCCGGTTTTCGTTATCTAGAAGACGGTAATCGACGATAAAGGCTAGCCGATCGATAAGCTAAGGGTAGTAGTAGATATCCGTGCCTTAAATCGCGTATCTATCCCCGATAGCTACTAGATTCCGTTATAAGCCGACCTATTCGCCCTTCTAGTCGGCTACGAGTTTATTAGTACTATAGACTACCTTACGTTCTTCTACTAATAAGGAGTACGGAGAGAAGATCGCTATAAGCTAACGATTAATACGTACCGGGGGTAAGAACAATTTAATGTCGCTATTATAGGATACTCTAATAGCGTATAATTCGTATAGCGTAAACTCGATCGAATCCTACGCGACTATAGAGGCTTCGCGAGGGTATATATAGACGATATCGTAGTATTCTCGAAGATATTAGAGGAGTACCTCTACTATTTAGACACGGTATTTAGGCTACTTAACGCAGTACGTATAAGCATTAGCCTAAAGAAGACCTTCTTAGGGTTCCCGTTAGCGACCTTACTAGGCTAGTACGTAAGTAGCCTTAGGTTAGCTACGAGCGACGAGAAGATCGCTACGATTACCCTACTCTAGTTCCCGGAATCCGTATAGAAATTAGAGTAATATATCGGCTTAACGAATTAGCTCCGCTAGCATATTCCCTATTACGCCTAGATCGCGGCTCTACTATAGGCGGAGAAGACCCGCCTACTTAAAGGAGCGCCGGTTATAGGAAACCCGAGGCGGCGCTACGTAGCTACGATAAAGCTAGGAGAGGATAAGGACTATCGCGAAAAGCTAGTCGAGGCCTTTAACCGCCTCTAAGCTATATTTAAATTACCGGAATTCCTATACTACTTCGACTACTCGCGACGACTATACGCCGATGTCGACTCCTCGAGGGAGTTTAGTTACGGCGTAGTTATCTACTACGTTAAAGGCGACCCCGATCCGATCTTCGATAATAAAGGAAAGGCGTAGCTCTTCCCTCGCTATTATATATAGCCGATATTATTTCTTAGCCGTAGTCTAAGCGACGCTAAAAAGCGGTATTAGCTAACGGAATGTGAGGGAATCCACCCTCACACCCCCTCCGAGGCACCCTAGAGGCACCCTTACGCTACCCCGCTAGTACCTATTAGGTGACCCGGATGTACCGGCGCCTTAGCGCTATAGGATAAACTGCCCTCTCCTACTCGATCTACTTTCTAGTTCCTTAGGCAATATCGATAGTTATCGAATATACTGCTTAGTCGTATTATTATACCCTATATACTAAACGCCTTATAGTATATTACCTCTTAATCCTACGGGAGTATAGCCGTACTAAGTACGACTATCCTCGCAGTATTACTGCCGGCGCCCTATAGGTCCCCCCTAGGTGCCTCGCCGCTACTATAAGCCGTACTAATTAGTAGACCTACCTTTACGGTTCCGTTCTAAGAATAGGCCCGAAGAATACTAGTTCCGGCGACATAGCCGTAGGGAAACGCCCTATCCGCTCCGCTACCGCCTCCGCTACCTCCTCTAAGGTATAATAGGAGGGTAGTAAAGGACCCGGCTTAGGTACCCTCGAGGAGCCTAAGGAGTAGTAGCTAGGTCCTAACGATTAGTTTAACGATAAGGACCCTCCTCCTCCGCCCCCGGCGCTACTATAGGATACTATCCGTCTTCGTATCTAATAACTAGATACCGACTTTAATACTATAGTAACGGACGATACTACTCTAGAGTAATACTTAGCTAAGCGCTAGCGCCTAACTAACGTACTCGCTATCTTCGACCCTCTAGATAAGAAGCGGAAGAGGGTAATTACGGTTAATAATAATTTAAGTACTATCGATAATACCTCCGAGGTACCCCGTCCGTACTAGCGAGACCCGTTAATCGAACTATTTAAGAGGGACCCTCCTAAACTCGCTACTTTCTCCTTCTAATCGTACCTTACGTAGGCTAATAAGTACGAGAATCGCTTCGTTATCTATAACTACTAGGACCTAGATAATACTAGGAGGACGCTATAGTCTATTTCTAAGATTAAACTATAGGATATTATCGCCGCTATCGAGCGACGTACCGTAGTACTAACGGAGAGCGGCGAAGTATTTAACTAGAGTAACTTAAAAGAGCTTATTCGTAATACTATTCGACCCCCTACCGCTTAGCGCGCCGAGAATACTATATCCTTTTAGGCTATAACCTTTTATAGCGGCTAAGCCGTTATAAAGTTCTACGCTTATATACGTAAATAGGAAGACTAGCTAGAGGTAGGGTTTCCGCTTAATCGATCGTACGAGTCTACTCGTATCGATTTCTATTTCTCTAAACTCCTAGCTAATATTCGTACTAAGATTAGATAGTTAAATAAGCTCCTTACTTTTACTACGGTCGACGAGCTATTCGATAAGGCCTATTATATCGAGGATACCGAGGCTACGTCTAAGAAGGCGAAGGGCGATTCTTCGTCTTCTCGAGGTTCTAAGAACCCGACGACGTCGGATAAGAATATATCGGCGGGCTCTTAGGAGTAATCGCTAAGTACCTCGTAGGCCCCTCCGAAGGGCCCGCGTAGACGTAGGGGATAGTAGAAAGGTAGACGTAGTCGCGGTAGAGGTACGCCGGATAAAGTATTAAGTACCGATACTACCTTACCCCCTAGAGCCGAGGCTTCTACTAGCATAGCTATAGGGTAGTCGGAAAATAAGAAGTCCTAGCTATATCTCTTTCCTCTCTATAACTAGGACCGAATATTAGAGGAAAAGAACGATAGATTAAGGTTACTATTAAGGTACCCTATACCGATAGTATAAGGTACCTTACTACCCTCGTTAACTACGGAGCTTAGCTTAATCTATGTTCGTAGTACGTTATAAAGATCCTAGATCTACCCCCTCTCGACCTAGAGCCTCCGAGAGTTACCTTCCTAGATTAGAATAGGATAACTATCTATAAGGCTTATTTACTTACGCTAACGGTCCGGGACTATAACGGAAAAGCCCGTATAGTTACTTAGACGTTCTAGGCTAGTACCTTTATAGGATATAATTTAGTCTTCGGGTAGGACTAGCTCGCGGAGACTAACCCGCTTATCTCTTTTCGACGAGGAACCTTTATATAGAACCCTTAGGCGGAACTTACTATAGGTCGGTTACCCTCCCTAACGGGGTACTAATAAGGTCCCTCGTAGGCGCCTCCCCCTTACCGGATGTCCCTCCTAGTCTCCGCTATTATCGACGGGTCCGTCTCGGTTTAGCTTAAAGATAGATCTTTCTTTATAGGAAGCTAACTAAAGGAAGATAGCGACTCCGATTACGACGAGGACCTACCTAGTACCTCTATAGTACCTAGAGACCTCCTTAAGGTTACCCTCGTAGAGACTATATCGTCCCTAAACCCCGCGGGCGACGTCGACCTAACGACTATTAATCCGAACGCCGAAGTACTATAGTAGATCGGTATAGTCCTTATATACTATCGCTACGAGACCCTTTACGCTCCCTACCCTAAACTCGCTAACCTACCTCGCTAGGTCTATAAACATACTATTNCGACTCCGATTACGACGAGGACCTACCCGGTACCTCTATAGTACCTAGGGACCCCCCTAAGGTCGCCCTCGTAGAGACTATATCGTCCCTAAACCCCGCTAGCGACGTCGACCTAACGACTATTAATCCGAACGCCGAAGTACTATAGTAGATCGGTATAGTCCTTATATACTATCGCTACGAGACCCTTTACGCTCCCTACCCTAAACTCGCTAACCTACCTCGCTAGGTCTATAAACATACTATTACCGTAGCTAAGGCTATATACCTTAGCATCCCGGACGCCTTTCGCGACTACGTTAACGTATTTAATGTCGACCTTACCGGCATTATCCCTCCCTATTCGGAATATAACTATACTATTAACCTAGAACCGGGTAAGACTCTACCTTAACTCCCTATCTATAACCTCTCGTAGGAGGAGTTAAAGATCCTTCGTAAATACCTAGATAACGCCCTCGCTAAAGGATAGATTAGGCTAAGTAAGTCCCCTTACGGTGTACCTATCCTCTTTATTCTAAAGAAGGACGGTACTATGCGGCTATACGTTAACTATAGAGGTCTTAATAAGATTACGGTAAAGAACCGCTACCCGCTACTACTTATTAGTAAGCTACTAGACCGCTTTAGCAATGCTAAGATCTTCTCTAAGTTAGACCTAAAGGACGCCTATTATCGGCTCCGTATTCGCGAAGGGGATAAGTAGAAGACCGCTTTTAAGACTCGGTATAGCCTCTTCGAGTATCTAGTTATGCCGTTCGGCCTCTCTAACGCCCCTACTACGTTCTAGTCGTATATTAACAAAGCGCTAGTAGGCCTCGTCGATAATATCTATATAGTATACCTAGACGATATCCTTATTTACTCGTAGAGTAAGGAGGAGTACGAGAAGCATGTTCGTATAGTCCTAGAGCGCTTACGTTAGTAGAAGCTATATACTAAACCGTTAAAGTACGAGTTCTATATAAATACCGTCGAGTTCCTTAGGTTTATAGTAACTCCGGACGGTATAGTAATAGATAGTAAGAGGGTAGAAGCTATTTAGAACTAGCCTATACCTCGCTACTACCGAGACATTTAAGTATTCCTAGGCTTCGCGAATTTCTACCGTCGCTTTATCTAGGGGTATTCGAAGATCGCTAGGCCTCTTAATAAGATGCTAGTAGGAGGTACCTTAATAGTAACTCTAAAGAGAAAGAAGAGGGTCGTTAGGGGCCCCTTTTAGTAGACCCCTAAAGCGGAGGAATCCTTTTAGGCGTTAAAGAAAGCCTTCTAAGAAGCGCTAGTATTACGGCATTTCGATCTAGCGTTACCTATTATAGTAATTACTAATATATTAGACACTACGTACGCTAGTATCCTTCTCTAGCCTAACGACTCTAATACTAAGTAAAAGTATTAGCATCCTATCGCGTACTACTCTAAGAGTTTTACTAGGCCTTAGGTCTAGTACGGTACTCCCGATAAAGAGCTTATAGCTATCTCGGAATGCTTTAAGGTATAGCGGCACTACCTCGAAGGTACCTCGTACCCTATTCGAGTACTAACTAATTATTATAACCTAAAGTACTTTATAACGACCTAGGAGCTTAGTAGTAGATAGGCCCGTATTACCGAACGCCTCGCGGCGTACGATTTCATTATTAAATATAAGAAGGGCTCGGTAAACCCTTC